>VDFB02000017.1:336627860-337227860 GCA_007258455.2 Sequoia sempervirens
AAAGTAACTCTTTTTCACACTTAATTTGGAAATGAATAATTAATAATAAGATGGACTTAATTATGCCATATTTAGGGTGTTGTAAAGTATTTCTTCATACTTTCACACTAATCTAGGGATTTATTAATTAATTAAGGTTAATTTGAGCTTAACTGGAACCTTTAATTCAAGTCCAAGCCTAATTTATTGCAAAACTCAACACTCATTAATGATATTTTACAAAACTTAACTTTGCAAGGAATGTGTCATAGGCTAGTGACCTAGGACCCATTTTCCACTTGGAAAATGGGTCCTCACTAGGTCCTAGGACCCCCTTTTTACATGTTATTTCACAATCCTTAAAAAATTCCTAGTTAAGTATGCTAGGACCCATTCTCCTTATGGCGAATGGGTCCTCCTTAACTTAGGACGCCCCTATTGGGTGGGATTTTACTAATTTCAAATTCAAGATCTAATATCAGCTTGTTTTAATTGAATTTTGAGATTTAATCTTAAGTATAAATATAAGGTTATTTCACATAGTTTCACATATAAAATTCAAGTTACCATAAGATCACTTTCACAAGAGCATTCAAGAAGGCATTCAAGGGTGGATTATTGAAGTTTTATTGCAGCAATCAAGGATCCAATTCATCATTTCAAAGTCATGCATGTTGTTGAGCTACTGTGATGTTGTAGCATTGGTGATCAAGTTCAAATCATTAAAGCCATTTGCTTATGTCAAGCTCATGATCAAGATCTACACTCATTGAGGCCATTTGATGCTAATTTTTAAATTTTTGTAATCCAAGGTTTATTTTAGGATTGGTGAGTTGTAGCATTACAATGTTCATTCATCATTCCTTTATGCATTGTTTCGATTCAAGGTTTAATTACTAAAATGGGCTTTGACCAAGGAAAACCCCTATTCCCTAAAAATTACCAATTTTTCTTCTCTCTCAATGTGTGATTGCATGTTTTAGATTGAAGATCAAGTGGAGAGGAAAAGTTGAAAAAGTTTTAAATTTTTTCATCTTTCTTGCAAGATCATGGAAACTAAGCTAAAAATTTATTTATGACTTTCAAGAACTGAACACCTAGGATATGGGAGTGCAGACATTAAAGAATATAACCCAGAAATCAATTTCTTAGAATCCTAGCAAGGACCCAATCACCACTAGTTGAGTGAGTCCTCAATGAGGCCTGAAATAACACTTTTTATAAAAGGTATGTACACCATTTTATCTTCTTTAAACCTAAATTTTTAGTATTATTAAAGTTTTTTTTGGTTTTTTATTGTTATTTATGCATTATACTCCTCATAATTGAGTGAAACATCAATTCAAAAAGTAGGTGTACCCATTTGATTAACCTCAATTGTGTTTTATCCTCTTTTTCTTTGTTTCACTAGAATCAATCTTTTATAAGAACACACATTGAATTTATTGATGGTGCCAAGATATTAAATGATTTTTTTTCATGAACCCTAAAGGACTATGCTATGCAATAATTTATTCATTACCTTTTGGTTGGATTAAATCATTTAATAATATTTTTGCAAAATCTTTACACCATTTTCATATAAATATGGGTTTAAATATCACGATGAAGGATTTGAATAGATGTTCACAAAGAATAAAAGAACTTGTTAATGCTTATGTTATCCAATTTTGATATTTTTGTGGAAAAAAAAGAAAGGATTTGATGATGGCAAGGAGTAAATCATTTTTTGAGGGACTAATTCTATTTGAAAAGAATATGATGCATTGCTAACATGATGGTTGACTAAAATAATGCTACAACAATTCTACAATTTTTTCTCTTTATTGCTCAATTGCTGAATTCAAAATACTAGGACTACCTCTCAAAATTTGTATGCTTTCAAATATTGAAAAATACTTGTATTTATAGTAATTCTTTAATTTCCCACAAATTAATTACCAATAGCTAAAAAATGATTTTAAATTTCTAGATATTAAAAAGTCGACACTAACATATTTGAATTGGGGAAAAATAGGCTAGAAAAGTCGATGGTCACCATAATCTAGACCTATTTTGGGGCCATAATAATTAGTAAGTAAACATTAAATTTGTATTCCCAATTCACCCTTTGATTTTCTTACGATTATTACAAGAGAAACAAATTAAATACACAATTGGGTCCAAGAACATAAAGGGGGATCTAAAACTAGTGTCAAATTGTCAAGTGTGATAATTTATGACACTATAATATTAATGGTAATTAAATGTAGGTTCCCCTAGTTAACCATAAATAAAAATATTTAATGACCTTAGGTTATATATGTCGAGTTAATATTAATTAAATATAACTTAGTGGAATTTATATTTGTGAAAAAAAAATAGGGTTTTAGTATTTTAACAAACCTTACAAACCAAAAATTTATTCTTTCATTCATGTGATATCACTAACCCTTATTTTTTAATTTGATATAGGAAACAAAACTATACATTAAAACATTCATCATATCAAATAAAATCTATAACTAAGTCAAGAACCAAAATTATTTTTTGTTCTTCATCCAATGGAGCCAACTTAGTTACTGGTAAAATATGATTTACAAGAGACCATTTTATAAAATACAAATGAAAATGGTTTTGAATCCTACTCTCCTTAAGTAGCTCCAATTTGTATGCAACTTCACCAATGAAACTCAAAAATTTGTAGCGCCTATTTAAAAAGTTATATTTTTTCTTTATCCACTTGTAGTCTAGGAGGATTTCCTATAGGGCTACAACTACACAAGAATAAGGTCTTCGACCTTGAATTATGTCTCTAACCTATGGTGGTCTACATATATTTTATATTATTTATGCATGTATTGGATATTTTTCCTTGATTTACTTCAAGATGTCTTGATCCTACTTAATTAAGTCACTTACTCTCAAAACCATTCCATCAATTAACAAAAGGTCAACACAAATATACTCTATAAACTTATATGAGGCCATGAAGGATACCGTCCTAATGGACATGAGATAAGTAATTTTGTAATAGTTCTCCCATAAATGGATCGATTTTACCTATAGCCTCTGTTGACTCTAGTATTATTTCTTAGTTAACCTTCCACACATTTTTCTATAGTCATAATTTATTCATCTATTTTGGATCATATCTAGTGCTAGGGATGTTTTTGATTTCTAAAAATTGAAAGAATTCTTGTCATAAATAAATTAAGAAATAATTATCTCTATCAATCATAATTATTTCGGGTAGTCCATGAACCTTAATCACTTCATTGAATAATAGGTCAACAACTCATGATGCCTTAATATCTAAAGAAACAATAAATAATTATATATTCTATGAGCTTATCTACAACTACATGTATGTTATCTTTAGATTGGACATTTAGAAGTATCATGATAAAATCCATGGAGATAATCTTGCATTTCAATCGAGGAATTAGTAAAGGTTTCAAAATTCCTCTTGGAAATGTTATCACTAATTTAATTCATTGATAAAATTTACATTCCCTCACATGTCCAAGGATTTCACCTCCAATTCCTTTCCATAAAATTTCACATTTCTATTCTTATATGTTGTGAAATATGCATGGTTCCATACAATTTGGTATCATAGAATAATTTTAAAATTTAATTTATTTTTTATTCATCCATTACATAAATTATATTTTTTTAGTTGGGAAAAGGGATATACGGTATAAAACACTCTTCCTAATTGTTTGGTTGACTAAAGTTGATCACAAAGACCCACTTGGCTACAAATCTTGATGGAAGAGCAAAAATAGTGAATTAGGTATTTAATATAGTGTTTTTATGATTGTGATGATGATGATGAATAGATTTGGATGATTGTTAATTGAATGATTTTAAGGATGAAATGATCTAACTATGTAAACTATGAAAATACAAAAAAATGTTATGTTTTATGATAAATTGAATGCAACAAGATAAAAATATAATCTAGAAATATAGAAGGTAGACAAAGAGGAACTTGGGATGTGAATTTGGTGAAAATATCTCTAGTCTAAGGTGTGGTGTGGCCTAGACTATCCTTCAATTTTATGAAACCTAAAAACATAGGCCTAACATCCTTGGACTATAGCTCCTATCCTCCTCAGGTCACTATTGAAACTTTATCTATTCATGATAAAATCTAGTTTTTGTGTCTTGAAAAATTGAAGGCTTGAATGCATGAAAGAGAAATTAATCCTTAATCCCACTCAAAATATATTCAAATTTAAAAATTGCACACATGAAATAGGAGGAAGGGTTTCCTCATACAAGGGCTTTCCTAAGTCAAACCCCTTTTTGGTATTCCTACCTCCACAATGGCTATGATGATGTATAAAGAGAGATTACCATTGGTAGGGAAAAGGATAAATGATAAAAAAGTAATGAATTAAAAAATTATTCAAACACAACACTCAAATATAAATTTCTTGATGGATTTAAGTCATGTACTCATCACCTTAAAGGAAAATTTTCTTTGATTGATTGAATTACTATAAGTTTTAGTTCTCACAAAAAAAAATGATCACAAAACATGAACAAAATTACATAAAATCATGATTGATCCTTGACATGAATGAATGATACTAAAAATACTAATAATTCTACTCTTGAACATTTTTTAATACTTGAGAATAATATTAATTCATTATGTAAAATTGCTCGAATTGAAATGGTGAAGATACATAGTATTTATATGCAATTCTTCTAATTTCCTAAAAATAAAATGTCTACAGTCGGCAATTGAAATTAGAAATTCAAATAATAAATTACTGACATTAACATATTAAAATTTGGAGCCAAAAGAGGTGTCTAGGGTGTTGGACAACCTAGAGTAGACCCAACATTTTTTAGGGTCAAAATGTGTCATGGGTAAAATATTAAATTCATAATTTCATTTCCCATGTTTGATTTTCCAATAATGTTTATAAAATAGGTGGTAAAATGTATAATTAGGTCCAAGCACATAAGGGGGAGCTAAACCTAGTGTGAAAATATTAAGGGTGAAATTTTTTCATGCTACATTTAGCCCCCACTTTAGTGAGCATATTTTTTTTTTTTTTTGGAAAAGGTGCAATGCACCCATAATATTAGGGGTAAACGCTTTTTTTTGACCGGAGCTATTAACCGGATACAACAAACCACAAGAAACAACCAAACCTGCGAGCACAAAGGCCCAGCGAAGGCACAAGGCCTGCGAGCACTTTGGCCCAGCGAAGGTTTGAACCCTGGTGGCCGTCACTACAACCAAGCGACTTGACCACCGAACCACGCCCTTATCGGCACTTTAGTGAGCATATTAACTTACACTTAGACTCACAATAAAGTACAGATAGGCTAAGAGGGGTTGAAATATCCAAATATTGAAGATGTAGGATGGAATTGAATATAGGGGATGCACTAGCACCTAGTATTGAAGATCATATGGCAATACAACATAAGGAAAAATGAACACACATGTATGAGATGTAATGCAACATGGCAACCATGAAGCAAATATGATGAAAGCATGTCACATAAAATAGTACAAACATAAACATAAAATTAAAGTAAAGACAATTTAAACACAAATGCATACACAAATAAGACACATAAAAGACACAAACAATAAAACAAAAATATAAGGTTAGCACTAAAAGGATTCGAGGCGGTAAGATAAAGAGATATTAATCCTAAATTTGTCTCAAATACCAAACATCATCTCTCAAATATGGTTTTGGATGAGATAGTTCTCTCATAAGGACTAGAAAGGTGTGTTATACTAAGCTGCTAATTAGCTACATAGATCTACTAACTATCAAGCTATGTTATTCTAGGTGTCCATACAATATGATGGGTTCCACAAGGCTATAAAGTTGCATTATGCCAAGTGTCTCATGAAACACAGGACTCCATTGGAAAGAAAGTTACGTTATGCTAGGTGGCCATGTTAAAATATTCTCAAGTTCATGAACCAACAAACTATGTTATTGCTAAATCCATGAAGTATTTGGAAAATTACACCTCAAGGAGCATATAAATTTTAATGTCACAGGGGTCTGTTTAATGTTGTAGGGGATAAAATCGCCTCAGGGGTTGTAAAAAAGTTTAACATCATGTGCCACAATCATCACCTTGTGGAGTGTACAAATTTTAACATCACAAGGGATGAAAATCTAAAGGCCACACCTCATGGGTGTTATCAATAAAACCATTTCAAAGGGTGAATGCTAACAAATAGATCTTAATATGCCAAAGAACTCACACCTTAGGGGAGAATCACACATGACACCATCACTACGAGGGGAAAATCATTGAATGAAAGGTCTCACCATAGGGAGTACCAAGCATAGTGCCACCATAAAGGGGACATAACATGTCATGAAAAGTCACACTTTAGGAGGTATCACACCTAATACCACCACAAAGGGGACACTAAAATATATTGAGAAGACCACACTTTAGTGAAAATCCATGTGATATTACTAGTTAAATATGACATAATGTGAGAAAAAAGGCCAAACCTTTAGGGGATGTATAATGTCACCACTAAAAATGGGCCTTCTTTATTCAATAATTGTAATATGTGTGGTAATATGCCCCCCTTAAAATGTTAATGTACTTTTGACACTAATATTTTAAGGAAATGATGAAACACGTAAAGGGTCCCTTATATAACAAATACACTTTATAAGAGGCTACCTACCCTTGCCCCATAATCATAAAGGAAAAGATGAGCCTATATGGATAGTATTACTGTCACGGCCCTATTTTCTATTAGTAATTTATAATTCAATAATTCTATTTTGATGCATTTAATATTTAATTTAGTTGACTGACTATATTGTACTTCGAAATGTTTATTTAAATTAATTTATAGTCAAATAAAAGGGCAAGGAAATGAAAGAATTAATAAAAGTTAATTAAATATTTCCTTTTGGTAATTTATGGGTAATGTTTCATTATTTAGAATAATTATTTTATTGATAATGGAATGATTTGAAATGAATATTTAATTTACAATTAAAATGACATTTCTTTATCATTTATGGAGGATAAATATGTTTCATAAAAATATATATTATTTTTATTTATTTTCAAAATTCGGTTACTGGAAAATTTGGGGGAAATATTTTTAAAATGAGGGGAAAAGAAATAACGGGAACACAGAATAGATTTCACAATCCTTCTTTATTTTTCTGCAAAAGATAATAGAAAATCAAGAACTTGGAAAAGAAACGTGGATGTGACGGTTTTAGAAATTCAAGAATGACAGGAGGGAGTTTTTCCTGAAAGCCAGAGCGAGAGTTATTTGATCTATGGTTGGTGCCTTGTTATTGTCCTTCATTTGTTGAGGTATGTATGCAACTAGAATGAGTTGCATTCTTTTTGTTCACGAGTCTGAAAGATGATCTTATGCTTAATGAAACATAAACCTTATGGCATAGTCAGGTATGCATCAATCCGCCTATATCTCTGTTTAGAGGATAGTTGCATACACAGTTAGGAGCTTGATTGCCTATGAGATACTAATAAAAAATCTGATCTTTGTACCTTGAAAGTAGAAAGTTATATGGATTGTAGTTGGGTCAGGAGAATAACTAAAATCTCTGTATGCCCTTTTTGGTCTGACAGTTGCCCGATTTAGAATGAGGCATTTAATGCTTTATTTTTTGGAATTAAACTTTCTTTTCAATTCCCTCTACTATCCTCCTCTCGTGCGTCAATGTCTGGTTTTGGAGTCTCAAAAACCCATACGAGTGTTTATTAGTGTCTCATCTCAGAGTCAGATTTAGGTTGTGTGTCCAGTAATAGAGCTCAATTTGAGCATTATTTGTTAGTTTTTGAGCCAACTATCAATTGCAGAGCTTCCTGATTTATAGGGCTATTTAGTATGGTGTGGCCACAATGTTGAGCCCATTTTTAACCTCCACGATGAATAATTTTGCTCAAGTGTACAGATTTATTAAAAAGCACCCCTATCTTCTTCACTCAAACAAAAGCTCTGCATATCTAGTCGTTGCGTTGATGTAATATGCTTCTCTATTAAGTTTAACTTCTTATAGCTCTGTCCAAAAACGTATAGTGTCCTGCTTCCATCGCTTATCAACTGTTCTCCCATGGTTTTCATGTATTTACTCTTTTTGATCTACCATCTTCCCCAGTTTCTTGAGATTTTTTTTCTAACGGCCGTGCACTCTTCATCAAACCACACGTTCATGGGGAAGCTGGTTGTCTTCTTCTCCTCCCTGGGTTTAGACCTTATAAGGGAGGAAGTAGTTCCGAAAAGAGGCGCTCACTAAAGAAATCAAATAACCAGACAGCGTAGGGTGTAGATTCATTGCAGAGGGTTTCGATTGGATTCCACCAAGCTTGCAATGCATTTAAACAATCCCGTACAATATGTGTTTGATCTATTAGGCAATTCTTTGGAAAGATGACCAGACAGTGTAAGGTGTAGATTCACTGGAGA
This sequence comes from Sequoia sempervirens, assembly GCA_007258455.2. Lineage (NCBI taxonomy): Eukaryota > Viridiplantae > Streptophyta > Pinopsida > Cupressales > Cupressaceae > Sequoia > Sequoia sempervirens. The sequence continues at coordinate 336,636,286 of VDFB02000017.1, forward strand.
GGGCTTCAAATTCATTCTAGTGAGCGTGCAGCGCATTCACACCATCCCGTACAACAGTTGATCCTGAAATTGAAGGGATGGACAGGGCATCTTTTCCAACCAAGTGTTCCGATGAGCTCAGGTCCTTCGTTCACAGACTTCCCCAATTCAAATTCAAACAGAACAAATATCAATGAGTTATATTTATTCTAATCAGCAGAGGTAAACTGTAGGACGACCGAGTTATGTTACTCTTCCCTCTGTTGTCTAAGACTGGTACGTGTACTCTTAATCTCACGTGACTAACTTAAAATGTGAAGCTTTCTAAAAATTGGTTAATATTTTCCTATTTGATATATAACTACGCCTTCATATGATTGGGAAATAATTAGATTAGCATTATGTTGGATTCTAACTTAAATTTGCATCAATTAGTCTTATGGTTAGAGTTTGATGTTGAAGACTATGTGAGTAATTAAGTTGAGAATCAATAAAGTTTCCTTTGGAAAAAGGGTCAAGTGTTTCTTAAGTTCATTGATTTTATTTCAAATTTAATTAAAGAACTCAAATTTCATCTATTTAATCTTGAAATTTTAATATTATGAAATTTTAAATCACTATAGAGCTCAAAATAGGTGAAAGGTGAAATCCCCTCCAAGTGGGGGATTTTCTTGATAGATGTTTATTTAATAGGTTATATTATTTAAATTGGGATTAATAGTTTGATTAGAAGTATTTAGTATTGAATGAGGAAGTTCTCAATATATTTTAGAATTGGTTACCTTCAACTTGGGGTTCATGTTATATGGTTAATAAATTGTTATGGTAATGATAATTTGGAGTTTAGTAATGAGGCATTTCTCTAAAAGTGTAAATAGCACCAAGTTGTTGACTATCTTAATAAGTTATCACATGGAGGAAATTACTTAGAAAACTCCTTTAATTAATATTGCATATTTTTATATTGTTGAAATCTCTACATTTATACAATTAATGAACCATGAATTTAGTTATATTTGTATATATTTGTGTGCATTTAGACTATGTTGGAAGCACATACATTATGCTTAAGTATGCATTTATTCTATATCTCATCACTTGGAAGGAAAATTAGGAATCTTGTTTATTAAAACATTAAATAGTGTTACCTTTTATAAAGCATTCTTTTATGAGCGAAAGATTATTACCATCATTGTTGTAATAGTAAACCAAAATTTCTAATCATTATTCACGTACCATGTTAGTATTTGAGCTAACGTTTGTGAAGAAGATTTCATGATTCAAGAAGCATTCAAATCAAGATCTATCACAATCAAGCAAAATCTTAATGCTAAATTTTTTGTGAGGTACAAAATCATAATGTGTTCATTTTTCATTCATTTATCTTATTTCATTTTATTTCAAGGTTTGACGAAGGAAAACCCCTAGATTCACTAACATTTTTTGTAGGTCTAGATGGTTGACACATGGATGGGCTAGCCTTTCTTGTGCAAGCATCCTTAGGTTGGTCAAATATGTTGTACCTGTAAGTTATTGACTTTGAATAAAGATGATTCTCATGTACATTGAAAAATCGATTATCTAAGATTCTTTTGATATACCTTGATTCATTGATATGCATGTTATTCCATCTGAATAAGTGATTGAAAATTATCTAAATATTCCTCTGTATTCCCACCATTATATAATTATTTGGTTCTATTAAATTATTTAAGAAATTGAGGATTATGATTAGTTAGTGAATTTTACGAAGCCTTTACATTTGGTATCAGAGCATTCAGGTTCAACACTCGGGCCTCAAGTATTCTATGCTTATGTTGGATAGTAGTATATGAACCTGTGTATTGAATAGAGAACCCTAATTATGGGTGATTCCTAGATGATTGGTTGGAACTAGATAGATTTTGAGATGTAATGGATCATTCAAGGAAATCTAGAGGTGTAATACCTCTTTGCCTTAGTCGTGTTCTCATATGAATTCCTAGTAAGAGTAATGGTGACTATTTGAAAGAAGACAAGATTAATAATATGTAGTGTTATTCGAAGTAAACCAAGAGGGATAGTAAATGGTGACAACCCAGGAATGGTGAAGTGGTAATAAAAGTAAATTAATAAGAGAAACATATTGTGAAGAGAGATCTCTCTAATAACATAAAGGATGAATGAGCTGATAAGATTCAAGGGAAGAAGAAAAGAATAATTTTTTTATGAGAGGAAGAAAGAAAATCACTTGTGAAGTAAATAAAGTGGATAATAATTGATAAATATTGGTTGAACCTTCTTGAAGGTAAGAAACCTAAGAAGAATGCTTAAGGAAATAATGTTTGTGATAGTACTAAGCATTGGGAAAATGGATTGTGAGAAACGTCTTATTCCTATAGGATTTAGATCTAATAGAATCCATGGGATCATTAAAAAATGCAAGGTTCTAATGTCTTGAGAATCTCCATTGGTAATTCATAGAAGTTGATTTGATAAGTATCTTGATCTGTCTAATAGGTAAAAGTAGAGGTGATTGATGTAATGAATCATGTATGCTTGATCGTTATTAATGAAAATATGTATACATATGTACTATATGAGAATGATACTTGTGCAATAATGAACTTCTCATGCTTTGTGTGAATGACACATCTGTATGAATGATTGTATGAATATTATATAAAATTGTTTCTTTAATTGTACTTATATATATGCTTGAATGAGAAATGTTCACTATACTAATGTGAGTTACACATATTTCATATTATTGTTGTTCTTGTGCAAGTGATGCACTAGCGTAAGTTCTTGATTCCTTTGTGTGTATAAAGAACTTGAGTAATTATTAGATTCCTTATTTGTGTGTGAGATATACTTTTGGTACTCATTATGTTTATTGGATCGAGTAATGATCACTATAAATGCACTACTGTAATTTGTACATATTTCACCTTTTGTGCGAGAGATACACTTACCATATTTATTGTATGAAACTTGAATGAGTGATGCACATTGTATACATGACATGTTCCGTATTTGTGTGAGTGAGGCACTACAAGTAAATTGTGTATTCATACCCTGTGCGAGTTAGGCACCAAGGATTTATGTATTCTTGTTTGTTAATCATTCATTCTATGTGCACTTGAGCATGTTATGCACTATTATATCATCTAGTCCTTATTCGATGCAATTCAATTATTCTTGTTGAATGTGCTATGTGTGATAAGCTTTAAGCTTACCTTTTGGGACATGATACCGAATGTGGATTAATAGAAAAGGTGATCTTCTTTTCCAAGATCAACCAAATTTTGTTTATATACTTGGCCAAAGTGAACTATACTGTTAAAATAGATGGATAACGAAAGCCTAGAATTTTTATTTTTCTCTACCACATCATGTATGCAAGAAATATGTTCAGTCTAGTATAAGAGTGCATATAAGGTATCGAGCATGCATCAATAGTTTCCCTCTTGCCCTATTATTATTGGTTTTTAAGCACCTCATGTAGGGCTAGGTGTTCTTCAAGTTAAGAATCTCGAGGAAGTGTTATGCTTCATGGTTGGGTGGGAAAAGAACCTTAACCATACTCTTGACCTTCAATGTGTAGAAGACCATTGGTTTATGGCAACTAAAGATTGATTAAATGTTTTATTTTCTCTATGTAATTCAAAAATTGGATATGTATCAGTGCATTGATCATTGTATGACTTGATTAGTAAATTGAGGTAATTGCACTTATATTTGATGCACTCTCATTACATTTGTAACATAGTAAAGGAATATATATATCACACGAATACATTGTTAATAGAAATTTAACTTTTTCCGATTATAGATTGAGATTCACTTTTTGTTGTGAATTTTAGTTACTGGTTGAATCAGTATTGAGCTCTTGATGATCATTCTAACATCTGGTATTTCAGGTTGCTAGGGTAATCACCTTGAACCTTTTGTTTTAATAAGTAATCTTCTTATCTTTGATGTTTTGTGTAACTTGTTGATCTTCTTATCTTTTATGTTGATAAAGATGAAGATCTTGTTGTAATTGGTTTGCCATTTTCAAATTATTGAGATTCTTCTTCTTGTTTGCTCGTGATGATAACAAGTAGTATGGGATGCTTGTTTAACATCATAAAATAAATTCTTCTGACGTATCGTGTGAGTAGGCATGTTGAAAAAATGAACATAATTGTTATCTTTCTATTGGTAAATATCTTGGATTAGGAAAAAGATTTGCATAAGATATAGAAAATTGTACGAAAGGAAATGAATTAGTAGCATGCTTTTATTATCTAAGGTAAATAGAGTGAATTGGATGAAGCCATGATGTACCAATGAAGTGTGCAAGTGTATGAATGCTAGCCACATGAATTCTTGTTGTTATAAACAAATGGATGCTTGAAAAAGATGATATCTTTCTTAGGTGGGCTGATTGCAACATTAAGGTAGAACAAAGTAAAGAGGTACACAATTTTATCCTTAGTTAACTTGTTGATCATCGGGACAATGATTCTTAAGGGGGAAAGGATGTCATGACCCCTATTTCTTATTAGTAATTTATAATTCAATAATTCTATTTTTATTCATTTAATATTTAATTTAGTTGAAAGATTATATTGTTTTTAATTCAAAATGTTTATTTAAATTAATTTATAGTCAAATAAAAGGGAAAGGAAACAAAATAGTTAATAAAAGTTAGTTAAATATTTTCTTTTGGTAATTTATGGGTAATGTTTCATTATTTAGAATAATTATTTTATTGACAATGGAATGATATTTGCTTACTATTTATTTGGAATGAATATTTAATTTACAATTAAAATGACATTTCTTTATCATTTACAAAGGATAAATATGTTGCATGAAAAGAAATCTTATTTTTATTTATTTTCAAGATTAAGTTATTTGAAAATTTGGGGGAGATCTTTTAGAAAGGATGGAAAAAGAAATAACAGGAACACACAATAGATTTCACAATCCTTTATTTCTCTGCGAAAGATAATAGAAAATCAAGAACTTGAAAATTGCATGGGACGGTTTTGGAAATTCAAGAATTAAAGGAGGGAGTTTTTCTTGAAAGCTAGTGTGAGAGTTATTCAATCTATTGTTGGTGCCTTATTATTGTCCTCCTTTTGTTTAGGTATGTATGCAGCTAGAACAAGTTGCATTGATTTTGTTCATCATTCTGAAAGATGATCTTATGCTCAATCCGTCTATATCTTTGTTTACAGGATAGTTGCATACACAGTTAGGAGCTTGATTTCTTATGAGATATTAATCAACAATATGATCTTTGTACATTGAAAGCAGAAAGTTATATGGATTATAGTTGGGTCAGGAGAATAACTCAAATATTTGTATGCCCTTTTTGGTCTAGTAGTTGCCCGATTTAGAATGAGGCATTTAATGTTTTTTTCTTTGGATTTAAACTTTCTTTTCAATTTCCTTTGCTATCTTCCTCTCGTGCACTAATGTCTAGTTTCGTAGTCTCAAAAACCCAGATGAGTGTTTATTAGTGTCTAATCTCATAGTCAGATTTAGGTTGTGTGTCAAGTAATAGAGCTCAATTTGAGAATTATTTCTTAGTTTTTGAGCCAACTATCAATTGCAGTGCTTCTTCGCTTATAGAGTTGTTTAGTATGGTATGGATAGCATGTTGAGCCCATTTTTAACCTCCATGATGAATAATTTTGTTTGTGTACCGATTTATTAAAAAGCATCCCTATCTTCACTCAAAAAAAGCTTTGCATATCTAGCCATTGCGTCGATGTAATATTCTTCTCTATTAAGTTTAACTTCTTGTAGCTCTGTCCAAAAAGGTCTAGTGTCCTACGTCCAATGCTTATCAACTATCCTCCCCTAGTTTTCATGTATTTACTCTTTTTAATGTACCATCTTCCCCAATTTCTTGAGATGTTTTTTCTAACAACCGTGAACTCTTCATCAAACCATACGTTCATGGAGAAGTTGGTTGTCTTCTTCTCCTCCCTAGGTTTAGACCTTTTAAGAGAGGAAGCAGTTTTGAAATGAGGCCCTCACTAAAGAAATCAAATAACCAAAAAACGTAAGGTGTAGATTCATTGCAGAGGGTTTTTATTGCATTCCACCAAGCTTGCGATGCATTTACACAATCCCGTACAATATGTGTTTTGATCTATTAGGTAATTTTTTGGAAAGATGACCAGACAGTGTAAGGTATAGATTCAGTAGAGAAGGCTTCAAATTCCTTCTAGTGAGCGTGCAGTGCATTCACACCATCCCGTACAACAGTTGATCCTGAAATCGAAGAGATGGATGGGGTATCTTTTCCAACCAAGGGTTTCAATGAGCTCATGACCTTCGTTCTCAGAATTTCTGAATTCAAATTCAAAGAAAATAAATATCAATGAGTTATATTTATTCTAATCAGAAGAGGCAAAGTACAAGATTACCAGGTTATGTTACTCTTCCCTCTATTGTCTAAGACAGTTACGTGTACTCTTAATCTCAAGTGACTAAGTTAAAATGTGAAGCTTTCTAAAAATTGGTTAATATTTTCCTATTTGATATATAACTATGCCTTCATATGATTGGAAATCATTAGATTAGCATTATGTTGAATTTTAACTTAAATTTGCATCATTTAGTCTTATGGTTAGAGTTTGATGTTGAAGACTATGTGAGTAATTAAGTTGAGAATCAATAAAGTTTCCTTTGGAAAAGGGGTCAAGTGTTTCTTAAGTTCATTGATTTTATTTCAAACTTAATTAAAGAACTCAAATTTCATGTATTTAATCTTGAAAGTTTACTATTATGAAATTTCAAATCACTATAGCACTCAAAATAGGTGAAATCCCCTCCAAGTGGGGTATTTTTTTTTATAGATTTTTATTTAATAGGTTATATTATTTAAATTGGGATTAATAGTTTGATTAGACATATTAGTATTGAATGAGGGAGTTCTCAATTTATTTTAGAACTGGTTACTTTCAACTTGGGCCTCATGTTATATGGTTAATAAATTGTTATGGTAATGATAATTTGGAGTTTAGTAATGAGGCACTTCTCTAAAGTGTAAATAGCACCAAGTTGTTGACTAACTTAATAGGTTATGACATGGAGGAAATTACTTAGAAAACTCCTTTAATTAATATTGCATATTTTTATATTGTTGAAATCTCTACATTTATATGATTAATGAAGCATGAATTTAGTTATATTTGTATATGTTTGTTTGCATTTAGACTATGTTGGAAGCACATACATTATGCTCAAGTATGCATTTATTCTATATCTCATCACTTGGAAGGAAAATTAGGAATCTTATTTATTAAAACATTAAGTAGTCTTACCTTTTATAAAGCATTCTTTTATGAGCGAAAGATTCTTACCATCATTATTGTAATAGTAAACCACAATGCCTAATCATTATTCATGTACCATGTTAGCATTTGAGCTAACGTTTGTGAAGAATATTTCATGATTCAAGAAGCATTCAATTCAAGATCTATCACAATCAAGAAAAATATTAATGCTAGAGTTTTTGTGAGGTACAAAATTATAATGTGTTCATTCTTCATTCATTTATCTTATTTCATTTTATTTGAAGGTTTGAATACTGAAACAGGGTTTGACCAAGGAAAACCCCTATTCACTAACATTTTCTTGTAGGTCTAGATGGTTGACACATGGATGAGCTAGCCTTTCTCGTGCAAGAATCCTTAGGTTGGTTAGTTATGTTGTACCTATAAGTTATTTACTTTTAATAAAGATGATTATCATGTACATTGAAAAATTTCTTATCTGAGATTCTTCTGATATACTTTAATTCATTGATATGCATGTTATTCCATTTGAATAAGTGATTGAAAATTATCTAATTATTCCTCTTTATTCCCACCATTATATAATTATTCGGTTCTATTAAATTATTCTAGAAATTGAGGTTTATAATCAGTTAGTGAGTTAGTCGAAGGGTGATCCTACAATAGTGGTTTATAATTTTTGGCCAAACTGGACACTGAAATAATTTTTTTTAACTAAATCTTCATTTTTGGGCACCTATAGTGGCTAAACCGTGAGGAATTTGAAGATGATGCAAAATAGAGTTTGGTGAAATTTTTTCTATAGATTTTAAATTTATCTTTTTCAAAATTTTTGGAATCAGATTGCACTTGTTTTTCCATCTCCTTCGTAAACTAGTTTTTTTCAAAAAACAACATTTTAAAAAAGTGACACTCACTGTATAACGCATAACTTTTTTTCCGTGAAGGATAAAATTTTAATTGTTTTGAATTTAGATTCGTAACTCTGATATCTAGTACTTCCACTTGGTTAGATAGTTTTTTATTGAATATTTCTTCTTTAATCAAGTTTCAAATTCAAACCAATTATAATTCAAACATAGTGCGACTATATAACATGTAACTTTTTTTGTATGTATCGAAATCCAATTTCTTTTCTTTTGTGGATCAAGGAATTCAATATCTAGTGCACTAATATTTTTAAGTTTTTTTGTTTGATAATATAATATTTGTCCACATGTGTAGAACAAAGAGCTTGATTTTCGGTGAAAAACCTACATTCATAAGAAATAAAAAATAAATATAATAATAAAATTAAATTTATTTAAAATTATAAATTTTGGGAAGCTTATAATAAGGACTACATACTTACAAAAATTAAATTTTAAATGAAATCATTTGATCCCCCAGAAGGTAAATCAAAAGTGGGTTTTTATCAGCATTTTGATAGGTGTAAAGGAGACGTCGTTATAGGTATGGTTTAAAACTAGTGGGGTTCTATCCAAGGGGATTTGATTTAAGGTAGTTTGATCAAACCCTCTTCAATTGGAATTCTTTAAATGGAACCTTTTAAGGCTTAAATCATTATATTTTCTAAAAATATGTGATTTCAGAAAAATCAATTCCTCCCAAAAATTGTAAACTAGCTTTGTGGGATCACCCCGAACCCTTTAAAGTCACATTGCTCCTTATTGATGAAATATGATCACAGTAAATAATTATGCGCCCCATGCATGGTAAGGAGTATTATTTAATACTACAATTCCCACATAGAATGTAGAAAAGCTATAGCTATTTAGTTTACTAAAATATCATATTCATCTTTATAAAGATCTCTGTCATCTAATATCTTCATTTAAAGAATGAAATTCATCAATAGCATGGCCAAATAATCTATGATACACACAAAATGATGAATTTTTATTCTTGTATTAAGCATCTTTTCTTTCTTGTAGAGGAGGTAATATAATGAATTTCAATTATAAAAGTGTGTGTAATGCTCAATTTTGGAAAAGGGAGGTGGAGCGGTTAGGATACCTTTTATGATAGGTCTATGAGGTTTATGTGGTTTAGACGATGGTGTAAATGTTTTATGTAAAGGTGGAGGACCTTGATAACCAATTCCTTTTGTATCTTTAGATGGTTTTTGCTAGAAGAGGATGTGAATTTCATGTTCATTCTTTATGTGACAATGTTATTTAGCAAAAATGTTAAATCATTGTCCATAACACATTCCTAAATTGATTGGTGTATCACTCATTTTTTTGTAGGGTCAACGAACATTCATGGGCTCATCTTGGTTGGTTTTGGAAAGGGTTATCATGTGTAATAGTTGAGATATGAATTGTAAACTAGTTTCCTTGTGTGAGGAAGAGAACATGCAATTGGAGGTATGGTGGGTGTTGGTGATTAGTAGTAAGCATGAGTAGGCCATACTAGTGAAGGATAAAGGACCAAGTTTGCTTCAAGGTGTAGTGTAGAAAAATGTATCCCTTTACATTTTCACACTTGTTTAGGACCTCCTGGTTAATTTTGTTGCAATAATGAAGAAAGGAATGAAGGTGTTGTCATTGATGTCAACTGGTCAATTGGTTATGTACTAGTTGTTGTTGGTTGTATGTGTCGAGGATATTGAGAAAATTATATTAAAAAATGTTTAGAGGTGTTTAGTTGTTACTTTGAGTAATGATCTAGTATTTTCCCCTATGTTCATGTGGTTTAGATATGTTGGTCATGGTTGTTGAAGGTTGCTATATCCATATTATTGGCTATTCGTTCATTGTGAAGTTTGAGTTGTGTTCACCAGTTGTGAAATATGTTTTTCTACATTCTGGTTGAGGTTCAAGAGAAATGTTGTTGGTTTGAATCTCTCTCTGATGAAGTCTTTTAATTTGTGGTTCTAGAGTTAAGATTTTTTGATTGCATGAAAGATATTTTTGTTTTCTAGAAGTATCAAGCTTAATTGTTCTATGTGTTTTACACTGGTTTGGGTGACCTTGTGTTAAGCACTATCTTCAAATTTGATGAACTTTGTTGGATCTATTTTGGGTCCTAGTGAAGCATGTGTTTAGGTCACCCCATTCTAATTCCACCCCAGGATATTTTTGCACCAACATAATTTGTATTTGAAGTTGCATGGATGACTTTGGATCTTTTTCAATGTTGGAGATATTATAAATAAAGGATGAGCTAGTAATAAAAAATATACAAGAGAAGGGTATGTGCAGGATCATCATGGAAAAAATAGGCCCTTAAGTGGCAAAAAAATTAGAAAAATCAGAGTTAGGAAACTTGACATAAAAATTTGAATAATTTATCTATATTATTTCAAAAATATGTAAGAATAGAATCTGTAGAAAATTGAATTTAGTTTCTAAACTACTAGGTTTCTTTAGAAAAAAAAACCTATTTGGTGAAAATTTGAAATTTCAATGCAAGAGTACTTAAATTTCAAGGAAAAAATAAGAAGTAGGTGCCTGTCGACCACCCTAACCACAACAAAATGATAATATTTTTTAAAAAGATTTTAGAGATAAGTAGAGAGCTCATGTCCCAATGTGATGCATTTTTTTTTTGTATTTTTTTTCCAAATAGATAATTAATTATGAAATTTTTATTACAACTTTTAAAAAATATAAAGAGCTCGTATGTCTAACCACCTTAACTTGGTCAAGACTTCATGAAATTCATTTTTTCTTTTTTTTATCCTATAGTATGTGAAGCATAGAATGTGATGCATGTTTTGGATTCAAAAAATGTGATATCGTTTGAAAGCTATAGATGTTTTTGAATCAGTCTATCTATCAAGATTTCAGTCATAATTTGAATAGAAAATGAATAATAATTACTTATTAAATTCAAAGTAAAGCATAATTTATATTTTTGGAAAGCTGAGAACTTCCTTTAAAAACCCTTTTCGTTTCATCAATTTTGGCTAAAAAAAAGTCGTCAGCCACATACCCATCATATTGCCACTTTTTGGCCCATCATGATCCTGCACATACCCAGAAAAGAAGGAAGATAAGTGAAAGAGTAGATGCAACATTTATGCTATTTAGAAAGTGTGTGCGAGTTGTATGTGGGAGATTAGTGTGAAGCTTAATGTTGAGTTTTTGGATGCAATGAGAAGAAGGTGAACTCTATCATTCATGCAAGTTGATCAAGTAACTGTAGTAGAATCCTTTGTTGCATTGGTATTGAAATCTCACTATAACAAGTCCTCTTTGTCTTCTTTGTATCTCAATCGTAGAGAGTCCTCTAGGTTGTAGCCTTGTTGGGCAGTGAATCCTTGTTGTAGATAGTAAGTCCTTATTTCAAGAAGTGAGCCTTATCTCAGGAAGTGAGCCTTGGTTTAGGCAGTGAGCCTTTTGTAATCGGTTTTGGTATTCTCTATAGTGTGAGTTAATCCTCACCAAGTTTTTTCCCTCATTGGGTTTTCCACGTAAATGTGGCGTTATTATGTTTATGTGTTGGATTTGAATTTCTGCATTGGCATTTGATGATCAATCATTTAGGCAGTTTTAAGTGTTTATGTGTTGGATTTGAATTTCTACATTGGCATTTGACGATCAATCATTTAGGGAGTTTTAAGTATTAGTTCTAGTGATTAAATTAAAGGTTAAAATTTGTGACAATTGATTCACCCCCTCTTAGTTGTCCTATTCAACAATTGGTATCAGATATTGGTTCCTTGGTGAGGATCTTAATTGCTTTAGGAAGGTTTGGGATGGCTAGCAAGATGGTATTTAATTATCTGAGGTTTGAGGAAAATAATTATGGTATCTGAAAGTATTGATGGAAGAATATCTAGAGTATTGCAGATATGATGTGGAGAAAGCTTACAAGAATCCATACATTCCTCCTACTAATGGTTTGAGTACACCTAAAGATATAAGAGCACATGAAGCAAACAATAAGGTGAAGTTCATCTTGAAGAGTAGTCTACTAAATTATGAGTTGATTAAGGTTCATAATTTGAAGACAACTAAAGAAGTCTGGGATGCTTTAGAAAGAGTATATGATGGTGATCAAAGAGTTAAAGAGGTGAAATTGCAGAATTTGGAAACACAATTTGATCTTATATATATGTTTGAAGATGAAAATGATAAAGCTTATGTACATAGATTGGATGAGGTAGTGGCAAGAATATGATCACTTGGAACAACTATAGATGAAACCAAGATTGTAAAGAAGATTCTTAGAACTCTTCCTAATGCTTATAGTGAGAATGTGAGTGTTATTGAGTAGACTAAATATTATAAGAATTGTACTAAGGATCTATTGTTAGGATTTTTGACACCTTATGAGATGAGAAAGTCAAGTCTAAGAAATGGAGGCCAATCAGAGATAGCCTTTAAAGCTACAAAAGATACAAATAGAAGATAATTTTGTAAGAAGAATAAGAAAAGATTCTAGTATGTATGAAGGTAAGATTCCATTTAAATTCTTTATTTGTGGCAAAATAGGTAATTATGCTACAAAATTTCTAAAAAGAGCTAAAATAAATAAACAAAGATATGAGAAGGAAAAGAAAAGAAACAAGATTAACAAAGCTTACTATGTGAATAAGAATGTTGTTAAAAGGCATAGGACAACTGAGAGGGGGGTGAATCAGTTGTCCCCAAATTTAGATAAAAAACTTTACACACTTATCAACTTCACAACCAAACTATTCTATTATGAAGTATGAACATGAAATGAAGATAATAAAAAAAAAATCAACACAATGAACACTAGCTTTTACGTGGAAACCCCAAATAAGGGGAAAACCATGATGAGGATTAACTCATAATATAAAGTAATAGAAAAACTGAATACAAGAGGCACACTACCAAGGGCTCACTACCTAAATATAAAGGATCACTACCTACAGATACAAAAGATAACAAAAAGATCCACCACAATAATTTACACACATCTGCAATCTTGAATAGAATATTGTTGAAACCTTCAACTCACTTCTTTTAGGAATCTAACACAATAAAGTATTGCTGCCTCAACTCACTTTCACACAACTCTACTCTTCACTTGTGGCCTACTTCATTACTTCATATTATTTAATCCTACACATCTTAACTTGCATTTATACCATCTTCAACCTTAAAAACTTTCTCCAAGGTCGGCCACATACGCTTCATTTCATAAATTCAAATTAGGTCGGTAACTCAATATTCCCATGGTGGAAACGAATGAGTGGACCAATTAAACACTTAACCAAGACCAAAAGCAACGTCTCAGATCAACCAAATGATTCCTTAATTAAATTTTTAATTCTTCATATGAACTGTAAACACTAGGTTGTCCAAACCTAATGAATGCACAAATGAACATTCAAGTACACACTTCCCAGCAAGAAGATAATACACGTACAATGTAACACACTTTATCATGCTTGAGAACACATCTTAGATACCTACTATAGACATCTAAATTTGACCACTTCCACATGGTCAAAATCATCTACCCTATTTATCTATTTTAATATTAATTAAATGATTTATTTAATTAATATTTCACCTTGTGCCTAAGGTTCCTAAATTATTTAATTGAATAATTAAATACTTTAACTTACCCCCTTTTCCTCTCTACATTAAATAAACATGTCAATATATTTTATTTAGTCATTTTGGCCTTTTAAAATCAATTTTAAATTCTTCATTTTTTCTCTCCTTGTCACATCCTCCATAATATTTTTCTAATCTAGATTAATTTAATTAATTCATGATTAGGATGTACACACCCTTAATCAGGGATTAATGTCACATCCTCCAACTTTTCCCACTTGGCTCTAATCCCCTATTAATTTTCTTAATCATGTATTTGCACAACCATAATCTAATCATCCTGCCACATTTAGCATACCCTTTTGGTCAACCTCTTACATATTCCATATTTGGCATTGACCCTCTTTCCCATGTGAGTTTTTAATTCACATTATTCATCCAAGATTCCTCTCTTCCCCATGTGAATTTTTAATTCACATTTATCCTTTCAAAACTCCTTATCCCCATGCAAGTTTTAGAACATTTGACTTGTCACATCACTCACATCTGCCAAAGTCTTCTAGAACCTTTGAGCTCTCACATAACCCAAATGTTTCAAAATCCTATTGTAGACACTAAAAAATGTCCTAAGTCCACAAGCAACATTTTTCCTTGATCATCATCCTCTAATAATTAAATAATTTTCATTATTTAATTAGGCTTGATCATATTCCTCTATTAATTAAATAATTTTTAATTATTTAATTAATTCACTTCCTAATCTCTATTCTATCCTGGCCAATTAAAAATTTTAATTGCATCACTAATGTACCCCCTTTTTCTTCTATAATTAAATAAATCATCATTTATTTAATTATTTTTCTATAGTCAAATAATAAACATTATTTGACCCTTTGTTCTTCCATGATTAAATAATTGTTGATCCCTCTCCCCTCTCCAATTTTCATCCTCACAATAGATCGTGTGTTCAGCCTAGCCCCATTCATTATAGAGAGGGGGACCAGACTTGGCATCATTTTCATCTTTCAGTCGCCTCGTACCTTCCTTTGGCGATGAAAGGGAAGCAAGGGGCATCTATCGCAATTGAACAAAAGGCCCTACCTAGCGATAGATCTTCCTTATATGACAGCACGAGAAATGCTTCCTTCTCGATTCTCGCATCAGGAGGTCAGTGAGCTTACTTTTCTATTTTGAATTGATCACCAAGGAACGAAGGAAGTAAGAAGGCTTGCTAAGGTTCAGTTTGGTTAGAGTACCTCAAATATACATTTTTTACTTGCAAGGATTCTTGTCGATGTGGTTGCCATACCAT
The DNA here is from genome assembly GCA_007258455.2 of Sequoia sempervirens. Classification (NCBI taxonomy): domain Eukaryota; kingdom Viridiplantae; phylum Streptophyta; class Pinopsida; order Cupressales; family Cupressaceae; genus Sequoia; species Sequoia sempervirens. The sequence continues at coordinate 336,651,342 of VDFB02000017.1, forward strand.
TTGTTGGTTCGCCATCTCCCTACCTCTTCTCAGCTTCAAGGAAAATCACTTGTATGTGCCAGTTGAGGTCCTCTCCCAGTCTTTTGGACCTCAAGATGAGACAAAAAAAGCATCTAAGGGGGCATAGCTACTTCCTCCTGCTTCGACTTCATTCCCTCTCTTGCAGCTTGTTGTTCTTGCTAACCGACATCTCTGGGTTATGGATGCTTTTCTCTGCCCTCTCTTAGAAAACAATCATTACCAATGAAGAATGAGACCTTGATTGGGTTCAAAACTACATAGCTACTGGGACATTCGAATAAACATCTGTCTGGTCTGCCCACATCATTCCCTTTTGAAAACATCATTATTAGGGAGAGGGACAATAATATAAAAGAGGCCCCCCTGGCAATATAGTCATCATATATTTTAGGGGCCCACACACGACAATGTAGACACTCTACATAAAGTTCTTAAATGCTCTATCTTTTATTTCCTTCAAATAAATAATTTGAATAAATTATTTATTTGCCACTTGTCCTCTTTCTCCATTTTCCTCCATTTTTGAACAAATTATTTAAGCACCACCTGATCAAATATCCTCTATCATAATCCCCTGTCATAATATTTATTTCATGTCATAGCTTGCATGTTTGTCATAGCTTGCATGTTCGTCATAGCCTGCATGTTTGTCTGTCATGATTCCTCCAAGAATAGCATATTCTTGGTGCATCAATTCTGGACCATTAATCTTGGCATCTTTCTAGAAGATTAATCTTGGTCATCCATTCGAAAGGTTGTCCATGAAAGCAACCTTCCTCCTCCATTTTCACCTTAACAACCATTTTGTCTCCAACTTTCTACTTCCAATTTGCAGGTATTTGCACAACTTCAACAACAAATCTGAGGGAAAATATTGCAAAAGGAGAAATAAGAGAGCAAGAGAAGTGAATCAACTACAATATGGGGAGTGTTTTATTTGAATGCTTTTAGTTTATATCTCCATTTTTTTTGTATTCTCTTGTTTGGATTGAGTTTATAGCTTAGAAGTGTTGGCTATCACTTTATCTATTCTATTTGATTTTTAACCCCATCTCACATTGGTGAACCTAATGTGAATCTTACAATTTTATAGAGAAATTTGTTTGTTTTCTTGTTTGTTTTTGTTGTTTTGCAAGTTATAACCAAAAATTCATATGAAATCCCACCATATTCTTTTGAGCACAAAAAAAATGAATATGGAATCTTTAAAAAATATTATTTGGGTTTTGTAGGCCTCATTCTTGGCTTTCTAAAACTTCAAATGGATTAAAATTTTGTTAAGATTTGAGAAAGTTATGGCTGTTTTAGTATTTGTTGTTTTTAAATTTAGCTTTTAAAACCTACGTTTTCTTTTGCCTATAACAATTTTTTTGTGCAGAATCTTGAAAAAATAATTTCTCATTTTTGAAGGTATGAGTTTTAGCTTTCCATGGATTCAAATGATTTAAAATTTCATTAACTTTTGAGAATGTTAAGACTGTTTTAATTTGTTGTTGTCATTAAACTTTTCTTTTAAGTTACTAATCTCTTGTTTTTAGCATGTGGCACGGTTTGGAGGGAATCTAAAAACCATTTCTTTAGAAACAAAAATTGAGTTTTTCATTTCTTTAGGAATTATCAATTTTTTTTTCTTTCAACAACTACAACAAATTGCATTCACACTCATTGGTTAAAATGAACATGCATTTCATGTCATGGGCCTAAAATGAACACAAATTGCATGCACACTCATTGGTTAAAATGAACATGCATTTCATGTCATGGGCTTAAAATGTACATAGTTTGCATGCACACTCATTGGTTAAAATGAACATGCATTTCATGTCATGGGCTTAAAATGAACAGAATTTGCATGCACACTCATATGGTTAAAATGAACATGCATTTCATGTCATTGGCTTAAAATGAACCTTTTTCGTTTGACATCAAGTTAAACTTTTAAAATGAACAAAGTGTCTTGTGTGTCCTCCTCACATTATCATTTGGTAATAAAATTTACAAGTGTCTTCAATTTTGTGTCACCCTTTGATGCAATAATCGAAGTATCCTCTCCCCTTGCGCATTTATGCAATCCTAGGTGTAAGAGAAATGGTTATTTCCTCTAGAATCTGGGCCTTCCTTGGTGGGAAAAAAGTACTCACCCCAAGGCAACTCAGACTGTAAATGGATATTTTTGGCAGAGCTACCCCCGAACGGTATATAAATGTGAATCCTAAAGGAAAGCCTAGGATTACAAGTGTGAATTTTTCATACAGACCAAGTAGTACTCCCCAAAACCTTGTTGAGCATAACTTCTTAAGGTTGGAGTTCCTCCTAAATGGATATTAATCTTGTGCCCCATGTATGGCCACTCGAATGAGGGTCTCAAACTAAACACCTTTTTGTAGTAGCCAAAATCCTTCTATTTGCTAGTGCAGCAATGGTCATTGCCAAGCCGTTCCACATCTTCACATTTTTTAGTAGAGGTGATCAACCTGCCACATCAATTTTATGGGGGTTGGAAGCTTGGTTGGCCTGAGAAGTAGTACACTATAAGGGAGAACCTGTGCAGCCAAGCTTTTGGATTCACATGCTAAGAATATGTAGCTAGGGAGACCCAAGTGGAATCTAGCAAATATTGTCTTTGCCTACCCTAGGATCATGCTTTCCTTCCATGTGCTTGTTTCAAAAGACAAAATATTGTGCTCGCCAAGTGTTTTCAGACATTCAACACAAAACAAAACGTCACTTTTAGATCTAGAAATAAATAGTCAACATCAAACACTTTAGATTTTGGACCAAAATTGCAAACAAATCAAACATTTTTTGCTTTTCGTATCCACCATACTGAGACGCATTCACAACCTAAAATGACCCATCTGCTTGACAAAAAAAAAAACCTTTCTCATACCAAAAACTGAAATCAAATATGTCCAAACTGCCATCAAACATCTATTTTCCTAAAGACTCTGTCAAAACTAGACCAAAAATTGCTCAAATTGATCATCATTTGCACCTTTGATTTTGCATTTTACCCATAGGTTCATCCTTGCAAAAATATAGCTTCATCCTTAAGCATCATTATCGTCATTTTTAGTCCTTGCATCCTCATATCACTTGCATATTTTGGATTAGGAAACCTTACCTCACTTACTAAAATCTTTGACTTTCAAAAGTAGGTTATCATTTGATTTTGTCATCATTATCTTCTTTAGTCATTGTCCTTTTGTGAGATCTTTCCAACTCAAAAGTCTAGTTAGGAAGACTCACTTATCATTTTTTCCTTGTCATTTTGTCTTTCAAACAAGTCCTTTGATATTCCAAAATTGAGACATAGATCAAGCATAGGGTGGTTAGGCAACCTTCTTCCAAATCATTTTAGACCTTTGCATTTGCATACCTTAGACATTCAAATCATTTTAGTCCTCAACTTGCATATCTTTAAAATCCAAAATATTGTCGTCATATTCCTCATTTGGCATCTAGACTTTGCATCAGTCATTTCCTTAACCAACATTTTCACATTAGTCCTCATTGTCACCTTAGCATTTGGCATCATTTGTTGACAATTTTATCACCTTGCATTAGTCACTTTCCTTAGGAAAATTCCATTATCACCTTGCATTGACATCCTCCAAAAATATAAAAAAAATTGTGTCATAACTTGTCCTTTGGCATTAGTCATTTTCTTTAGACAACATTGTCATATTGCATCCGTTATTGTCAAAAATCCAAAACCATAGTCTTACATTGTCATCCTTTATCCAAAAAAAAAAAAACCAAAAACATAGGCTAGCATCATCCTTGCATTTAGTTTTCATTATCATCATCCTCATTTAAACAATTCCTTTTTATGGTTGAAACTAGGCTTAAAAGGAAGAAAAAACAAATGGAAAACTTTGGACAAGGTTTCAATTCCAACACCAACAATAACACTGATAACACGAATCAAAACTGGACTTTTTCCAACCCATTTAGCAACATGAACATACAATCTTCCATGAACATGACAACCTCTCCTCAAAATCCACTTGAACAATTCATACGAAGAGATCGCCAAGGACATGTATATACGGAATACTTAGAAGCTACAATGTAAAATCCTGATGTAGCCAACTTTGTGGAAAAATTAGTCTTGCATGACCCTCAAAGGTATCTATCCATGCTCTTTGATCAAGGGGTTAAGTTACTACATGGATTTGACATCAATACTTTGAGACCAACATCACCCAACCATAATGTCAACAATACAAACATGTTAAGTAAAAGTCAACCGCAAAACAATACAAGCATTACTTCCAGTGGTGCTACCTTGCAAATTTCCACAAGTACCATTAATGCCACCTCCAATGACAAAAAAAATGAAAAAAACTCCAATTCGATCAATACAACATCTGTTGGAGGGCCAACAACCATGTCACAAACCATGACACAATCAATGCCAACAATGTCAAAAATATTGTCACAATCGATTGGAGCCACCCTTAGGCCCTCACCAATGTTGGAAAGTTATTCAAATCATCTATTTGCCACTTCATCTAGTGTCATGGGTGCATCATCAAGCTATTCAAATCCTCTACTTACATCTACATCTAGTGCCATGGGTGCCTCAACATCAAATGCTTTAATTGGCACCTCATTCAACCCCTTTGGAGGAAGTAAATGACATGTCTTTATTCGAGGACCACAACCAAATTTTAACATGTCATCATATTTTAATACCAATACTTCCCAAGGGAAAAACGTAAACATTCCCCATGGTCAATTCCAATAATTTGGACAAGGCAACCCAAATATGCATCACATGGCATCAATCAGACACCAAAACATTCATGGTCAACATATTTCCCAAATCTCAACTCAAATGGTAGGAGGGCATATTCTAACATATTCATCACATATTCACACCCATCAACAAATCCCCAATCCAAACATTCAACACCAACAACATACAAACCAAAACACATCATACATTTCTCAACAACACATCCCACAACAAAATACCAACATCTTTTCACAACAGATGGGGACCCATGGGATACCTATCACTGCCATGTGTGATGCAACAAATAATCCCATAATTGATTCCTTGACAACTTGGGTGGCTCAATTACAAATGACCATAGAAAACATGCAAATGTCTAACAAGAAGTCACACATGTCATATGAACTATTTTTATACCCTTTTGACACAAACTTGTACATGCCACCATTCCCTCCTGGATATGTGGCACCACATTTCACCAAATACAAGGGCAAGATGAGTCACATTGAACATATTCGATAATTCACAACTAATTGCATGGAAATTGCCTATGACTAGACCTACTTGATGAGACTTTTCTCTAAGAGTCTTACAGGACCTGCACTTGAATGGTTCACCACTTTGAAAGGGATAAAAATGTGGGATGAAGTCAAAAATAGATTTATAAAGAATTAATCATATAACATTGACATGGAAACCTCCATCACTAGCTTATACAATCTGACACAAGAAGATGTTGGTGAAACATTTATCCCATTCATCCAAAGATGTAGAAGTCTAGCAAGTTGTTTTTACATCGACATACCTGAGAAAGAAAAGGGTGACATGTTCATTCAAACACTACTAGGCCCATTGAAATATGGATTACAAGTTCATTGTTGTACAACCTTCATAGACCTAGTCGAAAAAAGGTGTCCAAGCTAAGAAATCCCTCATTGTTAAAGTGGAATTAAAATATGGTCCTAAAAATGCAAACGAAAATCCACCCACTGACAAGAATAAGCATTGGGTCAAAAATAAACATATTACCAATGACAGTGTTATTGATGCCAAACGCTTTGGGACTTGTGCTTTCTCTTAAAGGAGCTCAGCCACAAACCCAACCAACAACAATACTGACCCCCCCCCCGGGTCAATAACCAAAGTGGTCAAAATAGTCAAAATCAAGGACAACCCCGCTAGACAAGAAATTTTTTGAAAAGACAAACATACATCATTTTGGGAGAGCCAATTGAGGATGTCCCTAAGAAGCACCTTCAAAATGGTCTCATCACACTTGAGGACCCTATTTCATATGACCCAAGGAAGTTTAAACCATCATGGTGGGATGATAACTCTTTCTGTGATTACCACCAAGCTAAAGGGCATAAGACATCCTCTTGTTGACAACTAAGAAACATCGTACAAGATCTCATTGAAAATCAACTAATTGAAGTGGGTGGGCCACAATTTGCATCTAATTTAGACCATACCATGCATATGAACCCACTACAAGACCACAGTTCTAATAAAGCCTCTACATTAGGTCCAAAGACTAATAACAATCAAGCCAATTATGCTCACGTTGCATTCAATTAATTAGGGGGAACCATCATTAATAATGTCTGAACTGATGATGACTATGTCAATATCATCACAATCAAAAGAACACCCGAATGTAATGCTACTACCTAAAGTGGTAAGATCACTATAGCCGGTCCACCTCCTAGGAAACCAAAATTTACAATAATAGGTCCACCCCTCAAGCAATCATGAGCTGGATCATCCACAAAGCAATGGCAACCTAAGAGTTAGTTTAATCTTACTGAATAATTAGGAAAAACCCATGTGCAAATATCCATACTTGCCTCACATTTTTCCCGCGCATAAGGCTATACTTGACAAAACCTTACAAGAGTCCATTGTCCCTCAGGACATTGATGTTAGCCAATTTGAGGCCATGGTGGGATACCTCACTACAACCCATCACATAAAAGTTTCCAACTAAGACTACTCATCACCCAAGTTCAACCATAATGATGCATTATGCATTGAAGTCTTCATCCATAAGCATAAGGTCAGATGAGTTTTAGTAGATGGTAGAGCAGAACTGAATATATGCTCCTTAAAACTAGTTAAGGCATTAGGCTTTTCTGATGCTTGCGTAGATGCTACAAAGAGAATAGTTATAAAGGCATATGATGATGAAGAATTTCCTCACATGGTGTTATCACTCTCCCCATCAGAGTTGGGCCTATCATTGTGGAAACAACCTACCAAGTCCTTGATCTAGAACTACCTTACAACATCTTGCTTGGTTGATCATGGATTCAAGCCCTCAAATCCCTTCCATCCACTTACCACCAATTCCTTAAATTTCCTTTTGACGACATAGAGGTCACCATATATGGATACCTCAACCCTTTCCAATATTGTGATAACTTAAAGGGTATTTCAGACCATCTGATGCCCATTAATCAAGAGGTTCCAAACTCCTCCAAATTCATTGATCCATCCACACTTGCCTCGCCATTCATGTCCACTCCATCCACATCTTCCACCACACCATTACCTTCCTCACTTCCTAAGGCTAAGCCCACTATCAGGATCCAGGACCTAGGTTATGGAGAATTCAAACTGAATATGACATATAGTATCACAACAATACCCAAGTCTCCTAAGGTCTATGGTCGACCATGTTTCAGAATGGAACCTAAAGAAATTTTCAAGGTTCCGCCAAAAATAGTTCTCATAAAATGGGGAGACATGAGCAATGAAGACATTTTTAACATAACAGGATGGCTTTATAAAGAAATGGAAGACCTACCTCCCTTAGTAGTTAAGATATATGGAAAAGGATATGACATGATGAAGGTTAAAGGCTACAATGGAACTAGTGGTCTTGGAAGACATAGAACTAGACAAAGGGAACCCATAGAATCTTTCAAATGACCAAAGTATCTTGGGTTAGGGTATGGTCCACCTAAAAATGATGATCAAAGTACCAATGGAATTTTGAGTGAGAGCATGAATGCTTTGAAAAGTGTCGAGACAATTGAGGAATCCTTTACTGAAACTAACTCCTACAAGTGGGAATTTGGCTCTGAATGATCCCTTAGTGATTGTTGCCTTGATAATTTATTCCATGAACTTGGGGAGCCTACCTTTGAAGAATGATTTTGGAAAATTTTTAAACTTGACTCAGTACAAAAGGATGATGACCATGACTCCCTAGGAAGAAGAATAGACTGGGGGAGATTCTTTTGTCCGCTGAAAAATAACAAGTCTGAATCATCTTATGCTCCTACTAGTCATACACTCGACATTTTTTCCCTACCAAGTAAACCTAATAACCACCATTCAGGTTCACCTGAATTTCCACATGATACTACAGACCATAATGATATTCCTTTCATCCCCTACTTTGACAATGAATATGAGACAAGTGACAAAGAATATTGGATAGAGTCTAATGTGGAATTGGATGATGAAAACCTCATTTTCATTGTCTCTAAATCTGTTTGCATGCTTTCTGCATCCTCCCTATAATTCACCAACACAGATTATTGTATCTCCTTAGTCTACCCACAACTAATTGATTGGGACCAACAAGGCCTGCCAGGCATGGACATCTTTTAGAATGATGAGGCCATTGTAGAATTTATGGGTCTACAAGAGGGCATACCAGATGGTGATCACAAGGTTGGATTCGCTATTGACCTAGATTGTGCAGCTTACTTTCGGTGAGACTGCTCTGTCCTCTAGTCACAAAATGAAAAGTGAAAATAAAATAAAAAATGAAACATTTTTAGGTGAAAACCGAAAGGCACTTTCTGACAATAAAAAAGTAAAACTAAATCACATATATGCAAGTGAAAACCTCTCTGAGGTTCCTAAAGATATATGACTAGACTTTCTTCAGGTGACTCAGGAGAAATCAGCCATGCTCATAGAAGACACTTTGGAAATAAACATATCGACAATAGAAGATCCCAAGATGGTCCTCTTTGTAGCCTCTTTGATAGAGGAAGAGAAGCCTGAGTTTCACAAATTCTTCTAAAACTGTAAGGTCAACTTTGCATGGCCCTATGCCAATATGCATGGGTTGGATCTAGAACTTTTCTTGCATCATTTTCCATTATTTTTAGACATCAAGCCAGTAAAACAGAAGCTATGAAAGATGCACCCACAGATTTCCTTGCTAGTTAAAGCAAAACATAAGAAATTGTTAGACATGGGATTCATACAGTCCATAGACTATGCTAAATGGATATCAAATCTTGTACCTGGCACAAAGCCAAATGGTTAGATCTGCATCTGCACAAATTTCTAGGACCTGATTAAAGCATGTCCAAAGGATGAATTTCCCTTTCCCAACATAGACATCATAGTAGATCTCATAGCAGGATATGAGATGTCCCTCATGGACAGTTTCTCAGGTTATAACTAGATTCGTATTTCCCCAGAAGACCAACATAAAACAACATTCACTTATCCTTGGGGTACATACTATTGGAATGTAATGTGTTTTGGTCTTAAGAATGCAGGCACCACATATCAGAGAGCTATGACCACAATATTTCATAACATGATGCATAAGATAATGGAGGACTATGTGGATGACCTTTTGGCAAAATCATTGACAAGAAAAGATCATTTGAATGTATTAGACACAATTTTTAAGAGACTAGAAGAACATAAAGTCTAATTGAATTTGAAGAAATTCATCTTTAGCATGACATCTGGAAATTTTTTGGGCTACATAGTTTCTCACAAAGGCACTGAGATCGATCCAACTAAAGTGAAGGCCATCTTAGACATGCCTCCTCCTAAAGGAATAAGTTAACTCATGACATTGCAAGGAACATTACAATCTATCAGATGATTCATAGCATAATTGGTGGACAAGTGTCATCCATTTTAGTATCTTCTACACAAAAGTATCCCTTTTGTGTGGACAGATAAATGTTAGGAGGCCTTCCAAAAATAAAAGATTATCTCTTGTCGCCACCAATTGAAGGAAAACCCTTAATTTTATATATCTCTACCACTACATCAACACTGGGGGCATTATTAGCACATAATGACTAGGAAGAAAAGGAAATGGCGATATATTATATTAGTCAGACACTACTCAGATATGAGTTAAATTATACAACCATTAAATGTGGTTTCCTAGCCATTATTTTCATAGCTCAAAATCTAAGACAATACATGTTGAATTATAGGACACATTTGGTAACAAAAATTGACCCCCTAAAATATCTCGAGTCATGCAATATTGACAAGACGTCTAGAAAAATGGGTCATGATCTTGAGTGAATATGACATTCAATATGTGGAACAAAAGGCCATAAAAGGACAAGTGATAGCAGACCAACTGGCAGATGCACCGGTATAAAGTAATCATCCATTAGTAGTAGAACTTCCTGATGAATCCATGTTTCATACAAATCCTAAGACACAGTGGAAGCTATACATTGATGGGTCACACACTAGTTGTGGCTCAAGGGCAGGAATACTATTTATCACTCCAAAAGGGAACTCCATTCCCAAATCATTCTACATTGTTTTTCCTTACACAAATAATGTGGCAGAATATGAGGCACTAGTGATAGGACTGAGAATGGCAATAAAATGGAAAATCAGGACATTTCATGTTTATGGAGATTCCCAGTTAGTCATTAATCAAGTCAATGATGACTATGACACCAAGGATGAGAAATTAATTCCTTACAAATGAATGGTCGATAGCTTCCACACATACTTCAACATGTTGATCTTTGAACAAGTTCCAAGAGACAAAAAATAAGGTAGCAGATGCAATGGCCATGATTGGCTCTCTCCTAGACATTTCAAGTAATGTGCCACAATTCAAATTCTTGGTAGAATAGTTGTTAGTCCCTATATATGATATCCCAGAGTCATGAATGGTATGCAAGCTTGTTGGTCCTATGTCGCCCTAGTACTAAGACATTTGTGACTATCTCAAGACCCAAACCCTTCCCCCCAACATGTCTAATAATCGCAGAAAGTCCTTTATCTGAAAAGCTACCAAATACACCATCGTCAATGATACCCTTTACCATCATGGCTTTGACAACACTCTCCTTCGATGTATCGACACCAATGAAGCACGCACAACCTTACGCAAAGTACATTAAGGTATATGTGGGTCTCATTCAAGTGGTCGTACTTTAGCCAAAAATATAATGAGACTTGGGTATTATTGGCCAACCATTGAGAAAGACACACTTAAATTTATCAGGACTTGTCGCTAATGTTAGATACATAGTGATTTAATTCATTCTCTTGTGTAGGAACATTGATTGATTACTTCTCCCTAGCCCTTTGCACAATGGGGACTCAACCTCATGGGAAAATCCATCCTACCTCGTCTAATGACCACAAATTCATCATCACTGCCACTGAGTACTTTACAAAGTGGATCGAAGCCATCCCCCTTACATACATAACATTCAAACAAATTTATAAATTCATCCTCAACTACATCATTTGTTGGTATGGTATTCTATAATCCATCATCATAGACAATGGACGTCCATTCAAAAATCAAGGCGTTTGTGAGTTATGTGAGTGATTCCACATCCAAAATCATTTATCCATGTCATATTACCCACAAAGAAATTGTCAAGTTGAGGTGTCCAATAAAACCATCCTTAAAATCTTCAAAAATACTATCAATAACATTGGTCATGACTAGCACATCCAACTCAACCTTGCTCTATGGGCCTACTGAACCAGCATTTGTGCGCCTACAAGAGCCACTCCATTTTCCCTAGTCTTTGGAGCTGAAGCTGTATTTTCCATAGAGGTTATGATTCCATCCCTAAGAGTCTCCATGAAGGGTCTGACAAATGATGAGGAGTATAGACAATCACTACACAAGTTGGAGATGTTAGATGAAAGAAGACAAAATTCACTGAACCATCTACAAGCATATCAAAATCGGCTTTGCCGCAGCTACAACAAGAGAGTCATGATCAAGCATTTGACATTGGTCATTTAGTCTTCATGCAAATTCCTAAGAATCAGGCTGACATAGAAAAACCTGGCAAGTTTATACCAAATTGGTTGGGTCCTTACATCATCATATCCTTATTTTGGTTCTGGAGCATATCAACTAGCTACTGCAGATGGTGAACAACTGAAAGAGCCTATCAAAAAACTTCATCTTCACAAATTTTATGCATAGCATCAGAAAGTTAGGCTAAAAACCTTTAAAATATATATAAAAAAGGAAACTATATAAAAAAAATGTCACCCTGATGAAAACTTGCTAAACAGGCATCTTGGTGACACAAAAAAAATGCAAAATGACAAAAATAGTAAAGAGAAATAATTCATCCAAAAGTGAAAACCTGGTAAATGGGCACTTTGGATAAGTACCTTGGTGAAAACCTAGCAAACAAGTGCCATGCATAGTCAGTCATTGCTTGGCCATCTATTGTCACTTTATCTGCCTTGGTCCATAATGAAATACACTTTTTCGTCACCACCAAAACACTTGTCATGACATTATACCCTTCCTTTCAGGGGGGACAAATAGTTAACATCAAGTTGTGTATACCATCCATCAGTCATCTCATGCACATCCTTTTCATGTCCGTAAAATTTGGCTAAGTCTTAGACCTAACTAGGGGAAATTCTTATCATCTAACTACAGTGGGTATCGCACATGGTCTCGTCACTTGAAAAGTCCTAAAAAAAGACAAAAACATCATAAAAAGTCCTGAAAAAAAGACAAAAAATTCATAAAATGTCTTGGAAAGAAAAGACAAAAACATCATAAAAAGTTTTGAAAAAAAGACAAAAACATCATAAAAATTCTTGAGAAAAAAGACAATGAAAAAAGACAAAAGCATCATAAAAAGTCCTAAAAAAAGACAAAAACATCATAAAATGTCCTAAAAAAGACCTAAAAATCAAGAAATGTCCTAAAGAATCTACGAAAACATCAAATATCTCAAAAAATGCAAAAGCAAAGTCATAACTTGTCAATCATGTTAGTCAATCTTTGTCATTTGTCCAAACTACGTTGTCTCTGCACATTTTCTATGTAGGCAAGACTCATGTTCGAGCCCCCAAGACATTAGGTCAGTCCTTTTAGGTTGCCAAAATAAAAATCATGGCTCAATCTTTGGTCATCGAGACAAAGTCATTGGTCATGTCGAACTATGAGGTCTCTGAGTGTATGATGTAGCAAAGGCCATCTGCCAATGAGCCCCCAAGGCCGCACTAGGTTAGTCCTTTAGGGTTCATGACACTGCAGTGGCACACACGTCAAAATTCTTCAAGTTGAACAAGTCATCTAAAAATAAACAAACTGCTACAACTAACTCTAAAAATTCTTGATATATAGTGAACAAAAGTCAAACATCAATCAATTTCTGTCAGAACAAATTAAACTCAATCAAACAAAGTCAAACAGTCAACTCTTGGTTATTTTTCAGATGTTTCCTAAAGAACAACCTTTGTCATTTATACCCTAGGATGTGTCCTTCCTAGGTACCATCACCGTCATCTGGGATTTTAAGGGATCCTCTTGACATTTGAGGATTGATCCTCTTGACATCAACATTATTTGGGATGTGTCCTTCCTGATTTTGACACCCTTAACATTCGACAAAATTGGCAACCTCTGACATTTGACACTTTTACATTGTCAAACCTGACATCTTGACATTAAAACATCTAGCATTTAGACACAATTGGTAAACACTTGGCACTTGTCTATTACTCTTTCATCATGTTACTAGTTTCTCAGCAATGTCCTAAGAACAGGATTTAGAGAAGCATCAACATATCATGACGATTGTCTTGTCCTATCTTTTTTTGGCACTCATGTTACTAGTTTCTCAGTGATTTCCTAACAACATGATTTAGAGAAGTAGTGACATAACATGACGGTTGTCTTATTTTGTCTTTTTGGCAGTCATGTTGCTAGTTCCTTGAGGATATCCTGACAACAGGATTTAGAGCAATGATTTTTCATGACTTGTCTTTCTTGTCTTTATTGATTTTGGTTGGTTATGACAAAAGACTAGGGAAATTGTACTCCTAGTATGAGTTTTGATCATCCTTTTCGGTGGGTGCTTGTCTTTTGTGATGGTACAACCTTCCACACCATTGATCTAAATCATATTATGGTGTTTGTTGGCCATCACAATATCCACCCAATGATGATAAATATAAAAATGTAAGCACATGAAAGTTGGTTACCTTATCATTTCCTATCTAACTTTCCATTTTCATCATGTCCTTTCTCTATCACACTAATATCCATCCCCTTCCATGCTAATATTTCTTCTATCCTTCATCCTCTATTCTTATCATCCATTTCGAGAGCACATTCACATTCTGTGAACTCACATGTCCTCTCAAGGGGGCATACCTATACCCTTCTTTCACTGGGGCATATTTAAGAATTGAATTTCTTTGACACAACGCAATAAACTGCATTTTCTCAAAGAGGGGAAAAATGTAGACACTAAAAAAATGTGCTAAGTCCATGAGCAACATTTTTCCTTGATCATCATCCTCTAATAGTTAAATAATTTTAATTATTTAATTAGGCTTGATCATATTCCTCTATTAATTAAATAATTTTTAATTATTTAATTAATTCACTTCCTAATCTCTATTCTATCTTGGCCAATTAAATAATTTAATTGTGTCACTAATGTACCCCCTTTTTCTTCTATAATTAAATAAATCATCATTTATTTAATTATTTTTCTATAGTTAGATAATAAAAATTATTTGACCCTTTGTTCTTCCATGATTAAAACATTGTTGATCCCTCTCCAATTTTCATCCTCACATTGACTTAAATTAAATGCTCTATCTTTTATTTCCTTCAAATAAATAATTTGAATAAATTATTTATTTGCCACTTGTCCTCTTTCTCCATTTTCCTCCATTTTTGAATAAATAATTTAAAATAAATTATTTAAGCACCACCTGGTCAAAGATGCTCTGTCATAATCCCATGTCATAAAATTTATTTGATGTGATGGCTTGCATGTCTGTCATAGCCTGCATGTTTGTCTGTCATGATTCTTCCAAGAATAGCATATTCTTGGTGCATCAATTCTAGACCATTGGTCTTGGAATCTTTCTAGAAGATTAATCTCGGTTGTCCATTTGAATGGTTTTCTATAAAAGCAACATTCCTCTTTCATTTTCACCTTAACAACCATTTTGTCTCCAACTTTCTACTTACAATTTGCAGATATTTGCACAACTTCAACAACAAATCTGAGGGAAAATATTGTAAAAGTAGAAATAGGAGAGCAAGAGAAGTGAATCAACTACACTATGAGGAGTTTTTTATTCGAATTCTTTTAGTTTATATCTCAATTTTTTTTTTATTCTCTTGTTTGGATTGGGTTTATATCTTAGAAGTGTTGGTTGTCACTTTATCTATGCTATTTGATTTTTAACCCCATCTCACACCTACCTTTTTTGGAACCTTGTCTTATCCACTAGATTCTTCCAATCATGTGAATTTTTAATTCACATTTATTTTCCCAACTACTTTCCTCTTCCCCATGGAGATTTTTGAGGAATTCTAAAATTCCTCAAGTGTCACTTTCATTCTCACTTGGGGACAACAAGTTCCTTTTTTAGGAAATCTTATCATCTCCCAAGGTACTTTCCAAGTAATTGTCCTTCCTCCACATCACATGTCATTGTTCCACCTCACTTACACCTCATCACATCCTTGGTCACTTCACCTTCCACATGTCAAGATGTGAGGGCTTGTGAGTCCTCAACTCACCATAGCCCTTCATCTTGGCCATGGTAGCTAAATCTTTACCATTGAATTCTCTAGAGAATTCAGTTTCCTCTATAAATACCCCCTCTTCTAATGCATTTAGAACACTTAGTCATTTTTCACGCTCATGCTATCAAACTGTCAAGTCATTTGCAAGCATTATCCACCATTTTTCAAGCCATTTCAAGCATTGTCCATTAGCATTAGCATTTAGATTCAAGTGAATTTTATGTAGCCTCACTATCTTGCATCCAACCCTTTATTCTATAGCCATCTAAGGAGAACACAAGTCAGCAATATCAAGGGCCAACCAAGGAGTTACACAAAAGGTATAATATTGGTCTTGTTTTTGTGTTTTCTTCCTTAGGCTAATCTTTTGAGGTTATCTTGTGTTTTTTTTACATTCTAGTTTAGTTAGATTGCATGCTTAGATTAGGATAAAAACAATAGGTTCACATTTCTGGCATGCTTGGTGGGACCCACAAATGGGTTCCATTTTTTTACATTTCTTGTTGTTTAAATTCTTTGCAGGTTCAGGATGCAAAGAGAAAAACTTTCCCCAAGAGAGGCAAACTTGCCCTCTCAGAGGGGTGAACTTTCCCAAGAGGGGTGAACTCACCCTTGCAAAGGGGTGAACCTGGCTAGGTGGGGAAAACTTGCCCCTGTAGAAGGGTGAACTTTCCCACAAAACTATGCTTTTTTTATTCTGTTTGCTAAATGTTTGCTCCAGAAGGGTGAACCTACCCACAACACTATCCTTTTTTTATTCTGTCTACTAACTATTTGTTGTAGAGGGGTGAACCATTTTCTAACCGTTCACTAACTGTGTGCTTTTTTTTGTGCTTATTTATTCTATTTGCTAATTGTTTGCTACAAAGGAGTGAACCTATCCACAACATTCTAGTTTTATTTAGTCTGTTTGCTAACTATTTGTTGCAGAGGGGCAAACCTGCCCACGAAACTGTGCTTTTTCTTAATCTATCTACTAACTATTTGTTCCAGAGTGGCGAACTTGCCCATGAAACTGTGCTTTTTTAAGTCTATCTGCTAACTATTTCCTATAGAGGGGTGAACCTGCCCATAAAACTAAGCTTTTTCTTAGTTTATCTGCTAACTGTTTGTTTTAAAGGGGAAACCCTACCCATGAAACTATGCTTTTCTAAGTCTTTCTTCTAACTGTTTCCTGTAAAGGGGCGACCTGCCCTTGTAGAAGGAAAAACCTACCCAGGAGGGGTGAGCCTGCCCTTGTAGAAGAGCGAGCTTTCCCAAGAGGGGTGAACCTACCCTAAATAGAGCACTTTGGGAGGTAAAACAGTTGTTTTAGCTTCATTTTTGCTTTCATTTTTTTGTCATTTTTATATTCTAACCCCCTAACATTTTTTGTTTACAAGGGTATTAGTTTCTTTTGCTAATGTTTATGTAGCTTATTTCATTATTGATGAAGAATGGAGGATAAAACAACTAACATTTGCTTGCAGGACAATCCATTTACTTAGTTATTTAAAGTTTTCCTTGTTTTTGTTAATTAATCTAGGAACATGTTTTAACTAGGGGGAAGTAAAATTTATTATTTGTTGTGTCTATAAATCTATTTTTTATGTCACCCAAGGAGGAATTAGTTTGTTCACGCTTTCCCCTTGCACTTCGTGTGAGCCTAGGGAGTAGTAAAAAATAATTAGTGCCTTCTTTTTAGTGGGACCTACTTGGGGATTTCATCACCCCAAGGGATGATCCCAACCACATGTACTGGCGAGGTATAGAAAGGGGGGAGAGCCAAAGCTATACCCCAATCTAGTCATGTCGTGTCTGGTGGAGTGTTGAAGCTAGGGTGATACATAGCTAGACATGAAGAGTTGGTCTGAGCCTTTCAGTATCTCGTTGGGGTTCTTGACTCATGCTTGTGACGGGTTGGTGTTCACGGTTGTTTCTCACATACTAAGATTATATCAAGGACTCCCTAGAAGCCTTGTGCATACTAGATTAATGACTATATTGGCCATACCCTTAACAATAATCATAGGATTGTGCTTGTTTGAAGTGTCTTCTTGTGGGAAACCAGTAAACTTTTTGACAAGTTAGCCTTATTGCTTGTTTTTTATCATATTTTGAGTCCTTTCCATAGTAATTTTCATCTAAGTCAAGTCCCAATTTTCTATAGAGGGGCGAATCTTCCCTACAGAAGGGCGAACGTGCCTTGTAGAAGGGTGAATCTACCCTGCAGAAGGGTGAACCTACCCTATAAAGGGGTGAACCTACCCTGTAGAAGGGCGAACCTACCCCCAAAACAATCAATTTCACCCTTGTTCATCCATCCCAACCACCCATTTACCCATTTCGAGAATCTATTCACCCGTTCCAAAAATCCATTCACCCGTTCCAAAAATCCATTCACCCATTTTGGTAATCTATCCACTCGTTCTAAACATCCGTTCATCCCTTCCAAACTTTTGTTTGTTCATTCCAAGCAATCATTTCCCATTCCAATTATCTATTTTTCCATTTAGGGAACCTATTCCATTGTCTAGGGATCTCTTTTCACTGTTCGAAAAACCTACTCCATTTTTTGAAGAGCCCATTTCACCATTTATTAGGCTTGTTTTCTTGATTTAAAAAAAAATAGTTGAGAATCTAAAACCTTGTCATTTTTTGTTATCGAGGAACTTTTATTCTCCTTCTTCCACTCACAATTCATCCTTTAGTCCATTCACACTTTCCAAAAGATCGCCTAATCATCGTTTGCATCATATAGGAATATTTAGAATATCTCTAGGTTGCATTGTTCATCATCATTTCCCCCAAACCTTATTTTAAAGGTTATTATCTGAATTGACTTAGGCATTTGAAGCTGATCATTATCCTACATATCAATCATTCTGTTTGACCCAATCAATCCACTTCTATCTTGAGGCAGATTTGGTGTTGTAAGTCATCATCATTGGCCCAATCAATCCATTTCCATCTTGAGGTGGATTCGGTGCCATAATCCATCCTTTAATCTGATCTACCAATGCCTTAAGTCACCTAGGGTGATTTTTGAATTGGGTTTAGAATCCCTCACATCAACCAATCCTAGTTCATCATCTAATCCAAATCAAACTTATCCAATTTATCTAATCAATCCTATCCAATCTATCTAAATGATCTTATCCAATCAATCCTACCCAATCATCTAATCTCAATCCAATCATCTAATTTCAATCTTGATCTAATCATCCAATCAATCCTATCCAATCCCCATCATCCAATCAATCAATCTTTATCCAATCCAAAGAAATCTTCCACCTAGTTCATCCTTGCATTAAATATAGTCTCATTTTAATTTTCCCATAGTTTTTGCATGCCCGTTCAAACTAGATCACAAAACAAGAAGCAAATGGCACACCAAAAAGTTCAAAGTTCCTAGTTGAACATTCCTCAAGACCCTAATAATGGGGAAAACATCTCCCAAAATCCCACTAACAGTGTGAACACCTCTCAGGATCCTAACAATAGTGTGAACACCCTCCAAGACCCTCATAATGGTGCTTCATCACAATCTAACAACAACAAACAAAATACTTCAATACCTACTAATTAAAACATCATTAATCAGCCTAAAGTTACTATTGATGAATACCTAAGCAATCCCACTAACATCCAGATGATAGATTGCCTCCTTGACAAAGGTGGGGATAAGATCCTCGCTACTCTACTCATGAAAGGAGTGAAACTGCCATATAGTTTTGACATGTCATAGTATACCAACACTCACCCTCCACCTATACATCAAGATCCCCAAACTATTCCTAGAAATTCCTATGTTCCTAAGGGTACACCCATAGATAACTAGTATCATCCTGAGTTTGGGAATGCTATGATACATCAAGTTTCCAACTACCCTCCCATTCCATCTTCTACTCCTACCACATCATCTAATCCTTATGATCCCTATTCCTATGGAATGCCACCAAGTATCCTATCTGATCCACCATTCCCACCACAGTATCCTAGTCAATAACCTGTCAGCACTAGAGGCAACCCTTTTCTCACATTGATGCCACCACTAGGATCTATGCCCATAGACAACCTCCTACCAACCCCTCAGGGTAATAACCCTCATCAATCCATTTCTTCATAGACCCAACCACAACATGAAACTATCCCATTGCAAGTACCACCACAACATATCGCTATCATTTCCATAAAACAACAACCTCCACAACAGAATGTTTCAATTGCATAACAAAACATACCACACCAAAGTGTTTTGAACCCACAACAACATATTGTCTCTCATATACAACCTCCTCATCAAGTGATACAAATGACATCACATCCTTAACAACCACCTCATGGTTCCTCTAAAATCATACCACAACAATAACACATCCCATCTCATCTTCCTCATCAACCATCACTTACACATGTTCCCACACAAGCACAACATAATCCTCTTGTGCAATATCTCTACCATCCATCCAAGACATACACTTCCTATACTAGTCCAAACATCCATGTGAATACCTAGAATCCACCCTAGATGCAACCACCTCCTTATGAAAATCCCCTACAATTGCATGTCAACCCATACTAGTAGCAGTCTAATCCACAACAACTTTCATATGTCACATCACAACCAAATTTCAAATATAATTACCAAGCCAATCCCTATTATACTCAACAACAACCCACATACCATCCAAGTGTCTCATCCATGTCTTATGTACAACAACCACCACCATATCAACAAGGTGCTCATCCCACCTCTTATTATCATCAACAACAAGGGACATCCACTTCATCGTATTACCAAGCTCCACATAGTACCCCAACCAATTCATATTACCAACAACAACCATCTTAACAACAACTACACTCCACTTCTTATTATCAAAATCCATCATCATCTCATCATCCTTACATTAATCCCCAACCTGCTTATGCTAATCAATATCAACCTACATCTTCATATGATTCATATGCCTCACATCAGCAATATCCACCAAATCCATCTAATCCAACTCCACCCATTAATAAAGAACTGAAGGAGATCAAAGCTGCATTGAAATACCTATAAGTAAGTACACCCAAGAAATCCTTCAAGTTTGAAGAAATTTTCCCATACGCATTTGACTCTTTGATTTCACATGTCCCCTTTCTCAAACACATTGAGATACCTAATTTTGACAAGTATATGGGAACTAAAGATCCAAAATCCCATCTACAAGAATTCTATGCACAATTTTAGGATGTCCCACATAATGACAATTATCTCTTGCTCATGTTACCTAGAAGCTTAGGAGGGCCAGCCTTAGATTGGTTCAAAAAGGGGATAGTTTCTTCCTTCGCTGACCTCTCTGAACAATTTTTCAAACAGTTCTCCTTTAATCTAGGAAAATACATTGATACTTTAGACCTCTTGAAGGAGAAACAACATGATGGAGAAACCTTCACTAGATACCTGCAAAGGTGGCGAGCTATTGCTAGCCATATGAAGTCCCTTCTTAGTGAGAAAGAAATAGTCACCCTTTTGTGGCTAATGCACATCCCAAGCTAGAACATTCTCTCAATCTTCATTTTGTCACCACCTTCATAGAGGTTATCAAAAAATTCCCTATCATTGAGAGAGCGCTTATCGCTAAAGGATAAACTAAACTATACAACTCGGATAAGGACAAGTCATCTAGTGACAAATCTCATTACTAGAATAAAAACAAGAATGCAGTCAATAATGGTGCCACTGATACTAAACATGTTCAAGTGGCCAATACCTCCCATAGACAACAGCCATCCATGCCTAATGCCATATCAATGCCTCAAGGGGCACCTCATCCACCTTAATAATCTAACAATCAAGGGGGCAAAAAAATTCAATCTACTTAGTTAGGAGAACCCCTTAGTGTTGTGTTCAACAAGCTCCTACAAGCCAATTATCTAATCGTGTATCCTGTGACTAAACCCCTTGATGAATCCAAGCCTAAGCCTAACTGGTATAAAGAAAATGAATATTATGAATTCCAAAAAATCAAAGGGCACATGTTAAATAAGTTTCAAGGGTTGAAACATACATCTAGGACCTCATAGATCAAGGAGATATCCATGTCGATGCCAACCAGGCCTCGTCATCCAATGCTCAATTAAAAATATATCAAAATGCATTCCCCAAACATATCCAAGGTCCTAGTACATCCAATCCTAGACCTCGTAACAACAACCAAGATAACAACACTAATAATGTTGGCTATAAAAATGTCCCACTCAACTATGAGACTCTCATTACGTATGTTTATGATACATGTCAAAGGCAAGGAGCCTCAATGTGTTGTTACCACTCATCGCACCCACACCACTATCCCTAGAGCCTCCACATTAGCACAATCACCTCCTATAAGCTCTTAGTATAAATCCTTGACCATCTAGGAAAGACTACAATGCAAATATCAATCCTAGATTTGCTAAAGTCTTCACCCGTGTACCAAGAAATTTTGACAAAATATTTACAAGATACCCATGTCCCCAATGACATTGACCCCAAACAATTCCAAGATTTGGTAGGACATCTTTCATCAACCTACCAACTAGGTTTTAGTCAAAATGACATGCCTACCATCAATTCCAATCAGAATCGACCCCTGCACATCAAAGTTCTCATTGCCCAACATAGAGTAAAAAGGGTCTTGATAGGTAATGGCTCTTCTCTCAATATTTTTATATTAAAATTCATAAAGTAGGTAGGATATACCCATGCTAATTTAAATAATCAGATTAACACTATAAAGGCTTATGATAATTCAGAAAGAGACTTTGAAGGGGTTATCAAGCTTCCAATTCAAGTTGGTCCAATTATAGAATACACTAAATGTCATGTCCTTGATCTAGACCTCCCCTACAATATTCTTCTTGGCCGACCATGGATCCATGCATTGCAAACTATCCCATATAGCTATCATCAATTCTTGAAGTTCCCATTTAATGGAATGGAAGTTACAATACAAGTTGATCCTTAGCCTTTTGAATATTTTCGTTCACTTGAAGCTTCATTCCCTCACTCCCATTACTATCCAGGAGTTGAAATGGGATCACTTCCAGCATCTTCACCCAATCCATCATGTAATCCATCATCCACCACCTCATCCGCTCCATCTTCTACATCCAATTCCACTATCACCAAGGTCTAGGTCATTAACAAGGGATGTGGTGAGTATGAGATTCATACTGCTTTGATTGTGGCAACTATTCCACCCTCACCACACACATATGGTCAACCCACTGAGTCTACATCGAAGGAAGAATGGAAGACAGTCACCTTAAGCTCCAAGAATGTGGGAACTAGCACTTATGTGTCTCCCACATTACCAATGTATACGCCTGAAGATGATATGTCAATGGATATATCATGAAGAGCCAAAACCTACTCCCCCTTTAAAGGAATATTTTCAAGAAATGTACCCTTGGCCTACTAAATATGTTGAAAAACACAATTATCAAGGGGGAGGTCTTGGTCTAAAAGAGCTAGGAAGAAAGCATCCAATTGACACTTCCATATGTGTAAAGAATTTAGGCTTAGGCTATGACAAAAAGAAAAAGGGATCCATAGCATCAACTAGTACTTCTAACAACATCACTATGAGCAATGGTCTTTTGGAAGATATACTACAAGAAGAGTGTATCATACATGCATACGATGATGTAGATCATGTAGACATGTCCTCCATGTTTGAATGCCTATCCATTTGTACCATCAGCCTTTCCCTTCACCATCTTGAACTCATAGATTGGGACCTACGTGACAATACACCTATTAACTCATTTGCCTCAGTTGATGCCTATGTACATCTTATGGGATTGGGGGAAGATGAATTCCCTAGTCATAAAAATAAGAAAAAGAAAAATTTGAAAGGTTAACCTATTGAAAATCTCCTTGAGGCACTTCTTGACTGAGAAAAAGTAAAAAAAAAGGACATATCTAATGGTGAAAACCTCTGTTGGGTGCTAGTAGATGGGGAAATTCATCCTCCCCTTTTGGGAACATAGCTGTCTGAGTGATCATCCATTCTCATAGAGGAAACACAAGAAATCAATTTGGGAACTAAAGAAAATCCCAAAATCACTTATGTAGCCAAGGCATTATTAGAAGAAGAGTATTTTGTCATCTCCAAGCTTCTTAAAGAAAGAAAGATCAATTTTTCATACTCAGACATGCTTGGGTTAGACCCAGCCTTGGTAGTACACCATCTAGATGTGTGTCTAGATGCAAAACCAGTTAAGAAAAATCTTCGCAAAATGAACCTGCAAGTTGCCCTATTGGTCAAGAAAGAATTGGAGAAATTATTGGAAGCCAAGTTCATAAGACCCATTGATTACTCTGAATGGATTTTCAACATTGTGCCAGTAGTTGGAAGCATAATGGGGATGTCAAAATATGCACATACTTATGTGACCTTAATAAGGCTTGTCCTAAAGATGACTTCCCTTTTCCAAAGATAGACATGCTAGTTGACTTAACTATAGGACATGAGATGTTGTCCCTCATGCATGGAATTTTTAGATACAATAAAATCAAGATTTCACCTGAAGACCAACATAAAACAACATTCACTACACCTTGGGGTAAGTTTTTCTATAATTTCATACCATTCTATCTTAAGAATGCATGATCCACCTACCCACGTGCAATGACTATCATCTTTCATGATCTTATTCACATAATCATGGAATACTATGTTGATGATCTGTTAGGAAAGTCCAGAACCAGAGCAGAACACCCTGTAGTCCTAAGAAAAATCTTTGAATGGCTAGAACACTAAAAGTTGTGCCTTAATCCAAAAAAAATTTTGGGCTTCAATGTTTCTAGGAGAGTTATAGAAGTTGATCCGGCCAAGGTCAAAGTAATTATGGATATGCCTCCACCTTGAAACTTGAAATAGTTAAGAAGTGTCGAAGGTAAGCTACAATCTATCAGAAGATTCATCACATAGTTAGCAGACAAGTGTCAACCAATCACCCACCTCCTAAAAAGAACACTTCCTTCAAATGGGATCCTATGTGTCAATAAGGTTTTGACAAAATTAACGAATATTTGGCTCATCCTCTTATCCTTATGCCTCTACTTCTAGGAAAGCCAGTTTTATTTTTGTGTTGTTAAATATGTTAGTATCAAAATGAAAACAATAAAACACACAAAATGAAACTTTAAACTAAAGAAAAGAAAATAATTTGAATTCAAAGAAACAAACAAAGCTTCTTCAGAGCCGTTCCATCTTCCTCTATCTCCAGGGATTTGTTTGAAGTTGTTGCTGTCAGATTGTGTAAGCAAGGCTTCTATGAATGGCAACCTGTAGAATGAGTATGCAAAGGAAGGAGCTTCTCTATCCTATATGCTAGTGGAGTGAAAATACTGATATGAATATGCACAAGGGTTGTGGATTATGCACAGGGGCTGTGAATTGTGAATGCTATGAAATGAGATGAATATGCCATGATATGAAATACTACTATGCTATGCTATGATACTAGAATGCTTATGAATGCTAAAATCTATGCTATTGCAAATTTAGTATAATTTTCCTATTGAAAGCTTCTCTATGATTGCAAAGATTCGGTAGTCCTTTTTATAGCTTTTTGCAGGAAAAATCCTGGTTGGCAAAGATCAACGGTTGTGAGGTTGTCAGGTAAGTTTGAATGGTGAGAGATGGAGAGGTTGAGAGGAAGATGGAGAATGTTGGGAGGTTCGAGAGAAGAACGGAAGCCTTTCTTCAACCCACGAGAACAAGCTTGCACAGGAACAGAGAAATTAATTTTTCCGTTTTGGCAATTTGTTTCACGGTTGTTGAAGATAATGCAAATTAAATAAATAAATTTATTTAATTTCATTTATGTAAGTTTGATTTTTGATTTTAGGACTATATAAGATTTAATTAAATATTTTGGATATTTAATTGTGAATAGATTTTAGAATAATTAATTAAATATTTTGGAATATTTAATTGTGAATGGATATTAGAAGAATTTTGAGATATTTAATTGTGAATGGATATTAGAGGAATATGGAATATTTAGAATTGAATTAGAGGAATTAATTAAATATTTGGAATATTTAATTGTGAATGGTATTTTGAATGAATGTTATTGATTTTTAGAAGAAAAGAATATATGATCTAAATTTGAAGAAAATATTCAAGTCAAGATTATATGATAATTAATATAAATAAATCATAATGTTTATTTAATTAATTAAGAAATGGATAAGAAAAGTGACTAAATAAACGTATTTATTTAATCGAGATGAAAGAATGAATAATGTAGATCAAATTCAGAGATTTAATTAAATATTAAAAATATTTAATTCATTACCAGACTATTGTGATGTGACCATTTTCAGGTGTATACAATTGTACATCTTAGCTACTTCAATGGCGTTGGGGGCACTGCTAATACAACATGATGAATCATCTAGAGAATGAGTTATCTACTATATCAGTCAATCCTTAGTTGTCTATGATCTCAACTACTCTCCAATAGAGAAGGTCTACCTTTTTGTGGTTTTCTGTTCACAAAAGCTTAGACATTATATGCTCAACCATCTAGTCAAATTAATATAAAAATTTTACCCGCTTAAATATTTTCTATCCAAAACAACTTTGACTAGTCAAATGGCCAAATGGGTCATGTTCCTAAGTGAGTTTGACATAGAATATGTGGACCAAAAAGCTATTAAGGGACAAATAATAGTAGATCAGTTAGTTGATGCTCCCTTGGTTGATGCACATCCTTTGGTAACATAATTCCTTGACAAAGAGGTCTTTGAAGTAGAGGAAGCCACCACATGGAAACTATATTTTGATGGATCTTACACACATAACAGATTGAGGGTAGACATCCTGTTTGTCACCCCTCAAGGTGATTTCATTCCAAAGTCATGCAGGCTAGCCTTTCCATGCACCAACAACATAGCAGATTATAAATCTCTTCTCACCAACCTTAGAATCACAATCAAATGGAATATCACTCACTTAAGGGTCTTTGGTGATTTGCAATTAATCATCAAGAAAGTCAGTGATGAGTTTTTAGTAAAGGATGAGAAGTTGTTACCATATAAACACATGGTCAATGATTTTAAGAATTCTTCCACCTCTATTTAGTTTGACGAGATCCCTAGTATACAGAACAAAGTTGTTGATGTGATGGATACAATTGGTCCTTTACTTGAGATGCCCAAAGACTAGACAGAATGTGAATTCTTGGTTGAACAACTTTTAATCCCTGCATATGACTTCCCTAAGAGTGAGATGGTGTGTGAAATTGTAGGTCTTAAATCCATGTGATATTACAACATCTATGCTTACCTTCATGACAACATCCTACCCGTTGACCTTACCTGTAATGACCTTACTGGAGTACATAGTGGTTTTTATGGGGCGCACTCCAATGGCATGGCCTTAGCTAAGAAGATTATCAGGGCTGATTATTATTGGCCTACATTGTAGAAAGATTCTTGTGACTTTGTGAAGAAATTCTTACCTTTCCAACAACATGTAGACCTAATACATGCTCCTGCTCAAGATCTCCAACCCATCATAGCACCATGGTCATTTTATCAATGGGGTTTCAATTTATTCAGCAAGATATATCCTCCATCTTCTGATGGCCACACCTTCATTATCACTTCCACTGAGTAATTTACTAAGTGGGTGGAAGCGATGCCACTCTCCCAGATAATGGGCACTCAGATATCCAAATTCATCCTTTACCATATTCTCTGTAGATATGGAATTCCCTCTACCATCATTTCTGACAATGGTAAACCATTCAAAAACCAGGCTGTAAAATAACTATATAATGCCTTCCATATCCAACATTGGTGGTCCATGCCCTATTACCTCCAAGGTAATGGACAAGCAAAAGCCACTAACAAAACCTTGGTTAAAATCTTGAAAAGGGTAGTCAACAGTATTGGTCGAGAGTGGCACCTCCACATTCACCTTGCCCTTTAGGCTTACCACACATGCATCCAAACTCCCATTGGTGCCACTCGATATTCCCTTATTTATGGTGTTGAATCTATCTTGTTGATTGAATTCAAGATCCCATATTTGAGAATATCTTTGAAAAATATTATCACTAAACAAGACTCGCAACTTGCTCACCTCGCTCAATTGGAGCTCTTAGATGAAAATAGGATCAAATCTTACAATCATCTTTAAGAAATTAGAATCGTCTCAAGAGAAGTTGCAAAAAGAAATTTTTTCCTCACCAATTTTACATTGGAGAACTAGTCCTTAAAGAGAATCAAAAAACTCAATAGGACTGAGACAAGAAGGGAAAGTCTAAACCTAATTGGTTGGGTCGTTATGTTATCACAACAAAATATGGATGAAGGGATTACCACCTTGCCACACCTGAAGGGGATCCTCTCAAAGATCCTATCATCATCATGCACCTAAACAGGTTCTATACCTAAATCACCTAGGTCCTCCTATCCTGCTATAATCAGAAAAATACAAAAAAAAAAAATCTAAAAAAATAGTAAAGAAAAATAAATTCATCCTATGGTGAAAACCACCCTTGGTGGTGCCTTGGATAAGTAGGGTTGGTGAGAAAAGTCATAGGAATCATTTGTATAAAGCTTAATCATGATCTACTTTGTGTCCTAATTACTCCATGTCTCCATTCATCCTATCCTTACATCCTATCTTATCCTATCACTTCATCTGCATCCTGACCTTGGCCACTTGGTATCTTCATGATTGAGCATTGGATGACTCTATGTTATCTGTCATCCTAAGATTTTATCTTAATCTAAGCTTATGCCATAAATTTGGTCATCTTGGTCTTCATCTGGGGCCCTTCATTGTGTTTGTCTCCACTTGGGTCTCATCCAGTCATGTCAATTTCTTTGGTCTTTTTAAAACTATGTTTCCCCTATGATTTCACATAGGCAAGGCTAATCATTTCATCTACCCTTGGGGAATTTTGACCATCCCATGATGGTCATCCATCATCTATCTTCATCGTCCCCTTTTCACTTTTATCCATAGTCGGCCCTCATTTGTCTTTTCCAAACTATGTTGCCCCTGCAATTTCATGTACAGGCAAGGTTGATCTTTTGATCCACCCCTGGGGCTTTAATTTTCTTTGTTGTCATCTCATCAAGTCTCCATTGCTCCTTTTTTTACTTTTATCCATGGTATTTTCTTGAACTATGAGGGATTTTCACTTTCACATAGGCAAGGCTAATCTTTGATCAGCCCCCGAGCCCCTAGGTCGTTACGGTGTGTCGGTCTTGTGTCAGTATTTTGTCTTGTCTCTTGTGTCAAGTTGTCAAGAGTGCCCTTATCCTGCTAGTTCTTCACAAATGAGATCCTCTAGTGTTAGAAGATCTGGTTAATGAAAAAATCTTGTCATCTGGGTCATTTTAGTTCAGTATCCATCTCTAGTCTCAATAGAATGCATCTTTCCTAACAGACCTCATCATCCCCATCCATCCTTGTGATCCTATGGAAAAGGACGTTTGAATTTGATTGTGATCTTTTAATGCTTTTGGATTTTGTTTATTGTTTGAGCTCCCTATTACAACTAGTCAAGGTCACCATAATCTATCATATTATGGTGTGTTTTGATGGGTTAACATATGGGCAATCTCTTGATTGTTTATTGTTGCTATCTACTGGGTTGTTCCCATGTAGTACCCACTTGGATCTCCAAGATCCTATGTTACATTGGGTACATCCCTTTGTGCTTGTGGTTATCCCAATACCTAGCCCAACCAAGGTCTCCATGACTTTGGGTACTAGGACAGCCTTGTCTTTTGTGTTTGTTTTATTCATTTGATGCCAAGTTGCATTGGTTTCATATACCTTGGCACTTGAGGTCTTATGCTAGCTAAAGAAAAAATCAATGCTCCAAAGATGGAAAATTAAAATTAGGATTGCATTTCATAATCATTTCCATTGCATTCATCCCTATCCATTAACGTATGATTTTAGTTGTGCATATATTTACCTTTTCTCTCCCGTTCTTCTCAGAATGTCAATAATTTTTTGACAAGTGCATTTTCCTATCATCTACCCACATATCTATGCACATCCTTATTGACACTTAGGTTTATTACATGTTGCATTATAAGTTCATTTCATTTTTTCTGAAACATTCTAGATCTGTTTTATATATATTCATACATTTCCACATTAGTTTACATACATCACTACATGCATCACATACATCCATATTTATCATACTTTAAATCATAAGTTGTGCATCAAATCATCAATCTTGCATCACATAAGTCTATATTAATTATACATAAAATCACAAATCATGCATAACATTAGGTCCATATCCATCATAGATAAAATTATAATATATGCATCACGTCCTACATTACACATGTTAGTAGCATCCATATAAATATCAACATATATCATCATAAACATGTACACATATTTACATTTTCATAATTTCACATCATAAGATCATACACATACACATATGCATAAATAGAACCATCCATCATAAACATAACATAGTGTTAATAAGGGATATCAAATATCATATAAATATCAAAACCAAATATCCATCACATGGTCCATAATAATGTCCATCAAATACAAGTCCATCATAGACATCAAAATACAAAATAAAGAATAAGTACAAGGATCTGCATCATTCCTACTCTGTACTATCCATCCACCCTACACCTATCAAAATCTAGTATCATATCATCTACCAAAAGAGCTGCCCACATCCGATCTCTGTGGAATGAGCATCTGAGGAGTCTATCACACATAATGAAACATGGATTGTGTTGTATCTGGAACTACTTGTTGATAGGTGATCATCTAGTTGTTCACCTCCATCATGTACTTTGCACTCTCTATAACCTAATATCTGGTGGAATTTCATTCATGTATGTACCTATCTTGGTCTCTTATAATAATCCCCCTCTCTTGTGTCCATGCATCCTGAGCCAACCTCAACTGATCTCTCTACTACTAGCCATGACATCTTCTCTGTGGTCCTATCTCTCTCATCTTGCATCTATACATGCATGGCCTATATCTGAAACCTCTCTACCTCTAACCCTACCTCATCCCTATCACCCTATGCTTCCTGTGACCTAATTTGTGCCACATCTCTCTCTGGGATCTCTGCCTGAGCCACTACTACATCCCTCTCTCCCTATAAGACCTGCATTTGTCTCTGCATAGCACCCATCTCCTCCTGCATCACCTATATCTACATCTTTCCTCTATCTCTCTCACCCAGCAAACCCCACACCTATGCATGCAATGTGTCTCTCTCTATGTACAAGATCTAACTAGGTCTCTACTGCTTCCACCCTTTCCCTCGCCTCACCTAGAGCTATCTTTATAGAAGACACCCTATCCTAGAGCTTAGTCCTCTCCCTAGCAATCCTATCATCTGTACCCTCAACACCTCCATCTCCCTCTCAACTTGTTGTTGACACTCTACCGAGACTTGCTCTGTTGCTGCTCCAAACTCTGGATGTCCCCTTTCCTATGCTATGGTCATCACTACCTATAGTATGTCTTGATCCTAGGTCAACCTGGCCAGCTCACCTCATACTCCCTCCATCTCTACTCGTAGCTCATCTCTCTCCCTCTCCACATCATGTACCTCTACAGTCAAATGTTCCATAATGAAACCAGAATCCCTCTATCCCATTGCTTTCACTCTACACACCTTAGCCTCTACTCTATCATCTGTAGCCTCACCTGGGCCCCTGTTAAAAATACAATAGGATCCTCAACTAGTGTAGTTGGTACTACTACCACCGGCTCCACTGCGTGAATGTCAACATCCATTGCATCGATCCCTGCCTCATCATGACCCTGATCAACTCTGCTAGCCACTAGAATCCTCCTTAACTATCCCCTCCTCCCCATCCTCATCTATCATCCTACAAATCTCGCCTCCCCCTTAGGCTACTCTCCCTCCTCACTCATCCCTATCTCCAACATGTGGGGTTTTTGCTCAGCTCCAATCTCCATATGGTCCACCCTCCACCATCTACTCCTTGTCACCCTCTATGCCTATCCTCCAGCCCTAGTCTCCCCCTATACTCCATCCTATTTTCCTACAGTCCCAACATCCTCCTGCTCAGCCCTAATCCTCACCAGAACTCTCCTTAGTCGTACTCTGCTCCCTATGCCTATCTACTGACTTATAGCTCTCATCTTCCCATTAGGCACATCCAACATCTCAACGTATGACCCACTCTCATCTCCATATCATGTCACATCCATCTTTGGCCCTCTCCCATTATCCAACAATGTTGCATCCATCCCCTTCTCTGAATCCATCCTCACTCTATGCCCCCTCCACTATCTCCTCCTTATCATCCTCTCTTGCTATCCTATGGCCCAAACCTCCTCCTATCCTCCACCATGCTATCCTGTAGCCCTTGTTTCCTCTTGCTTCCTCCTGACCCTGGCTACCTCCTATCCTCTCTACTGTTATCCCCTCCTCTCTCTATCCTCCCTATCTAATCATCACTCATCATTTGATCCAAACCCTAAGGCCCCCACAATTGGTTGCATTGGTGTAATCATATCCTACTAGTGGTTTTGAAATCACTTGATGTATCGCACTGTCACCACTACATCCATCTCCCTAATAGTACTCCTCAAGTAGGGCACTCAATCCACTGACTCCCAAGCCTCTTTGGTAGCCCTCGGTGAAATACAGTCTCCCCATGGCTACTCTCAGCTGATCCGATGAAACATGCCATGACTTTGAAGGATATCCTAGGTAAGCCCAAACTGTCTGACCACTCTATCAAGCCAGTGTGATCTACCTTTTCCCCTGTCAATACCACCTCACTCACTATTCACCCTGCTATGGGCAGCCTCAGGATATGCCACATAGCCTCTAATATAACTATCATCTCCCTCATCAGAAGATGGAATGTTCATGTCACCAAACTCCATCGCTCTATGAGTGTCATCAACATAGCTCAATGGGCTTTCATCGATGGATAGCTCAAAAAGTGCAGTAATCTTGCCTTAGCCAAGGAATTATGGTCCACTCTAGTGATAGCCATCATGGTTTCCGCTAACGCCTCTGAATGTCTCTCATGGGTATGCACCGAGTCGAAACTCTATATCCACACCACTCCACATGTCAGTCCATTTTTTTCTCTCTTGGCCTTGGGAAAAAATATTAACGATTTTTCCTCTTTCTCCACTCTCTCTTCTTCCAGTTTTTTTCCTCTCCCCCCTAGGTTCCCCCTCAGGAAAACCTTCCCTAGTCGACGAGTGGACCTGACCTAGTGTGGGGCATACCTGCCCTTGTTCAAGATAGACCCACCTTGTGTTGGTTGGATCCACCCTCGATTGGGGTAGACCTGCCCTACCTCCCTTCTCATATTTAGCCAACCATGCCAAAACCCCCCTCACTTAGGAGAAGGCATTGATCCCCTAGGAGAAGGAATTTATTGAGATTGATATTTAGTTTTCACTTTCTTTTGTGAGTTTCGGTAACTAGAGAGAAAAGAAATTAGTAGAAAGTGTAATTACATATATAATTCATGACCAACAACATTATTGAAGGACCCACTGGACCTAGACTTACTTTCTCTCCTGGAATTCATCTCAGTATTTATTTATACTTTCTTTTTTAAGACTTTCCCTTTCACCATAACACACCTGTGTGGGGCAAGCCTACCCCGTCCAGGGAAAACTTGCCCCTACATAGGGATAGACTTGTCTTGGCAAGGGGTGAGCCCGCCCTGAGCTGGGGTGGACCTACCCCAAGCGGGGGCATACTTGCCTGGTTGTGGGGTGGACTTGCCTCACTATGGGGTGGACCTGGGCCTATTTGGGGTGGACTTGCCCCTGTCTGGGGTGAAATTTCCCTAACCTAAGGTGGCTCCACCCCCAAAAAACTCATTTTCTTAATCCTATTTGGAAGAAATAAAAGGGAAGTGGCAATAATGAAGGGTTATGCTAGCCTCTTCCTATCCCTCATAGGCCTTGGGAGTCAATTAGCATGGGTTTTATAATGGGTCCACCAAGAACACAAAGAGGTTTTGAATTAGTCTTGTTGTGCCCTCAGCACACACGCCCTGTTCGGAACGGGGACCCTCTTTTCTTTCACCTTGTCGGGTCTTTTGGGGTGCCTTGTTTTGTGTGCCCCTCTTTTTTGATGTTCCGCGTGGTCGTTGTTGCTCCAAGGTTTCATCCTAAAAAATCGACCACGCTTTCCCTTTTGGTTTTTGCTGCACTCCGGGGTCTCGTGGGTACCTTGGGCCTTTCGGGCTCTGGGGCGGCCCTGGGCCCCTCTAGGCCCGGGCCTCCGGGGTTCCCTTATCGGGCTTCCCCCTTGCATTCGCCGCCCTTTGCGGCATTCCCCAGGCGTCTTTCCGCCCTCCAGAGCC
Organism: Sequoia sempervirens; assembly: GCA_007258455.2. Lineage (NCBI taxonomy): Eukaryota > Viridiplantae > Streptophyta > Pinopsida > Cupressales > Cupressaceae > Sequoia > Sequoia sempervirens. The sequence goes on from VDFB02000017.1 coordinate 336,685,263, forward strand.
CGCCCTGCCATTTTTCGTTCAGAATTCATCGGGGATTTCCCGGGCGGCCCCTGCTCCTTCGAGCCCCGGGCCCCAGAAGTCCGCGTCCAGACTTCCGTCCTGGGATCACCGTCTGCGACGACGATCCTCCGACAGCCTCCCGCCCCTCGGGCCCTGAGGTGTTGCTCGCCGCCGCTGTCACCATGCAAAGCGAGGTCTTCGGTGGCGAACTCTCGATGGCGCCTTGCCCCCTAGGCCCCGAGCATCCCATCGCCGTCGTTGTCCAATCAACGCAGAAACCTCGCGGCGGCCGTTGTCTCATGTCCCTCCGGCATCTAGGTCCCGGGGTCTCATCCACCACCGCCAACCTAATTTGAATTTCACCAACCTTTTGGCGCGTCCATACCTACAATAAATGATCGCATTAATGGCGCCTGGACTATAAAATGCCCAAACTCGCCGGTCATTTTCATTGTTTGAAATTGAGGAGAATTGGAGCAGCGATTAACTGGAGACCACCGCCTTCCGTAGCGTCTCGATCATCATCATCAAAGTTTGCTCTGTCGATTCCCGGTGAATTCCGCGCCTCCTCGCCTAGTGTTTTCAAGGTAGGCCTTCCTCGTTTGCCCTCCCATCGTTTTTTATCATTTTTGGGGATTTCAATAATTGAACAAATAAATTAAATTGCATAAAATTAAAGAGCACCCCATCGCACCCCCAACCCATGTTTTAGAAATCTTCTAAACCGGTTGGAATGACCTTCCTTGTCGATCCAGAGCTCGCCCATTGTGCGGTCATTCTTCACGCAGGGCGACTGGCCCCCTCGGGCCCAATCCCCTCTTTTGTCGTCCCATTCCTGGGTGTGGCTTCATGCCGGCGGCGGTTCTCCTTGCCGGGCCCAGGTTGTCGGGTTTCTGTCCCCGGAATTCCTGTTGAATTTCGTCGCACCAAAACGGCCTAAGCCACCCAGCCGCCCACCAATTGGACCCCGATCTCGCCCTGACAGTTAAAATTGAAACCGGGTCTTCATCCGTTTGTCTGCTCGGGCCCCGGACGTCGGGGTTCAGAGGTCGTTTTTCTGCCATTTCACCGGTCGGGGCCTCCACGGCGAAGTCGCCTATGCCACCCACCCTCCGGGTCCCGAGCTTCCCTTGGCCATCTGAAGGTTGCTTAAGCTTTGCCATGCCCCGGGACCCTCCGGGCCCGGCCCTCCGGAGTTCCATCCCCGGAACTCTGTGACAGTTCCGCCGTCGTCCACGGCGGAACCCCTCTAGCTGCCCGACCTTCGGTCCCCGGAGATACCTTCGCCGCCGCCATCACCCAATCGCCGCCGAAACCTCGCAGCGGCCGTTGTCTCCCGTCTCTCCGGTCGCCGGGTCCCAGATTCCCTACCGCCGCCGCTGTTCAAATCATCACAAAATTCATGCGGCAGCCTGCAGCTCTCGTCTTCCCGTCGCCTAGGCTCCGGGCCGCCTTTCGCCGCCGCCGTTCCAATCAATGAAAATCTTAGACTAGCTATAACCTCGCGTCGCCCCGGCCGCCCAGCTTCGGCATTACCTCCGCCGTTGCCAAGCCTGAATAGTATCTATGCTTGTCCGTCCTTCGGTGCCCCGGACCCCAGCCTTCGGGCTTCCGAGGCTGGATTTCTGCCCACTGCCTAGACCATAACTTCATACCGGCCATCCTTTGGCCTCGCGGGCCCCGGACCTCGGACTTCCGCCCGCTGTTCGTCGTCCCCAACGGCTGCCCCTTAACTGCCTTCCAGCCTGAAACCTTCGAAGCTCTTTAAATCAATCCAAACCAACTCAAATTCAGAATCTAACTTCGACCCACGTCCTAAATCATGCCATTCGCCATCGTGGACCTCTTAAAATACCAAAATTTGGCCAACGGGGGTCTCCGGAAGCTTTCAGTCGTGTTTTCCCTCCCTGACAGCATTCCTGCCAGGGAAGTCCGGCCCTCCGGGCCCGGATTGTCCAAATGCTCTAAAATGAAATCGATATCATCTGAGGATAAAATTTATGATGTATTTGAATGGTTATTTAGATGATATGCTCACAATGTGGACTAACATTAATGCTATTGATGTTTTGTTGTGCTGACTTCGCCCTTTGCTTGCAGGATATATGGAATCGGCTGCAGGAACTTCAGGGGCCTCCGCCGAAAAGGATAAGGGCAAGAAATCTAGGAGAGTCGCTCAGGGAAAAGATGATAAGGATCAAATGAAGTTCCAATTTCAGGGTGAACCGCTCCAGTCAAAGGTCTTGACTGACTGGAAAGAGATCTTAGATACCAATATCGGCCAGGTGGACATAGATGAGTTCACCCAGAGGGTCAAGGTCAACCCTAAAACAAAGAATGCCAGGTTGATACGCCAAAGTGGAATCGCCAAAGCTGTCGGCTTCCCTCCATCTCTGATAGCACCTGAATTAGTAATGGCTTGCCGAGAAGCCTACCAAATGGACACCAGAACAATCGTGGACAAGGAGGGGAACATCCTTGCCGACATGTCTCCGGAAGGAATCACAAAAACATTCCACATTCCCACGTTCCCACATATGCAGGTGCCCACTTTGGAGCAGTGTCAGGTGGCGTGGGATGCCAATCCATTGGGCTGTAAGAAGTCAATTAACATTTACTGGCTTAAGGAGAAATGGGGCAATGCTGCAAAGGTTCCCCAAGAGTTGTTCCGCAGTGACTTCCACGAAGATTATCATGACTTGGTGACTATGCTAAGTAAGGTCATGGGTCTCCCGGCAGCCGCCTACTTCCAAGAGTGGATGGCTTACTACATTGAACAGATCATACGAGGAAATGAGGACGTGAAAACTAAGACCTCATTCGATTGGGGGGGTATCATCAGCAACTGCTTCCACGAGCAGTTTGTAAATATTAAGAAAAGCTCCAAGTTCTACATGACCTCGTACCTGGTATACTCCTTGGCAAGTCAGAGACAATATAGTGGGCTATTTATGGTGCCGGATCAGGGTCACAAACGAGGGCTCAAACCTTTTGACCGATACCCTCAACTACAATACCACAACTTCAAAAAGGAATACTGTCGGGTCAATGACGCCTTCATTGGCCACATTATCAGATTGATAGCCGGGGACTTCGAGAGGAGGGTATCCCACAGCGCCCGGGAGCTCCTGAAGGAGTACGCCTTCCTATTCATTCAGTTCCCTAAGTTCACTCACATCCATGCCCAGGGATTCACTGAACGGCCGAACAAGCTGCCGAGATACCCAAACGACAGGATCATTCTCCTAGAGCCCTCCTGGCAACTCCAACACATTCAAATGGTCTTCAACAACAAGCACGTAGCAGGGATCCCCTATCCCATGACCCTTAGCCAGGGCCTATATCAACTACCAACATCTCAATGTGCCAGCAACTCAGAGAAAGAACTTAAAGAATATAACTTTGAATGGTACACGGCTCACCCACGAATGGACCCACACGGCCATATCAGAAAGGCACTAGGACCGGCATATGCCCACAAGTACCATGTCGAAGATTTCTGCGTAGATTGTAAAGATGACAAGGAGGTCCGCATGAGACACTACATGTGCATGACCGTGCAATTTTTGAGGAGGGTGCAGCTGTTTTCGGTGCCTGATCAACTTGAGGAGGATGAGTCCACCCTTGTGCACCTGAGGTACCCTATGGTTGCTGACTTGGCAATCCCCTCCATTGACTGGGACGAGCAAGAGGTCGAGGACCTGGATACTATCACCTAGCCAATTATAGCTCGCACTAAGGAGTGGGTCGATGGGCAGGTGGCACAACTAAAACAATAAGGGGTAGTCCTAACATACGAGGTGCTCAAGAGCGAGCCAAGCGCCACGGAGGACGTTGCCGCCTCTACATCAGCTGGTGAGACTTCCAAGTCTCCCCCCGTCACCAGGTCCCAGAAGAGAAAAGAAGCAGAAACGACACAGTCTGCAGACCCCAAAGAACAAGCAACGAAGGATACGGGGGGCTCATCTCCCAAGAAGCTCAAGAAGACAGTGATCACAACAGAGGCACAGCCTCCCTTGCTCCTTCCTCCCCCAACTGGTGCACTGCCCGCCTCTCAGGCCGCAACCGCCTCATCTCCACAGGCAGTGGACATTTCTGTCCACCTTGCCTCTTCGCCCCCGGCTGGGTCAATAATCAATATCGACTCCTCCTCTAGCATGACCACTTCCCCTTCCTCTGCTGCTGCCATGTCACCCATTACCTCCCTACCTCTGGCAACAATAGCATCGTCGCTTCCCCTTTCCACTGTACCCGAGGCTATTATGCGGCACCTGCAGAGTCTTCCCCCTGATCTCTCACAAATCCTAATGGACCCCACACTCCAAGCGGCCCTTGCTCAAGCCCTCGCAATAGCTCAGCCTTCGCAACTGCCAACAGGTCCGCCGGCCATGGAGGCCACAATGCAGATTTCCAAAGAATTGGAGGAGTTGGAATAGGAGGCTTTGAAGCCTATTGAGGAGGAGGCCAATGATTACTACGAGCACCCCAAATACGAGCACAGAACCATCGACAAGGTGGCCTACGAGGAAGAAGAGACAGGATCTTCCGAGAGCAGGGATGGAGAGGATGGCTCAGATGCTGCCAAGGAGATTATTCAGGCTTTTGATGAGGACGTTGAAGAAAAGTTGGCTCAGCAGCCAAAGGATGTTGGGGAGGAGGCAGAGCAGTCGCCGCATGGTGAAGAGGGACAGCCGCAAGAAGAGCAACCTAAAAAGGATATCACTGAGGCCGAGACCCATATTGTGAAGAGCCCCGAGGCCGAGGCTGTTGAAGAAAAGAAAGAAGAGGAGGCAGCGAAAGGAGAAGATCCCACCTGGATGTTGTTTACCAAGGCACCCGCTAAATGCCTCATGTTTTATCGTGACTCTGACGAAGAGGAGGAAGAGCTTCAAAAGGAAAAGGAGGCCAAAGTCTTACCTCTGACTGAAACGGGTGAAGGCAGCCATGATGCACCCAAGGACAAGTCTATCATGCCCGATTGGTTGGAAAAGCAGCTTGAAAGGGCAACCACAGTTCCGACAAACCCGAGGTCAAGATTGGAAGCCATCTTGGCTCGATCCCTGACCACAACGAAGAAGGAGAAGAAGCCTAAGGTCCATTCCAAGATAACCATGGATGCTTCTGGCTCCCGAGCAGCACAAATAGCAACACCGACTGTTGGCCAGGCTGGAGTTAGCTACAATATCTCTACAATTGACCTAGGGACAGCAACCAGGGAACAGAAGGTCGAACATCTGGAGGAGTCAGTGGCCATGGTGGTGCATCTAATCAAATAGGATAAGGTCACCAAGGATGAGCTCAAGGTGCAGGTTGCTGCCCTGACTGATTATATTCAGCAGTGGTCTTCAGTGGATGACCTACCCACTACCTCTACAGCCACACCGCAGTTACTCTCCAAGGAGCATATAGATAAGTTAGAGAGGAGGAAGAACTTGGGGAGGACCACTAAGGATTGGTTCCAACAGGTTGCAAACGTCAAAACCGTGGGAATCGGCATGGTTGTGCAGATAGCCAACAAGTTCCTGGACCTAATGCAGTCCCTGGAAAGCACGAAGAAAATCTGCACCAATTTCCCTGCAATCTATGACTCCACCGCCCTGAAAATTGAAGTCGTCCTTCAGATGCCAGAAAGCACGTGGGAAAAGAAGCTAGAGCTGAAGAAAGAGGATCACTGGTTGGTGGACATATGGTGCAGAGACCTCATCAACCGAAAGGAGAGGATGGAGAAAATCCAGAGTAGGGTGGATCTAGACATCACATGGATTAGAGAAATCCAGGCGGAATGTGCCCAGTACCTTAAGTTAATGATGGGCTATGATATGCCCATAGTACAAATAGAGGCAGAAAAGGTCAAGCCATACTTTGAGAAGAAGATGAAGGACGAGACAGCCGGAGAAATCACCACGGAATTCCTAAGTTTTTCCGCCCGTGCCTTCGATTGATCAGAGCTGTTCAGAGACCAAGGTTCGAAGTATGACGAGGACTGGAAGCGGTTGGAAGAGAACGCCAAAGAATGGAGCTACCAGGCATTAAGATGTGATATCCTCGAAGTAGACAAGCTCCAGGCCGTCATCCTCAAGTACATTGAACACGCAGCTTCAGAGGAGCAAGAGGACAGCCTAGCCAAGGAAGAAGACCTCCCAGAAGAGTAGCTACAGCCAAGGAAACAACAATTAACTACAGGACGAAAAAGCAATAGTGTCATCCACTAGATGACGAAATAGGGAAAGGACAAAGAATGTTTTTTTAATTGTAAATCTATTTGGGGGTAGGTGAAACCCTATTTTGTAATGAATCTTGGCCATTCATTTAACTTTTGGAAAACTATAAATAGAGCACTCCCCTCATTTGCAAAAGAGAGAGTTGAGTTGTTGTAAAGACATGCTGCAGAAATTTATAAGAAATAGCATTGAATTGGTGCATTTCCTTGTTTTCTCTCATGTCATTTGATTCACTTCTCCAATATTAGATGTTTAGCTTAGATCTCTTTGCTGTTTAGTTAGCTGTTTATTGCATTTGGGTAAATATTAGGAATGATGTTGGGTGATTATGAAAATTCATGTTTTGTTGATGATCCCTTAGTCCATACTTTTTGTTGTTTGCTGAAGGTAGATAGTTGTGCAAAGTTAGCCTGGACTTGATTTGAAGCTGCCCCCAAACATTTATCTTTAATTCATGCATGTATCTGGTGGATGAAGGATGAAATATTTGCAGCCCTTAGAAGATAGCACAATTTCCATAATACTGTGAAATCCCTGGTTAAGTGGGATATTGTTTTAAGGAATTGTCCATTGCAGGAACTCCATTGTCACTATTCATTGCAAGCTTCATACTTAGGAACTTTTCCTCCTCTTCACTCTTTTTCACTTTTTTTAGAAACTGAACAATACCAAGGTTCATTGCACATTATAAAGCCAAATCTAACAACTAGATGGAGTTTGAGACTGCTGTTTGAACCTACAGCCAATACATAACTGCTTTCATACTAAAACTCCTTTTCAAAGATCCAACTTCATACTTCGCATCTACACTTTGTATTTCTGTAAGGCCACCTTGTGATTCCAGCAAATCACATCAAACTACTGAGGTATCTAAGCACTGTCATGACTTGACATCCGAGAGACCTTGGGATAGTGTTCTGCAATCTGATCATGGAAGATTGTCTTTCAAGAGAGGTAGTGCACCTACGCATTGCCTGTATTGAGAAATGCATAAAAAAACCATCAACAAGTCTATGTTGTGGTTGTCTAATTTCCAAAGATAGTCCATGTGACTGGTGGATCTAGACCTACACAAACATAAAAAAACAACATAATGCTAGTCAATTATACAAATAAAAACCATCATTCCCCATGGAATTCATAAACCAAATGAAAGTTATCTAATCTTACTCAAAACATTCAAACCCTTAATCCCATAGGGGGAATTGGTGCTACTTTGATGTGGAAAATAGCCCTTTCCCAATTCCGTGCAAGCTTGATGATGATCAATGGTGCTCATTGATAAAAATTTCCATAACCTAGCTATTAAATTGATGAAAACTATGAAAATTGGATGAGAAGGGATGAAGTTGCTCAAAACATGAAGATAATGATCTTGCATAAAGTTGTGGATCCCAAATTAGTAAAAGATTTCTCCATTTATAGGAGAGAAGGATGGAGGAATGATCCAAATGGATGAATGTGGGAAAAAATATGAAGCAATAGAAAAATGCCACTTGTCAACATGTGAGTGGAGAGAGGTGGAGCACATTTTGATGAATGTGCACATAAATGCTATTAGGTGGATATTTGAAATTTGAAAGATGGCTTGTGTAGGAAGATGTGAAAGAGGAGTTATTGCCACTTGGATCAAGAAAAAGGACTTGTAAGAGATATAAATGGCATTTTGGAGGACAAGAACTTTTGGGAGGGAGATTTCAAAATGGAGGAATATTCCAAATAGATGTCGATTTTGAATGAAAATAGAATATTTAATAAATCAATTAAATTGATTTACTTGCACAAGTTGTAAAATCTAGAGGATTTGAGGGATTAGAGTTAGAGTTCATCAAGATTTGATTAACTTGGATGGAGATTAGTTGATTTGGTTGAGAAATGCACTATATTTAAAAAGGAAAAGGGAAGTAGCACTAATGAAGGGTTATGCTAGCCTCTTCCTATCCCTCATAGGCCTTGGGAGTCAATTATCATGGATTTTATAATGGGTCCACGAAGAACACATAGAGGTTTTGAATCAATCTATGTTGTGGTTGGCCAATTGTCAAAGATGGTTCATGTGAATGGTGGATCTAGACCTGCACAAACATAAACAAACAACACAATGTTAGTCAATTATACAAATAAAAACCATCATTCCCTATGGAATTCATTCAAATATCAAGAACAAGAAACAAAGCAAATAAACCAAATGAAAGTTATCTAATCTTACTGAAAACATTCAAACCCCCAATCCCATGGAGGAATTGATGCTATTTTGATGTGGAAAATAGCCCTTTCCTAATTCCTTGCAAGCTTGATGATGATCAATTATGCTCCTTGATAAAATTTTCCATAACCTAGCTATGAAACTGATGAAAACAATGAACTTGGATGAGAATGAATGAAGTTTCTCAAAACATGAAGATAATGATCTTGCATAAAGTTGTGGATCCAAAATTAGTAAAAGAGATCTCCATTCAAAGGAGAGAAGGATGGAGGAATGATCCAAAAGGATGAATGTGGGGAAAAATATGAACCAATAGCAAAATGCCACTTGTCAACATGTGAGTGGAGAGAGGTGGAGCACATTTTGATGAATGTGTACATAAATTCTATTAGGTGGATATTTGAAAGTTGAAAGATGGCTTGTGGAGGGAGATGTGAAACAGGAGTTATTGCCACTAGACTAAAAAAAAAGGACTTGTGAGAGATATAAATGTCATGTTGGAGGACAAGACCTTTTGGGACAGAGATTTCAAAATGGAAGAATATTCCAAATAGATATCAATTTTGAATGAAAATAGAAGATTTAATAAATCAATTAAAGTGATTTACTTTCACAAGTCAAATCTAGAGGATTTGAGGGATAAGAGTTAGAGTTAATCAGGATTTGATTAACTTAGATGGAGATTAGCTGATTTGACATTTTGACTTAGATTTTTGAATTTATTTAAATCAAAATGAGAGGAATATGAATATTAGACTTAATTAAATAAAGTTTGATTTATTTAATTAAAAGGGGTAATGTTAGATTTAATTAAATAAAGGTTAATTTATTTAATTAAAAGAGATGACCTTATGATTCAATTAAATAAAATTATTTATTTAATCAAAAGAGAAACATTAGAATTAATCAAATAAAATGATTTAATTAATTAATAGATGAATTATGATGGATTAATTAAATAAGGATTATTTAATTAATTGTATAGTGTGACTAAGGGTTATTTTATGTTTGATTAGATGTTAGCAAAGACTAAGAAACCCAAAGCAATTACAAAACACAATGGAAGTAAACAATAGAACAATTATACCTGTTAATTGTCGAGACCTCCATGATTCACTTTTGTAACACCTTCTAGCTTGATGGTTGATGCATTGCCCTCCGATTCGATGCGCGAGCAAGCTAGAAATACAAGTCTAAGTCCTACACCAATCTTTGAAGGATTTGAACAAATGTCTAGGTCTATGACTATGATTGACAATACCTAAATATGCCCAAGACTTAACAAAATAAAGACAATAATTGTTTGAATTGCTATCAAAAAATCTAAGTATGTCAGTGCATAAATATCTAATGTGTCCGTGTAATCAAAAAATGAGAGGAAAATGACATTTTATAGAAAATGCCATTTTGAATCGACAGTTTCGATTGACTTCTGATGAAGACCTAAAATCAGAGGCCCAAATTAAATTTGATAATCCCTAATCAGGGTTAGGGAAAAGTCATTAATCGAGCGGCTGAGATGCCATCTAAGAAGATCGAATCGGCGGTGGAGAATAAATAAGGAAATTAATTCAAAAATAAAGATTTTTGAAAATGAAGAAGATAAAGATTGAACTGAAGATCAGATTTGGAAAGATCAAGAATCTACCCAATTGCTTGATTTTTGGAGGAAAGTTAGCATTTTGGAATTACATTAATTCCAAATATGGATTTTATGAAATAATAAATAATCAATTTTCAGATTATTTACCAAAATGCACTGTCAGTTAAGAATGAGATGACATTTTAAATACTTTAATTTATTTAAAATGAGAGGAATATTAATTTTGGCAATTAAATAATTAAATTAAATTATTTAATTTAGCAGATAAGACTAATAATTAAATAAATTAATTAACTCATTTAATTATGAAAGTTAGTGACATATTAAATAAATAAATAAAAATTTGTTTATTTAATAATCAGGAAGAAATGAATGAAGAAGGGTGATTAAATAAATTAAGAAATTTATTTAATAAATAATCATGAAGAATAAAAGGACATGAATTAATTAAATAATTATGACTTATTTAATCAACAGTCGAATGTGGACCAAGGACACAATTACATGTTATAATTATGCTAGGATGAAAGTAGTAAAAATGAAGCTTGGAGGCCTAGGTTATTTTTAGGTGTCTACATTTTGCCCCTCTTTGTCATAATGTCACTTGTCACATTGTTACAAGGAAAATAAATCAAAGCCATACCCCAATGAGGGTACAAAGTATCAATGCCCCCTTGAGAAATTTTTCAAATTTAGGGTCAGCAATAGAAAAATTTGTAAAGGGTCCTGATAAGTCAATTTGATGACTAGAAAAACAATGGCGCAGTCGGTTTTGGAATTTGACATGTTTAAGGTAGCCAACCGAGTGGTCAAAGTTGGTCAAATGAGCCTCCAGTAATAACCTAGTTGAAAAATGTCATTTTGACTTTATAAATAGGTTGATAAAAGGGTAAAAGTCAATTCATTCTTACTATTTACCTTGCAAATTTTGTGAGCTCAGAGCGAAAGCGAGTGCAGCGAGGATGGTGGTTCCAGTGATAGAGCATTGTGGCAAGATCGTGCAGACTTTTAGGCAGCTAGAGGGCTCAGAGCCAGTGGTATGTACCCCTATCTTCCTTTGTAATTTTTTCATTTTACGTGCCAAAATTAGGTTTTTAGGAGGAACAATGGATTCGCCATGATGCATATGTGTTCGTGTAAGCCGCATTTTCTTTTGTGTTCAACGCAAGTACAAATCTAGATTAGGGAAGGCCAGTGGTTTGCGACGCATTTGCTAAAAATTGTGACACAATATCCTTTCTGAGTCGCAATCGCCATTTAGACTGCCGCAATCAACATTTTGCGACACAATCACATGTTGAAGTGACACATTTGAATGGAATGTTACAATTTCCATATATCATAACACAATCCTTCTGATGCAACACATTTGAGCAACCAAGCGATGTAATTGCCATGTTGAAACATATTTGAAGTACAAAACAACACATTCAATGTTTTGCGATGCAATTTCCTTAGTGTGATGCATTTGACTGTATCTGTGACTAGGGCTGATTTTCATACTTTTCCAATTTGAAATTCTTCTGATTATACAGGTAGATGTATAGAAGGTATTGACACATTATTTGGCTTCATGTAGAGGTAGCTTTCCTCAATTTATACCTGCAAGAGTAGACCGATGACCTTCTGATTTGTAAATCAGCTAACTCTATAGGAGTAGCGATGACTGATGCGGTTGGGATTGTTCTATGTTTCCTATATGCCCGCTATTTGGGAAAATAGGGGACTAATTACTGCATTATGCAAGTGTTGGCATTCAAAGACATGCTCTTTCCATCTGCTTATAGGTGAGGCTACGATCACACTTGAGGACGTCTACTGCATCCTATGTGTGCCCATTTGAGGAGAGCAGATCATCTACAACCCTCGCCATGGTGAGCAGACCTTTCGAGTGTATTACTGAGATGAGGGTGTAGGACATGGCATCTAGGGATATGAGATCTAATAGGAGTTCATGGCAGAGCACTATGGTCATTTTGATGCATTCCTAGTGACTCTTATTGGCGGGATACTCATTCCTAACCATTGCAAGCATGGGTTTCCTATTGGCTGGGGAGATGTCCTGGTTGGGATGAGACGAGACCGAATAGTTTATGCCTAGGGTCCCTGTTTACTTGGGACAATCTACCATTAGTTGCACGATGTTTTCTAGAGGAGGGCGGAGAGTATCTTGTATGGTACCACATTGATGATGATTTGGGCTTGGGAGCACATAGACATATTTTGACCTCCCATTGAGAGACCATAGTTGGTAGAGGGGATACCCTATGCCTACTACTATGTGGGCATCCTTCAACAGACACAAATGGGTGAGACCGGTTGGTGGCGTCATAGGATTGACACGATGGTGTCCTTTATCTGGTGACCATACAGAGATTGTAAGTAGTGGGATGACGAGGTGGATTATATTACCCTTTATAGATAGTACAAATATTTGATTGGCAGGACAGTGTAGAGCTCACTGATTATATAGATGTATTTTCTATAGCATGTCCTTAGGAAACTCAAAGAGCAATAGGGTGTACCTACAGGGATAGTTGAGCATGTGCAGTCTTCTAGAGAGCATGCTTGGGTGCCAGCTATTTTAGTAGCCATCATAGAGTAGTAGATTGATGGGCTAGGAGCCTAGCCATGGGGATGGAGGGGTGGGATATCCGATCCCGGGACCACAGCTAACTATGATCTATGGTGGCATGCACATAGACCAGTGCCATTGACATATCCTAATGGGCCAACACCTATGGACAGATGGTTAGTGATACTTCGTGTGCCAAGAGCCAGGTGAGGAGGTAGGGACAATGACAAGGGCAAAGGCCAAGAGATAGATGGAGGCAGGGACAGAGGCAGGGGGAGAGATGGAGATTGGGATAGAGGCAGGGATGGAGGTAGAGATTGAGGCTTGGGGGGAGATGATGGAGATTATGGGGATGATGGGGGAGATGGCCACTGAAGGAGGAGAGATGGTCAGGGATAGGGCTGGAGGGTGCACCCACATGTCATGAGGATAGCATTAGATGCTATCCCCAAGGTGGCTAAGGAGGGAGAGAGAGGGGGAGGAGCAACCAAGGAAGGAGGAGGATATGGCTGAGGTGGAGGTTGTGGAGAGACAGGAGGAGGATGCATACAAGGAGAAACAGAAGGAGGATGTGGCAAATTAGGAGAGATGAGAGGGAGATGCGGAGGTGGTGGAGTCCAAACAGGAGGAGGAACAACCTCGAGATGATGGAGTTGGTGGAGAGGATGTGGGAGAGGATGATGATGATGATGATGCTATGGATGAGGCTGAGAGACTCCTCCAATGGAAGATGGTGGAGGGAGAGGATGAGATACCATCCAGTTCAGTGTTGTCTCTTGATGCCATGACAGACAAGAGAGTGGCAGATCTTTAGAGGAGATTGGATGAGAGTTCTGCACAGATATTATCACTACAGTCACTGCTAGAGGTGGCCTGGGTAGAGCGGGATTATGCAGTGATCCACCAGCAGGACTCAGCTGAGTGGTGTGTTGAATTTTCAGCATTATGTATAGGACCATCTGGGGATATAGCTCATGAGCTGGCTAGGGTGAGCATGAGGTTGGGTAAGTACCAGACCTTATATGAGTAGGAAGTTCCACCTAAGCAATGAGATCCTACATTGTTGTGGTTACAAACGAGGACAGGGAGTGGCCACCGATCAAGGAGTCGGAGCAATAGCAGGAGCCACACAAGTGTAGAAGGGTCTACCTCGATAGGGCACACCTCAGGGCACAGGTCCCACCACTCATGTAGGCACGCCTCGAGTCACCACTCTAGCCATAGTCACAGGTCTACTGGTGTAGTGCAGAGGTCAGTATAGAGTCAACCACCAGTGGTTGATCCATCTACTTCTTAGAGTCAGGCAACAATGACATCACTGGTGTTTATGATCATGGAGATGATGCCATCATTGTCAGTTCCATTGGTTGCATAGGTAGAGCCTGCTATAGGTCCACTCATCATCTCAGTGCCAGTCACAGAGTTTCAGTCGCCACAAAGGGGATGATGAGAGGCTACCCTAGGGGAATTTTTGTTATTATGACACTATGTATATATTATTGAGCCTCTGAGCTCCATTTTTGGGATATCTCTTCACTTTATCCTATGACATTGTAAATTTTTGAGATGATATTATATGATGATGCAGTTTTGATGCAGCCTACATGTGTGTTATGTGATGTTCTTTGATTTATGCATTATGATATATGTGATTTATGATGTTGATTTATGATGTATCATGTATGTCTTATGATGCTTATTTATGATTTTGATGCCATCATGATGCAATGCTTACTTATATGAGATGATGATAATTATGTGCATAATGTATTTACTAAATGGATGCAATGTTGATGATTATTTTAATGTAATGTTTGTGATTAGGTATATGATTTAATGCTATGGATGATGTATGTATGGACCTAAGGCAATGTTTATATGATCCTGTATGAACTTATGTTTTTTGGATGTCACAGAATATCATCGTGAGATGGATGAGAGAAGATGACTAGATTGACAAGAGAAAATGACCAGACTAAAGAAGAGAAGATGACCAAACTGAAGGAGATGCATGTCAATATCTAGACCAAATCCTTCAAAACTTTACCATAGGACTTTAATATTTATTGCTCTTAATCACCATTGGGTAGACTGTTGTAATGGCCAACAAACACTATGATATGATATAGATCAAGGTGTGCAAGGTCATACCATCATGTAAGACAAGCAATCACAGAAAAGGATGATCATGACTCATACTAAGAGCATGATTGCCCCAGTCTTTTTGTCATAATCAACCACAAGCAGAAAAAGACAAAGAAATTCATGAGACGTCATTGCTTCTCTAAATCCTATTCCCAGGACATCCTTGAGAAACTAGCAGCATGATTGTCATATAAAAATAGAGCCCTTATCATGATACGTCATTGTTTTTCTAAATCTCAGAATTGGGACCTTGTTGAGAAACTAGTAGTCATGTGTGTCAATCATCATGATACATCACTACTTCTCTAAATCCTATTATTGGGATCTCACTGAAAAACTAATAACATGATAAAACCCAAAAGACACATGTCATGTGTTTGCCAAGTGCATTTGGATATCCATTGTTCTGATGTCAAGATGTCAGGTTTGATAATGACGAGATACCAGAGTGTCAAAGCTTTGATGATGCTAAGATGACAAATGTCAAAGTTTGCCAAATTTAGGAAGGACACATCTTGAATAAAGTTGATGTCCATAGGATTCATCCGTAAATGTCAAAAGGGATCCCTCAAAATTGCATGTGAGAGTGACAATGATGATGCCTGGGAAGGACACATCCTAAGGCATAAATGACATAGTTGGTTCTTTAGAAGGACACATCTGAAGAATACTGATGTGAAGAGGAGTGATCCTTAGATGTCAAGAGGATCCCTCAAAATGTTGAAGGACAGTGATGATGCCTAGGAAGGACACATCCTAAGGCATGAATGATGGAGGGTATCTTTCAGAAGGACACATCTGAAAGATAACCAAGATTGGTAGTTTGACAGGGCATGATGATTTGACTTTTGTATGACCATATGTCGATACTGTCATGATAATATGATTGACATGTTGATGAAATTGCCATATTGGAATAAATAATTGCCATAATTTTCTTTATGATTTTTTCCCATTTGGGAATGATTTGCTTTGTCTTGAAGACCTTTTGACATGTGTGCCAGTGTGATGCCATGAACCCTAATGGACTAACCTAGTGTAGCCTCGGGGGCTCATTGACAAATGGCCTTGCCTATGCTATGCACTCAAAGACCTTGTAGTTCGACATGACCAATGAATTTGTATTGATGAACAAAGATTGTGCCATGATTTTATTTGGAAAAACCTAAAAGGACTGACCTAATGTCTTAGGGACTCAAATGTGAGTCTTTCCTACATAGCAAATGTGCAGAGACAACGTAGTTTGAACAAATGACAAAGACTGATTGATTTGACATGACATACTTTGAGAAGAGATGATTTTTTGTTTGACATCTTGTTGTGGTTTTCTTCAGGAAATTTTTCAGTTTTTAGGTCTTTCTTCAAGTCATTTTGCGACATTTTTGGTCTTTATTTTTCAGCACTTTTTGTGATGTTTTTGATCTTTCTTCAGGACTTTTTGCCATTTTTTTGGTCTTTTTTCAAGACTTTTTTCCAATTTTTGAGATCATGTGTGACATCCACTGCAGTTACATGACAAAATTTTTACCCCTAGTCAGGTCCAAGACTTGGCCAATTTTAAGGGACATGAAAGGGATGCTTCTATTGTGCCAGATGGATAGTCGTCAGGACTTGATGTCGACCGTTTATCAACCATGAAAGGAAGGGTATCATGTACTTTGTGTAAGGTTGTACGTGCTTCGTTGGTGTTGAGACATCTAAGGAGGGTGTCGTCAGAGCTACGGCGGTAAAGGGTGTCACTGATGATGGCATACCTTGTGGATTTTTGGATAAAAGACTTCCTTTGGTTATTTGATAGGTTAGGTGGAAGGGTTTGAGACTTTAGGTAGTCATAAATATCCTAGTACTAGGGAGAATCAGGACCAACAAGTTCATAGACCATTTTTTACTCTGAAATGTCATAGGCAGGGACCAACAATTGCTCTATTAGGAATTCAAATGAGGCAAATTGCTTGGTATGTCAAGGAGAGAGCCTATTGTAGCCATGGCATCTGTCACTTTGTTCTATGCTCTCGAAACTTGTTCAAAAGTTACCATATGAAAGTATGTGTGGAAATTGTCAACCATCCGTTTGTAGGGCATCAACTTCTATTCTTTTTTGTCATAGTCATCATTAACCTAGTTGATGATAAGCTAAGAATCCCCATAGACATGTAGTGCTCTGATTTTCTATTTTATTGCCATTCTTAGTCCTATAACTAATGCCTCATATTCTGCCACATTGTTTGTGCATGGGAAGGCAATGCGGATGGACTTAGGAATGGAGTCTCCTTGAGGGGTGATGAACAAAATTCCTACTCTCGAGCCATGATTTGTGTGTGATCCGTCAAAGTAGAGTCACCAAGGTGCCTTAGGTTTTGTATGGAATATCAACTCATCTGGAAAATCTGCCAGTAATGGGTGATCACTTTGCAACAGTGCGTCTGCTAGTTGGTCTGCTATGACTTGGACTTTTATTTCATTTCTTTCTACATATTGAATGTCATATTCACTTAGAATCATGACCCATTTTTCCAGACGTCTTGTTAATGCTGCCCGACTGAGCAAATATTTGAGGGGGTCGATCTTTGCTACTAGTTTTGTCTGATGGCTTAACATATAATGTCTTAGCCTTTGTGCTGCAAAGGCCACGACTAGGCAAGCTCGTTCAATTGGTGTGTAGTTCAGCTCATACTTGACCAATGTTTGATTGATGTAATATATAGCTCTTTCTTTGTCTTCTTGGTTGTTCTGCGCTAGTAATGCCCCAATGTTGAACTAGTTGTTGAAATGTATAGGATCAATGGCTTTCCGTGAATGGGAGGCATGAGTATTTGTGTTAACAGTAGGTAATCTTTGATTTGCTGAAAGGCTTCTTGAAATTTTTTTGACCACACAAAGGGGATACCCTTGTGAAACAGATATTGGAATGGGTGACACTTATCTGCCAATTGGGCTATGAACCACCGAATAGATTGTACCCTGCCTTGTAGAGTATTG
This sequence comes from Sequoia sempervirens, assembly GCA_007258455.2. Taxonomy (NCBI): domain Eukaryota; kingdom Viridiplantae; phylum Streptophyta; class Pinopsida; order Cupressales; family Cupressaceae; genus Sequoia; species Sequoia sempervirens. The sequence goes on from VDFB02000017.1 coordinate 336,702,992, forward strand.
AGCTCATTGATTCCTCTGGGCGGAGGCATGTTTATGATGGCTTTGACTTTTGCTGGATCAACCTCAATGCCTCTTTGAGAAACTATGTATCCCAAGAGTTTACCCAATGTGACACCGAAGACACATTTCTTAGGATTTAGCCCAACATTGTATTCTTCTAGTCTCCTTAAAATTGTGTCTAGCACCTTCAAATGATCTTTCCTAGTTACTAATTTGGCCAATAGGTCATCTACATAATCTTCCATTATTTTTTGCATCATGTCATGGAAGATCGTGGTCATAGCCCTTTGATATGTGGCCCCTACATTTTTGAGACCGAATGGCATGAAATTCCAACAATATGTACCCCATGGGCAAGTAAATGTTGTCTTGTGCTGGTCTTCAGGGGCAATGCAAATCTAATTATAGTCAAAGAAACCATCCATGAGGGACAACATCTCATATCCTATTGTGAGGTCAACTATGATATCAATATTTGGTAAAGGAAAGTCATCTTTTGGGCATGCTTTATTTAGGTCTATAAAATTTGTACAGATGTGAATCAGCCCATTTGGCTTTGTTACTGGCACCATGTTAGATATCCATTCGGCATAGTCAATAGACCGTATGAATCCAGCATCTAGCAGTTTCTTTAACTCGGCCTTGACCAATAGAGCAACTTGAGGGTGCTTTTTTCATAACTTCTACTTGAATGGTTTGGCATTAGGCAAGAGTGGCAGATGGTGCATAACTAATTCTGGGTCCAATCCTAGTAGATCAGCATAGGACCATGCGAAGTTGATTTTACGTTCTACAAAGAATTTATGAAAGTCTGGCCTCCCCTCTTCAGTCAATGATGCAACAAAGAGGACCATTTCAGGATCTTCTATAGTTGATTTGTTATCCTCTATGGTGTCTTCTATAAGCGTAGCCGATTTCTCTTGTTGCATGGGAAGAAAGTCTAGTACTCCATCTTTGGGCACCTCGGAGAGGTTTTCACCCATAGATACATCCTTTGTTTTTACTATTTTATTGTCAAAAGGTGCCTTTTGGTTTTCACCTAGAGAAATTTCATTTTTTATTTTATTTTTATTTTTATTTTTGCGACTGGAGGATGGAGCAGTCTCACCAAAGTATGCCATGCAATCTAAATCAATGGTGAATCATGACTTATGATCACTACTAGGTATGCCCTCTCGTAATCCCATAAATTTTGCAATTTCCTCATCATTCTAAAATGTATCCAGAACTGGCCGGCCTTGTTGGTCCCAATCAACTAGCAGAGGGTAAACTAAGAAAATGCCATTGTCAATGTTGGTGAATTGAGGTGAGGATGCAAAAAGCATGCAAACTAATTCACTGATGTTGTAGATGAGATTATCATCATCCAACTCCATATTGGACTATATCCAATATTACCCTTCACTAGTGTCATATTCGTTGTCAAAATAAGGGGTGAAGGCCTTAGAGTCTTGGTTGTCAGTGTCATCTGGTACTTCGGATGTATTGGACTGAAGGGGTTTAGATGGCAGGTCTTGTATGTCATGGGGAGTGATAATAGGACTTTGACTATTTGGTGCATGTTCAATTTTAAATGTTTTCCAAAATCTTTGTTCAGAGGTCAGTTCTCCTACTTTGACAAACAAATCATCAAAGCAATAGTCACTTAAGGATCATTTTGAGCCAAATTCCCACTCTTGGGAGTCATTTTTAGTGAGGGTTTCCTTAGTGGTCTTGACACTTTTCAAATCATGTACTCGCTCACTCGAAAGTTTGATGGTACGTTGATCATCATTGTTAGGTGATCCAAACCCTAATCAAGTATACTTTGGAATTTGGAAAGGTTCTATGGGCTCTCTTCCGCTAGTTTTATTTCTTCCTAGGCCACTAGTACCATCGTAGCCTTTAGCCTTCATTATGTCATAACCCTTGCCATATTTTTGAACTAGTAATGGGGGTAGTGCGATAGTATCCTTATAGATCCATCCTGTGATAACAACAAGGTCCTCATTACTCATGTCTCCCCATTTGATAAAAAAAATTCGGTGGAACTTTGAAAGTTTCCTTGGGTTTCATTCTGAAACATGGCCAACCATAGACCTTTGGAGACTTGGGTATTGTTTTTATGTTGTATGTTGTGTGTAGTTTGAATTCTCCACAACTAAGGTCTTGGATTTTGACAGTGGGTTCAGACTTAGGGTTTGTGGAAGGTGGTGGTGTGGCAAAAGATGTGGATGGAGCGGGTGTGGAAGATGATGTGAGTGTGGATGGATCAATGTAGTTGGATGATGAGGAGCCAGGTGCTTCTCGGTTAATAGGCACTCGATTTTTAGAAATACCCCTCAGGTTGGTACAATATTGGAAAGGGTTAGGGTCTCCGTATATGATTAGTTTTGTGCCATCAAATGGAAATTTTAGGCATTGATGATATGCGGATAGAACGGCTTTTAAGGCATGAATCCACAGATGGCCGAGCAAGATGTTATATGGTAATTCCAAATCTAGGACCTGGCAGGTTGTGTCTATAATGACTAGTCCCACTCTGATAGGGAGAGATATAACACCTCATGAAGAGTGTTCTTTGTCATCATATGCTTGATCACTATACTCTTTGTTGGGTCTATGCATGCATCAGAGAATCCTAGAGCCTTAACCAGTTTGAGGAAGCATATGTTCAATCCTCCTCCACCATCTACTAAAACCCGTCTAACATTCTACTTGTGGACAAAAGTTTCTATGTCCAATGCATCATTGTGGTTGGTCTTAGGCGATGAGTAGTCTTGATCCGAGAAGGTGACATGGTGAGGCGTAGTGAGGTATCCCACCATGGTCTCAAAATGATTGACATCAATGTCCTTGGGGTTGATGAATCTTGAAGGGTTTTATCTAGTATATCCTTGTGCTCAAGAGATATACGAATCAACTCAAGTATAAAGATTTGTGTGGGAGTCTTACCTAGCTGGTCGATAAGGTTGAACTGACTTTTGGGTTGCCACTACTTTGTGGTCGGGACAGGTTTTAACTATTTGGCGGATGGGCCAGGTATGGTGGTTTTGGATTGTCTAGCAAGAGGTGGACTAGCTGTGGTGACTTTGCCACTACGAGTATTAGAATTACATTGGGGTGCTCTCTTGACCATAATTGTATTGATGTATTCATCATCATTTCAGACATTATTTATAATTGGTCCACTAGAATAGTCATACTTGGCTAGGGTGAAGTTAGCTTGATTATTGTTCATTTGTGGACTTGAAGTGGAGGCATTATGAGAACCATGGTCCTGCAGTGGATTCTTATGGATAGTATGATATGAATTGGAGGAAAATTGTGATCCCCCTACCTTAATGATGTGACTTTCAATAAGATCTTGTACTAGGTTTTTTAGTTGTTGACAGTAAGAGGTTGTATGTCCTTTCACTCGATGGTACTCACAAAATGCATTATCGTTCCACCATGCTAGTTTGAACTATCTTGGGTAATACGGTTTTTGGTTCTTGGAGTGTGATGACCCCATTTTGGAGGCATTTCTCAAGGACTTCTTCAATGGGTTCACCCAAAGAAGTGTGTGTACGACCCCTAGGAAATTGTCTCGTCTGACGGTATTGTCCCTGATTATTTTGACCATTCTGATTGTTTGAAGGGACATTAGTAGGGGGTGTCAATGTCATTGTTGGTTTGTTTTGTTGTCAAAACCCTTTTAGGGCTAGTACAGGACCCACAATGTTTGTAGTCTTGTTGTCAACAACACTGTCATTTGTAATGTGCTTACATTTTACCCAGTATTTATTCTTGTTGGTGGGAGGATTTGCATTTGCATTTTTGGGACTGTACCCTAGTTCTCCCTTTGTAATAAGGGCTTTCTCAATTTGGACCCCTTTTTTGACTAAGTCTGTGAATTTTTTGCAGCAATGTACTTGCAATGCATATTTTAGGGGCCCCAGAAGTTTTTGCACAAATATGTTGACCTTTTCCCTTTCGGGGATGTCAATGTGACACCGACTAGCAAGGCTTCTCCATTTTTGAAAGAATGGGATGAATTTCTCACCAGCATCCTCTTGCGTGAGATTGCACAAGCTAGTGATAGAGGTATCCATGTCGATGTTGTACGTGTAATTTTTTATGAATTTTTGTTTAAGCTCATCCCATGTTTGGATATCCTTTTGAGTGGAAAACCATTCAAGGGCAGGACTTGCTAGACTTTTAGAAAAAAGTCTCATCAAGTATGTTTGTTCATAGGTGACGTCCATACAATTGGTTGCAAATTCACAAACATTTTCAATGGGGTTTGTCTTGCCTCTATATTTTGTGAAATTGGGTGACATATCCTGGAGGAAATGGAGGCATGTAAAAGCTCATGTCGAATGGGTATACGTTTAGATCATATGATATTTCTGATTTCTTGTCTGAAATGTATATGTTTTCGATAGTTTTTTCTAAACCCATCAATCTTGTTTGGAAGGCATCCATAATAGGGTCATTTGTGTTCCCATACATTGTATTGCTTGGTACACCATAGGTTCCCATTTGTTGTGCATGAATATTGGTGTATTGTGGCGGTATGGATTGTTGTGACATGTATGATGTGTGTGGATTGGCATGTTGTTGGTATTGAAAGTTAGGATTGGGTGTATGTTGGTGAGTATGAACATGAGATGAGTAGGTTGGGATTTTCCCCCCATCCATGTGTGTCGTTACCTAGGGAATATGATGCCCATGAACATTATGATGTATTAGTGATGCCATGGGTTGTGTTATTTGGCCGCCTTGTGTGAATTGTTGGGTTTGCACAAGGGGAATGTTTGTATTTGTACATTGGGAGGCAATGAAATGTGACTTTGTTGTCATGTTAAGATTTTTTTGTTGTCCTTGGATAAAGATATGTCTTTTGCCTCCTTCCAAAGGATTTTGTGAAATACCAATGAGCGGATATGTCGAAGGTGTGCTCATGGTAGTAGATGTAGCTGTCAAGGAGGGATTGTTGTGACTTGATGATGCCCCCATTGCCGAGGAGCCAAAGGTGGTTGCAACTGATTATGACAGTATAAGGGATGTGGTGGGCATTGTGGCCAATTGTGATCCTCCAATGGATGTAGTATTTATTGTATTGGAGGTGTTTGGGATGTTGGAGGTAGCATGCACTATCGTTGTGGTGTCAAAGAAAGTATTGCTCGTAGTGTTTGGAGGTTGACCACTATTTGACATGTTATGTGCATGGTGGACATTAGGGTTGGGAGATATTGGTATTAATGTGTTAATGTCAAAATAGAAAGGAAAGCCTTCCTATATGGTCAACAAGACACCTAAAACACCCTCCCTACAAACCAAACAAAGTACACATGATCAAGGTTAGATTACAAGAATATCCAACAAGCACAACAGATAAAAAGATAACGATCATTGCCCCATTACTTTCTCTCTAAATCCCTTTGTTTGGACATCATTGAGAGGTCATTGGAATGAGTGCAATAAAATAAGTCAAAAGATAAAGATCAAGTAAATAAACAAACTAATGTTCTTCATACCACTAGCCAAGACTAAACTACGGTGATGCCTGATGTTATGTCCATTGTAGGAATGATGCATCCTAGGACATGACGTTATCAGATGATTTTAGGATTTTATTGGATGATAACCTATTGATACCAAGAGTTGACCAACTTGTTTACTTACTGACCTAGACTTGAGACCTTGATTTTTGAGTTTTCACTTTTAACCTGCTAGACTCGTTTCTAATTGTTTCACCAAAGGTTGAGGATGATGATTGATTTATTGTGAGCTGAGGTTTATTTCAGATCATTGTGAAATGGGATGGGTGGATTTTTTTCAAATATTTGAATATTTTTGATGTTTTGAAATGTTTTGAGGCTATTTTTTGTATTTTCAAGATGTTTTACAAATGTTTTGATTTTTGAATTTTCCAATGTTTTTGTGTTTTATGAGATTTTATGAACATTTTTGGATTTTCTGTCTCGAGGGACAATCAACTATTAGCATTTCCTACGTTTAAGATCAGAGATGATGTAGTTTGGCTAACATGTTTTTGATGTTTTCTAACTTTTGACATATTTTGGGATTTTGATATGTTTTGAATGTTTTTTTGATTTTTGCATGATTTTGATGATAAGGATATGGATATGTATGATGATATCAGTGATCTAGTTAAGGATTTTGTTGAAAACTAAGATAAGGCTGATTGATTAGATTGATGGATTTATGATGATAACATTGTTGAGGATACAAAATAATGCAAGGATAGTGTTTAAGCAACACAAGGATTGGGAAAATTATCCTAAGATGATGATGGATTGATTAGATTTGATTGATCAATATTGATGAAGCTTGATTTGGAACAAAATTGTCTTGAATGATTTCATGTGATGCTAAAGTGCATATTAGATGTGACTGATATTAATTGGTGGATAAATCTTGATAAGGAACATCTTCTCATCAAAATATGCCATGGGCTAGTGATTTGTATTTTGGCTCACAAATGCTTGACCAATTTGATTTCATGTTTTCCAATATTCAACTCACCACATAATTTGGAAGATATAGATCAAGATTTATTCTTGAAGCAAGATGTAAATATCTACCCCCAATGTCTAGCAATGTATGGACTGCCAAGGGTGGATGCTTGGATAGGTGTATGGATGGATGGATATGGATTATCTTGTGATATGATAAGGTTTTCAAACAAAGAATTCTCATTTGGATAACGCTTCATGGCTTAGATAATGCTAGGTAGGATAGGATCAATAAAAATGACCCATGTCAAGATATTTACCATAAGCAAGTGTAAATTTTGCACCAAACTTTTATCAAGATCAAGATAATGTGAACGATGGATGTAAATGGATGAAAATAGATTGGATAAATCATTCATGGAAAAATGGATTTATTCTGGATAAGATGGATGGAATGTTGGATTTATTATGGATGGGATGAGATGATTTCACCTAAATTGGTGCATGTAGATGCTTGTCTGCTAGGTTTTCATCATGGAACCTTTCTAAAGCACCACATAGTGGTTTTCACTGGAGGATATTTTTTTTCTTTACTAGTTTCAAGCCTTTTTTTAATATTTTTAATTTTCATATTTTTTGATTTTTTTTTAAATTTCTAAAAGATTTTAAGCTCATGTTGAACCACCTGGTGGTGTCGATGTAGATGATTTTTTCATAATGTTCCATTGATATCCTTCTTGAATAAGTTGTTTTATCAAGATATGTGCACTTAAATACAACTTTTGAGATTCTTGATCCACTTTGTTGACATTGGAGTTAACTTTGTCTTTGTGCACACATCGCGATAGAGTGCCTTTTGAATCCTCATGATGAATCGTGGATGCCAATACACTATCAATATAATAATTGGATATCATGCATGGAGGTGTGGATGGAGTGTGTTTAGGAATAAAAGATGGATTGGTTTATAATTTGGAACCTTTGACTCTTCAAACTTGGGAATATGAGCAATGATGGGTGGATATGGAAGTGTGCATGGAATTAGGACCAACTTCTTGATATAGTTTGCATGTTGCTTGAGAAGCCTACTTTTTCTCTTATAGTTGTCATTGATGGATACATTTCCCTTTTTTATTTTTCCCCATAGTTTCTTTGACTAATGGAATTTGATAGGGATAATTTTTCTTTGTATTTTTTAGTATCCATGTGTATTTGATTTTTCCATTTTGCTTCTCAACTTTTTTTTATTTGATAATGTTCTTTGTGCTTTGATTCAAATATTTCTTTTGATTTTGGTCCCAATTCATGGATGGGGTGATGGGTGGATGAACATTCATGACGTGGTTGGTTGTAGTATTGGTATCAGTTTCATCATAAGGATTCTTTGTGCTCCCTATGCTGACATTTTCTTGAGACATAGTTGCCCCTAGTATGATGGTATTTGAACCTTTGTTCTTTGATTCTACCTATTTTGATATGTATTGTTCAATAAACATTCTCTGATAAATTACCACTACAAATGATGTTATTTCAATTTGTTGCTTTGCTGACTCTAGAATATCCTGTTATGTCTAACCTGTTTCCTTGAGTGGATAATGTTAGATATCTTCATACATGATGTTATTAGTCTTAATTTGGAATATATTTGATCTTGATGTTGATAACTTAGTTTGACTATAGGAATCAATAACCTGCTCTTTTTGTGTAATAATTTCAAGAGTAAAGGAATCTTGTTCTGAATTAAGATCATCTATGTGTCCATCCAAAGAAATCATCTCATTGGTAGATGGAGGAGTATGTGCTATGTGGATGTGATCTTCATTTGTGACATCGTTTATAGTTAGGAGAGTGTCTATTAGATCATTTTAGTAGCTTGGAGATACAAATTATTAATCTTGAATGATTTAGAATTACTTTCAACATGTTTTGGATCAAGTTCTTGACATGGGTCAATTTCAAAGGATGGATTGCTTATAAAGAATTCTTGGATATCTTCATTAGGCATGGAAGTGGCTCAATATCCTCTTGATCATTGATTGGACTTGGATCAAGTGTTGAGTTCATGATTTATTCAATATCTGTGATCATGAGGTCAAAGGATGTCAATATTTCTTGAAAAGGACCATTGCTAGACTTTGGTGAAAGATGTTGAACATGATTTTGATTAAATTCTAGAAATATGTCCTCTAACACATTAGGTGATGTAGAGACATTTGCAAAATGATTATTGGTTGAAGGATCACCGATTATAGGATCAAATAATGTTAACACTCCTTTGAATATATCATTGTTGGATATTGTTGAGGAGTATTGATCATGATCAATCAAAAAGTGACTCTTGATGTATGTTGAGCTGATCTTCAGATGAGGTAGAAACATATTCAAGGTGATCATTGATGGATAGATATTGATCATTTTTTTGAATGTTGAGGGGTATTTATCATGATTAATCAAAAAGTGACTCTTGATGTATGTTGAGCTGATCTTCAGATGAGATAGAAACATCTTCAAGGTGATCTTTGATGGATAGATATTGATAAATTTTTTCAACAATTGTGGTGGGGAGATTGTCAATGCTATCACTAGTGGTTGAATATTCATCATTGACCCCAATAGTTATTAATTTTTTGATCAATAAGGTCTTGGATGAGATTTTTTATTCAAATGCAATTTGATGTTGTGTGTCCCTTTATTTTGTGAAAATCACAATGGTGCTTCTCATTATACCTAGGTGATTTAACTTGAGGCTCTTGATAGCTTTCATAAAAGGGGATTTTAATGAGATTTTCTTTTACCAACTATTGCATGACTGATTCAATTGGTTCCCCAAGTGGTGTGTATTTTCATTTGTTACCTTGTGATATTTATACTTTGAATTGACCTTGTGGTGATTGATTTTGTAGATGTGGTGATTGATCTTTGAGATGTGGAGGTTTGGTTTGTTGTTGATGTTGTTGATCTTGATATCCAACCTCTAGACATTGGAGATATTGTTCTTGATGTGGTTGTGGAAACAACTTAATGCTTTGATGACATGGTTTAACCAATGGAAGAGTCTATTGATTTTTGGGTGGAGATGTCTCTTAGTGCAATGACTCAACTATTTTACTAAGTGAAGTAATTTAATCTCAAAAATTTGATCTTGATTTTGATCTTGGACCCCTTGATATAGTTCATTTGCTTTTTGTATGGGATCATGGAAAAATTGATTTTGGACAATATTTTGATTTGGTATGATGTTCAAATTTGGAATTATAGGTTGAAATTGATCATTTTTGTGGTTGGGAATCACATTTCCTTGACTTGGGTAACTTTTATTTTGTATGGTGTTACCTTGACTTAGATCAATACATGGAGTCATTAACATATTGTTTGTACTTTGGAAAAAATTTGTATGACTCACAAACATATCTATCCCAAAGTTTACCAAGTGTGGATTTGAAATGTTCATGTTTGGTAAACTTGTACTTGGTATATTCACATTTAGCATGTATGGATTTGGTGGGATAATGTTGTTTTGTTTAAGACTCATGCATTGATTTTTTGGTTAATATATTTGTAGATTTGTACTTTGATTTAAATATACCATAGTGAAAGGTGTTCCAAAATTTATATTGTGCATACTTACATTTGTTGTACCATTGAGGTTTGTAGGAGATAATTATCCCATGTATGGATTGTATAAATGTGAGCTTTGATAGTTTGGTTGACTTGGATCACTTATGATGTATGGAGAAATTATATATTCTATGTTCTTCTTGTGTTTTTACCTTGTTGACCTCTAAGGGATTTAGGACCAATGATGAGGTGAAGGATGAAAGGGGTGAATGATATGGGTGTTGAACTTTTAGGAACCTTGGATCAATGCTAGATTCTATGATTTTTGAATGGATTGGTTTGATTTGATTTGGATAATGGACTTGTAAACCCCAAGATGTTGGATGTTATCTTGCAATAAAATTGTCCTCAAGGATGATTATTTAACTAGATGTATGAGGAAGGATTCATCGATACACACTTAGCCAAACAAGAAAATTTTGATGTTGATTTGAAGGGTTTTACCAAAAGTCTAGTATGAATGATTTTTCCAATGGTTCAAAAGTTGTTTGTGGGATGGATTTTGATTGATGTTTGAGGGATGGATGAAATGATTGGTTATTTTGATCCTAAATGAACCTAAGAGGGACTTTTTTACAAGACCAAGGTTTTGAAGAACATGCTTTTCCTTAAAAATATTTCAAACCAAAAGACCAATGTTTGCATGAAAACCATATGACCAAAAGATACCTAGCACATGCGTGGGGTTCAATTTGAGTTTAATCTTGGTTAATGACTTTATTTTACCACATCAACTTGTCTTGCTTAACTTTCAAACTAAATTTCTATGCCAAGTCCTTTCATTCCACAAGGTCCATTATGTGAGAATCAAGAAGTCAAAGCCATAGTTTCTTTAATTTTGACTTTAGAGAGAAAATTGAGAAATGGGCCCAAATACTTAGAAGTCTCTAAGGATGAAATCCCAAGGGACAAGCAGTAGCACAGATTCTTTCAAAGGTATTTCTTCTACTAAAGGGTTTGAAATTTTATGTCCTTGTTGAATATTTGTTTCAAGTTTGGATCCAAACAATGTGTTTAACTAACTCAAATTTTCACAATCTGAGGATGGAAAAGAAAATATTTGTTGAATCCCCACTTGGATAAATCCAGATGTGCTTATTGAGAGGGGATTATTAGTAGCTTGACCAAACTGGCTCCCCTCCATGAGACTCACTTCTACAAGTTAGCCAAGATTCATCTCTTATGAATCTCCCATGAAAAAATTTTCATCTCTACAAAGAATCAAAAGTATGTGGGATGGCTTCAGAGGTCTGACCTTCTCATGCCAACAAAAATTGGTATTTTGGATTCTAAACAAAAGTCTATAGTAAGGACATCCAATTTAGGGGGTGAAATGATAAAATCCTTGTGTGAGATCTCCCAACCCTTAGAACAAGGGATTTATGCATCATAAAGATAATATGGGAGAGTTATCATGCATCGCTTCCCATTGTTTACAATTTTCATCACAACCACAAATTTATATATTGGTTTGGAAGAGCTTAGATTATGCTCATTACTGCTTGGGTCATTCCCTTGTGGTGAGTAATTTTTCCCACCAAGGAAGGCCCTCTAAAGGTAAAAAATTAAGTACATCCATAGTTCGATCAATCTTTGTTTGCATGAAAAAAGAGAGAACACACACAATATACTTGCCTCACACTAGCAAGATTTGTTCAATTTTAAGAGCCCAAATTGAAGTGTTGAGGCAATCTTTAGACAACCTAATATCAATAAAATAATTTTGATTCTCAAGATCACCATGGAGCACAAAAGAAGTGCATATATTCCTTTTAAATGATATTACTTTGTAGAAAAGATTACAAAGCACAAAGTACACATGTTCATTTTAACCTCAAAAGGAAGAATGGACTCTTTTTAATCACCGAGATGATGTGTGAAGTTTGATTGTTCAATTTTAAAATCTCAAAACCAACTCTAGTAAGTTCCTAAAGCTCTTTTTAATCCCTTTTATTTTTTCTTTTTAAGCCCAAATGAAAATTATTTTGAGTCCTAAAACTTAATGAGAACAAAGCCTTAAGAATGGGATTATAATTACTCCCAAAGTGTTTAAAAACGCTTGTTATCTTTTTCTTTCACTTCCATGCTCCATGATTCTTTAAAACATGCAATCCAAGCTCCAAATGTTATATGAAATCAAGAAACAAGAAGATATGAGGGTTAGATAAATGATTAAGCATGAAACCCTAAAATTTAGACCAAGTTTCATTGTGATTTGACATTAGGTGAGAATTTGAATATTTTAACTCTATCAAAATTGAGGAAAACCTTTACCATTGGATAGCTTATGAAATTCTAACCCATTTAAAAAAAGAAATCTGAAAAAGACCAAAATATGACCAAGATATGGTCATTTTAAGATTCAGTGAAAAAGCAAGAAAGAAAAGGCACCGCCATTTGAAACACAGAGGCAACGACACTATTTGAGTGCAAACAATGATGTTGGAATGATAGCGACACTATGTGAGGATTTAAGCGGTGCTCTGGTGAAACAAGCATCACTCTATGGAAAAACAAAGACTACATATGCATCACAATTTCCAACAGTGGCACTGTTTTCCCTAGAAAGAAAAAAAAAACAATGGAAATGGAAAAAAAAATGTTAATTTTGAGATTTACGCCCTCTTTCTAGTGCCAAAATGTGAATGGTGGATCTATAAATGCACAAACAACACAATGTTAGTCAATTATACAAATCAAAACCATCATTCCCCATGCAATTCATTCAAATTTCAAGAACAAGAAACAAAGAAAATAAACCAAGTGAAAGTTATCTAATCTTACTCAAAACATTCAAACCCTCAATCCCATGGGGGAATTGGTGCTATTTTAATGTGAAAAATATCCCTTTCCCAATTCATTGCAAGCTTGATGACGATAAATGGTGTTGCTTGATAAAATTTTCCATATCCTAGCTATGACATTGATGAAAATTATGAAACTTGGATGAGAATGGATGAAGGTGCTCAAAACATGAAGATAATGATCTTGCATAAAGTTTTAGATCCCAAATTGGTAAAGTATTTCTCCATTTATAGGAGAGAAGGATGGAGGAATGAGCCAAAAGGATGATTGTGGGACAAAATATGAACCAATAAAAAAATGCCACTTGTCAACTTGTGAGTGGAGAGAGGTGGAGCACATTTTGATGAATGTGTACATAAATGCTATTAGGTGGATATTTGAAATTTGAAAGATGGATTGTGGACGGACATGTGGAAGAGGAGTTAATGCCACTTCGATCAAGAAAAAGGCCTTGTAAGAGATATAAATTCCATGTTCGAGGAAAAGACCTTTTGGGAGGGAGATTTCAAAATGGAGGAATATTCCAAATAGATGTCATTTTAAATGAAAATAGAAGATTTAATAAATCAATTAAATTGATTTACTTGCAAAAGTTGCAAAATTTAGAGGATTGAGGAATTATAATTAGAGTTAATTAGGATTTGATTAACTTAGATGGAGATTAGCTGATTAGACATTCTAACTTAGATTTTTGGATTTATGTAAATCAAAATGAGATGAATATGAATATTAGACTTCATTAAATAAAGTTTGATTTTTTTAATTAAAAGGGGTGATGTTAGATTTAATCAAATAAAGGTTAATTTACTTAATTAAAAGATATGACCTTATGATTCAATTAAATAAAATTATTTATTTAATTAATAGATGAATTATGAAGGATTATTTAAATGAGGATTATTTAATTAATTCATTAGTAAAGAGGTGATTTAAGGAAGAATTGGTGTTAGTGGACTGGAATAATGTGTGTGAGATCAATCAGGATAATTTACATGTCTATATTTCATTTCATCACTTGTAAAAGCACCAATGATGCATCATACATTATAGGTCTATTCTTCAAAGAAGTGGTGAAAATTCATGGTTTTCCTCTTAGTATTATTTCAGAAAAAGATAGTAAGTTCATTGGGCATATTTGGAAGACCTTGTGGAAGAAACTTGGCACCAACCTCAATTTCATATCTTCCTATCATCCCAAAACTACTGGAAAAATTGAGGTGGTTAATAGAATCTTGGAAAACCTCTTAAGACACATCTCTAAAGAACATTCTACTCAATGGGATTTTGTCTTTCCTTAGGTAGAGTTTTCCTACAATGATTCCATGAACAAGGTATTGGGAAGAGTCATGTTCAAGTAGTTTATGGTTTGTAGCCTAGAGGGTTATTTGACTTGAGGGATATCCATGGAATGAAAAGGCCAAGTGCTAAATGAGAATAATTTTTTTTTGTAATGCAGGAGATCTATCAAAAACTTAGAGAAAAACTTCAAAATAGTGTTGACAAGTATAAACAAAGGGCATATATGAAGAGGAGGGAAGTTGATTTCAAATTTGGGGATTTGGTTTTAGCCCATCTTAGGAAAAATAGATTTCCAAGGATCGATACTCCAAGTTGTAGATGAAAAATATAGGGCCTTGCAAGATTGTGCACAAATTTGCAAACACTGCATATGAAATTGAGTTGTAACCCAAAGGTGTTGGTATTTATCCTATATTCAATGTTTATAATTTGTACCCTTTGAAATGGGATCTTATTGTAGGTTATGGAGTGGGTTCACAACCAATTTTAGATGCTAAATTAGTTCATGATCTTCCACTTAGCAAGTCGATGGAGTTAGAGTGTATCATTGATACCAAAGGGCTCAAAAAGACAAGGAACAAGGCATATCTGAAATATTTGGCCAATTGGAAGGGTATTACCATTGAATATGGAAAATTTATGACTAAATATGAAATTATCAAGCATGGATACACTATTTCAAACCTTAATTCAAGTGGATCTTGAATTTTTCTCTCTCGGGAGTATGATGCAGGGGCATTCTGATGCACCCTTTTGAGGAAAATGTTGTCATGATTGAGAAAAAAAAAATTTGGGTTTTTTTGGGGTCAATAAGGTTAGGTGAGACAATTTTGTGTCATTTTGATTAATTCAATTATTTTTTATGATGTTTTGAAGTCATGTTGTACAAGTTGCAAAATGTTGTCAAAAAGTTGTCAAAAAGTTGTAAATGTGGTCATTAGTGTTAACAAGGAGTTAGAGGTTTGTATGGTCATAAAACTAGTTTTATAAGTTATAATAGAGATTCATAATTCATATTCACTTGGTTTGATAGGTTTTCATCAAGTTTTGTATGAGATATTGTTGTTTAAGTGAGTGCAGGTCAAAACCCTTCCTAGGGTTTCCAAGAAACAAACAAAAATTGATGGGAAAAGTTTCCACAAATAAAAACTCATAAAAATTGGTGGAAATATCTTCCTTGATGTTACCCACATATTTTCAAAAGCGTTAAATATTATTATCAATTTGAAAGAAGTTCTTGATGATAGTATGCTTGCAATTTGGTTTAAATTATCCTTAAACCTTAGGGTCAACGTTGTTCCAATAAACCCATGCAACATTTTATGTTGTTAATATTGAGAACTATTGTATTCCTCTTTTTTTTATTTTTTGGTCTAAGGAACTAGTGGCAATAAGTCCTAAATTGTAAGGGTCATGGCATCAAAAAATTGGTTGTGTCATGAACATTTGGAAATCCCTTAAAGTCTATTTAAATAGGTCTAAATCCATCAAGCTACCCCTATTCCATTTTTTCCTCAAAGGTTAAAGTGCTATTACGATGCAAGCCCCAATTTTAAGGCTTTCAAACACATTTCCTAAAGTGAATTAATGTACACATTTGAATCCTTTGTATTGAAATCTTGTTTCAAAGAGTTTAGGATGTTTTGAATCCTTCCCCTCTACATCACATTTAAGCTTTATATCACAAAAATATGAAACTGTAACTCATTGTAAGAAACCCAAATTTGGAAACCACAAGAATCAACTCAAAAACCTATAAATTTTTTTTCCAAAACCCTAATCTAAGATCAATTTTCCCAAGGGAAAATGAGTCCCTGATTAGGGATGTTTCCTAAATTTTTGGGCATTAAAACATCTCAATTTGTATTTTTTTTTATTGTTTTCATTTTTTTGTTTCATTTGCAATTTTTTTGTTAATTGGAACTAGTCATATTAAGCTTCATTTGACAAATTTGGTGCATTGTGTGAATTCAAAATTTCATTTACAAGACATCATTTTTAGGCTTTTACATAACATAATAAAAAAATTATCTTGTTTGAAACCTAAATATTGCTTTCACATATTTGCATTGCACTTTACATCTTAGGATAATTGATTTCATTTTTCCTATGTTCCATTTTTTTCATACATTGAGTTTGTGAAAATTTTATGACCTTAATAACTTGGTGTCCTATTAGAAATACTATTTTGAGACATATTTCAAGACTCGTGTCATCTTGCAATACACCATTCACCATCGATATTTGGTTTTCCAACTCTTTCACTCATAGTGTTGATACTAATCAACCCACTATGGATGATATTATTCATACCTTATTTCAAATAATTTCCTTACCTAAAACTAATGTGTATGATATTGAAATAATGGCTAATAATATCCCACAAGAGAACATAGGAAGGATAGATGAAGAAATAAAAAAATTGCAAAAAATTGTGACTTCTAAAAACATTGGTAGTAGTGCCATTCTTGCTTTAGATAATGTGAGGAAAATGCTTGAAAATGAACATGGAATAGAGATTGTAAAAATTCTAGCTCATATTGTTAATCAACATGACACTACAATGACTAGTTGTGCTCACTCTTTGGGGTATACTCAAAGCCAAGGTGGAAATTCAATTCCTCCTTCCAACCTTACCTCTATTCCTACCTACACTAGTACTCATGTTACTACAACCATTCAACCTATTAGCAATATCAACACTTCCTTAGGTATTTCCACTAGGAATCCTTCTAACTTTGTGAAATCAAGTCTCATATATCCTCAACCATCCTCCCTCAAAAATTTACAATTCACATACCCTCCAAATACTACACAACCCTACCTATTCACCTCCATCACACAATACCAACATTGATCCAATCCTTTACACACTTTTGTAAAATGTCTCATTTTTTCAACAAAAAAAATCAATATTAAACCAAAAAAAAAAAGAGCAACCTTCATAATACATCAAAACCAACACATTATTCTTGTATTTATTGAGAAAACAAAAGCCACAATCTATACAAGTTTCTAGGTTTCATAAATACGGTGGGAAAGGAGATCCTGCTAGCCACATTTCAATTTACACAACCTTATGTAGTGATTTCATTTTTGAAGATAAACTCTTGGCTAATCTATTCCCTCGATCTTTGGAAGATGTTTCTTTAGAGTGGTTTTTCTCCCTAACAAATAATTAAATTAGTTCATTCAATGAACTTATTCATGCTTTTTACAACCACTTCTAAATTAACATGGGTCCTAAGAGGACCTTAGTTGATTTGATGACATGCAAACAAAAGGATGATGAAAGGGTTAGTGATTTCATAGTGTGATACCAAATACTTTATTCACAAAAAAATTAAGATCCCTGATGTTGACCTTCAAAGTATGTTTATTTCCAATTTGCAAGATACAATCCAAGGTAAGGTTGAGATGTTGAGATTTCCTTCTTTCAAATAGTTGTGTACAACCATTCATGATTATCAAAATTTGATTAGTATTCATAAAGTGAAAACTCCCTCTAACTGTCTTGAAAATTCTAAATTCGCACCTCAAACAAATTATCAGCCTTTCAAGAAACAAAATTGTTAAACATATGAAATATTGATAGGGGGTGAATCAATATTATACAAGCCATTAATATAATCCACTTAATCATTATTACTATTTTGACTGAATCAACCAGAGAGAACATAAAACCAAGTCAATGCAATCACACACACGAATACTAGGATTGTTATGTGGAAAACCAAGAATGGGAAAAACCATGGTTAAGGTTAACTCATAGCATAGTATATTTAGATACAAAATATTATGGGGCTCACTACCAAGACTCATTGTCTTTAAAAGACTCATAGCCTAAATACAAAAGATGGCTCACTACCAAAAGATTGAATTGATGGAATACACCTTTAATGTGTAGGGTTCATTTCCACTAAATTTCAAAATAAAAACACTTCATTGCTCAAAAAATCTATAGTACTGATAAAGCATTTAGGCTTTGATCTTCTCCTCTTTTCACTTGCTTACACACACATGCACACACTTTTCTTTCTTTCTTTGTCCCTTCTTCTTCCACACGAATTGCTTCTCTTTCCACTTCCTTATATATATACAAGCATATTGTATTCATCAATTAAGTTGGCACTATATAAGATTCAACATTTTATCCATGTAGTGCATTATGCCAAGTCAGTTATTATTCTTTATAATATATTGCATTTACTGAGTTGGCCAAGACTAAAAATAACAATTCTTCAAACTAACAAATAATCCTCAAAGCAAACACCTTCTGGATCTCATAACACATTAATTTCCCATCATACTGTGACCACTAAAATAGTACGCCTTTTCCCTTACTTGATTTTAGAATAATTAATGAAAAATTATACCTAATGTTTCCTTTATCTAGTGTTGTGAGGTGCTTTACACATCCACATTAGGTCTTGGGACCCTTTAAGCTAAATTCACCTAACTTCGTCTTACTTTAATGTTGTAAAATGTATTTATTTACATATTCAAATTAAATTTGAGAGTCTTGTAAATCAAGTGGACCTAATCTAGTGTTGCAATGTGTTTTACAAATTCACATGGGATTTACGACCCTTCTAAGCTAAATAGACCTAATTCTTCCTTAATTTAGTGTTGTAAAGTGTATTTATTTACACTTTGACATTGGATTTTGGACCCTATTGCATTTATGAACTTTATATCATCATTAATATGCCCCTATGACCCCATATTCTACATCCCAAGGCATAACTTAATCAAAAACCTGACTAAATCAACATAAAAGCTTAAATTCTCCACTCCCCAATATCCTAGTTAGCAAGATAGCCCTTGTGGGACCCATTCATCACTTTGGGTGAATGAGTCCCATCCAAATGCCATGACTCATTCACCTAGGATGGAAAATGAGTCCCATTTAAGCTATTTTTGGGGTTTGAGAGGGAAAAAGTGGGTTTTTTATTCAAATTTCTCCTAGGTTGGCCTTAGGGATCAAATAAATGGTCATGTGAGTGGATTGCCTATATAAAAAAGCTTCCATATCATCATTTCATCCATTCATACATGTTTGAAATTCAAGTACTCAAGGGTTAAGCATTTCAAGTCTTCACAAGGTCACCAAGATAGCTTTCAAGATCAATTATAAGGCATTCGAGGGCATATTATTCATCAATTATTATAGTAATTCAAGATCCGTCATCATGGAAAGGTTTTGATTGCATTACTTTATGTTCATTCTTCATTATCTAATTTCATCATTTAGTTTAATTACCTAAAATGGGTTTGACCAAGCAAACCCCTATCCCCTAACAATCAACATTTTCTCTCTCTCTTTCATTGTGTGATTACAAATATAGGTGCTTTGAAGGATTGTATATGATTGAAGAATAGGTTACAAACTTTTTGGAATTATTTCCCTATTGGAAAGGTCAAAATCCTCACAAAAAGTCACTTATAGCCTCAAAAATCAAGGTTTCGGATCCGAACACCTATAGGAATAGATTGAGCAAATAAAGAAGAGAAGAACTAGATTTTGAATTTCCAAAAAACTCAAACTAGGCTCATTCACCATTAGTGGTGGATGAGACCCACTATAGGTGGCTTTTAGATATTTTTGTAGATTTGGATAAACATTTGTTGAAAACTTGCTCCGATATAGTTTTCCAAATCTGGGATTGATTTTCCTGGAATGGAGAATGAGTCCCATCATGTTTAAAAATCACTATTTTCAGGATTTTAGTGCTCCATTTTATCTCCAACAATATTCTAGGTGTACACATCCAGTTTTGTAGCTTTTTGTTTTGTTTCATGGTCATTTCAAAGTCATTTAGAATTAGTTTGCATATCACACTTTGTTTTCCAACATTTCATGTTTTCCAAGTTTACACTTGGTGGTGAACCCCTTTATTTTCTTAATCATCTCCAAGGATACCTTATAGTTTTATATTTTGCATCCTTCATTGGGTTGATATCTCTAAGGTGTCCTTGTATTTGAATATTGTGAAATCAGATCCCTCTCCTTGTATCCATTTTGTGAATAAGGAAGTGAAGAATCCATTTCTAGTGTCCACATTTTGGTGAACCTGAATTTATAATACCTTCTTTTCTAATTTAAAGTCCATCATCATCCTAGATCTAGCTTGCATTGACTTTGCATTAGGATATGCATTAGTGAAAGTTCATATCGGTTACATTTTTGTAGCTTAAATCATTGAAAATCATCTAAAAATTGCATTTTCAATTAGGATACATATCGTGCAACATAAAAAGCATCAAAATCCATTGAAAATTCTCTTTTTTTTTTGAAAAAATTCCATACTGGGGCTCCTTCACCATCTTGGGAAAAACAGTCCCATAACAGATCTGAAACTACCTTTTACAACACTAAAAATTGTGTCTTTAAGCTTTTGTTTGCTACCATTGGTTAGTTGTTTCATTGGGTTGGATTTTTGTTACATGCATTTCACTAAATCTAGATTAAATTAGTCCATTTCATGCATTGCTTCATTTCAAATTTGCATTCACAACATTTCATTTTCATATCATTGCATAATGTAATCAAAAAATTATTTTGCATGAAAATTGAAAATTGCATTTCATTTTAAGTCCTTACATTTCATTTTAAGTTTGCATAGATTACTTTTCAAAACTTTTAGTTTTTATCTTCTCAAATTTTACAAAGAAGCTAGTTAATAAGCATGTTAGTCATTCATTCAATGAATTATCTAGTTATGAGAGTCTCTTAGTGCAAGAGAGTGAAAATGTTAATGCTTTCCTTAAACATACACCCCCTCCTATTTGTGAGGATTAGGTGATAGAAGAGAATACAACCACAAATAATCATGGGGATCATAATTTTTCTTCTCATGATGCCTCTCCTTTTAGTGATGAAGGTATCTTGGTGAAAGAAGGTACAATCATTAATAATCAAGAAGATCTTGCTTGTCCTTCTCCTCATCCCCTTTGGGAAGATATCATAGCACAATAGAATGATATTATAAATGATTAGGATGATAGATTGGTCTTAGATGATCAAATATTTAAGGTCTATAACAACCCTCTTTATGATCCTTCCCTTACTTATCCTATTCTAGAAGATATTAGGGAAAAAAGGAAGAAAATCATAAATCATCATGAAAATCATACTTTTCCTTCTCCTTGTGTCTCTCCTCATTTACAAGAAGATACTTTGATCGATGAAAATAATGAGAATCTTAGTTGTCCCCCTTCACCTAGGGAAACCCTTATTGAGAAAGAAAATCCAACCATTGATCATTCCCCTACTTGTGATGAATCCATCTTCAAAGAACCAATCCTTGAATGTCAAGAGAATTTGGTTTTTTAGTTCTCCTAAAAAATATCCTCCTAGGGAGAATATCATGGTGTAGGAAAATGACAATAATAGTAAAGGGGATTTTGTAGGTAATGGTAAAAAGGTAATAGAAGATTTCCCTTTATTAGAGATACTTCAAAACAAGACTGCCAAGGTTATGAATGCACAAGTGTCCATTAGATCCCCCTTGACTATTGTACCTCCTACATATCCCTTTGGACATCCTAAGAATCCTCTAATCCTTTACCAACCTTCACACAAACCTCAAACTCAAAACAAACCCAAACTTATCCTCTACCCACCTAGGAATAATGTTCTCTAGCAATTGAGTCATAATACCATTGCTCATACATATAACACTAAGAACAATATGCAACTGAGCAAAACACTTCTAACACCCCTTCCATTTCCTAATCCTATCTTACCTAGCTCCCCTCATTTTCCTATAAAAAAGTGGAGAGTATGATATTGTTGAACAACTTAAGAACACTCTTGCTAAGATATCATTATGGGGCCTTATTCAAGCCTCCCCTCATTATCACAACATCAATAAAAGTGCTTTAAAACAAGTTCCTATCCATTCTAATGTGAAATTAAATGACATAACAACCGTAATTCAAGGAATAAATGTTAGACATTGTTTTCCACCAAAGTGAGCTCCCTCCTTTGGAAGTACAAAAACAAAATTAATCTTTCATAACAATATCTCAATATAAAATAATAGGGATAAAGAAAACCCTTTTTCACAATGGATCTTCCATTAATGTGTGTAGGTAAACCTTCTAGACAGGATTAGAGTGGATAAATCAAATATTCAACCTGATTCTTTAACTATCAAGGGAATCGCCAATGTAGGAAAATAATCGCTTGGTGTGATTACTTTGCCTATTACAGCTGGAAAGGCCACATTGGAAACACCAATCCATGTTATGCATAACAACATTTCATATAACCTCCTTTTAGGAATACCATGGATTCATGCAATCAATGGTGTGCCTTCTACTCTTGGGTATGTGCAAGATCATCATGGAAAAAATAGGCCCTTAAGTGGCAAAAAATTCAGAAAAATCAATATTAGGCAACTTGACATAAAAAATTGAATAAGCCATCTATATTATTTCAAAAATATGTAAGAATAGAATCTGTAGAAAATTGAATGTAGTTTCTAAACTACTAGGTTTATTCAAAAATAAATAAAATCTATTTGGTGAAAATTTGAAATTTCAATGCAATAGTACTTAAATTTCAAGGAAAAAATAAGAAGTAGGTGTCTGTCTGACCACCCTAACCATAATAAAATTATAATATTTTTTTATAAGATTTTACATATAAGTAGAGGACTCATTTCCAGATGTGATACATATTTTTTTGTAGTTTTTTTCCAAGTAAATAATTAATTATGAATTTTTTATTACAAATTTTAAAAAATAGAAAAACTCGTATGTTCCACCACCTTAACTTGTTCAAAACTTCATGAAATTTATTTTTTATTTTTTTAATCCTATAGTATGTGAAGAATAGAATGTGACACATATTTTGGATTCAAAAAATGTGATATCATTTGAAAGTTATAGATGTTTTTCAATCAGCCTATCGATCAGGACATTAGTCGTAATTCTAATAGAAAATGAATAATTATTGTTTATTAAATTGAAAATAAATCATAATTTATATTGCTGGAAAGCTAAAAATATCCTCTAAAAACTCTTTTTGTTTCATCAATTTTGGGTAAAAAAAAGTCATCAACCACATACCCTACAAATACCCATAATATTGCCACTTTTTGGCCCATCATGATCCTGCACATACCCTCTTCATCATGTAGTGAAGTATGTATACAAAAAAAAATTATACAAATTGAGGTTGACCCTAACCCAGATAGTTGTTTAAAAATTAAGAAGAGCAAGGAGAATCCCTTGAAAAAATTAACACCAACTAGACAAGTGGAACTCGTCAACAAAAAAACAAAGAACAACATATTTAAAAATTCATAAAGCTATTAGAAGATGATTGGGGTTCCTTATATTTTGAACATACATTCATGGGAGAATACAAGTGTTGATGATGATTTCACTTACAAAAAATAGGTCGAATAAAATCTTCACAAACAAGATTGTGAAGAGCCTATCCTTCTTGAAAGATATGGAAAAAAGACAACCTAAATGGTAATTTTTCATTCATAGGAAAAATATTGGCTTTCATTCAATCCCAAGTCTCTGATAACTAGGTCATGGTTGCACTAGGGTTGCTCTTGGGTAATGATGTGATATTGTTGTTAATCTCAAAGGGATTATGGTTTCTCTTTGAATATTTTAGATAAACATTCCAAATTGAAATGATAAGCTTGAACATCATGAAACCAATGTTGGATGTTGTGGTTATTTTTTTGATATGTGGTTTTCATTGATTTCAACACTATTATAATTAATGCATTTGAAGTTGTATATGTCAAGGATATTGAGAAAATTGTAATAAATAAGTTGCAGGTTGTCAGTGGTGAAGTCAAAATAAGTGTAACTGTCATACTATTGGTATGTTCTATAGGTTAATTATTAGAGGTTGTGGAATAAAGGGTTTGTTTTCAAGTTAGCTAGTTTATCCACATGGAGTTTTAGAGATCCACATGAAGATTTTCATTCTAACAGTTTTTCTGTTTCTTCAATTAGTGTTTTTGATTGAAGATGATGCTATTTCAGTTAGCTCAGTTGTTGTGGGTGCTTCTCTGGTGGTTCTTAATGTTTTTGGATGCTTCTAGATCATTCTCTATCTTTGTTTCATGTTTTTCATTTATCATTGTGCTTGTGGTTGGTAATTTTCTCTTACGTGTTCATATTTTTCATGTTCTTGGCTGACAAGGTGTTGAAGCATGTTGTGGATCTCTAAGGTGTAATTAATTGAATTTTTTTCATCTTGAAGATGTTAATTTGGGTTCTCAGTAAGCTATGGCTGCCTTTGGTTGATTCATAATAAATATTATCTATTCTTTTGGGCTGATAATTATATTCATTTTATTATTTCTTTGTGGCTGACTTGTACTGGTGAAATTTCTTGTTGCAAATATATAAGAGCAGGTTTTTATTTGATTAAAGTATGCCAAATGTGTTTTTGTGTGCAAATAATGTCCTAATCATTCATTTAGGTACAGTGGAGTGTGAAGAAAATTTAATAATAGTGAAGAAGAGTGAAGAGTTGTTCTTGTTCTTAACTGGAACTTGATCAAGCATTAGAAAATGCAATTTAATCAGTTCAAATCCTTGCAAATGGCTATGATTTGATTATCTTTGTAAGGTAGTGTGTCTTCCCTTGTAATTGAGTAGTGAGATCTAGGAAGTGCACCTAAATGCAAGTGCATTCCCCATATTTCATTCTATTTATACTTTTAATAGGGTATAATCTTGTGGACTGACCTCCACCAAGGTTTTTCCACTAATAGGGTTTCCACACAAAAATCTTGGTGTTATGTGTGTTTCTAATGTGTTGATGATCTCTATTTTCATGGTTAATAATCAAATCTGAGAATAAATTTGATATTTTAATTAAGTTTTTAATTTTTGGGATAACTCATTCACCCCCCTCTTAGTTGTTTTCCCTTGCATTTCCAACAATTCGTATTAGAGCTAAGTTCCTTGAAAGAAGTTTAACAACTTAAGGTAATTTGAGATGGCAAGTTACATGAAGGATAGTCTATGATTTGATGGAACAAATTACTCTATATGGAAGACTCATACAGAGTGCCATCTGAGATCCATTGGTGAACCCTACTAGAGCATTACAATTAATAGGTATGTTATTCCACCAAATAGTACATATGGTGAGTATAATATCTAGGCTAAGGAAGTTTTGTTGAGTGCTTTGATTGATTTTGAGATGAGAAAATTTATGGATTTGAAGACTTCTCATGAGATTTGGAAAAATTTGGAAACCTTGTATGAAGGTGATGCTAATGTGAAGATTGCTAAGTTGCAGAGTTTGAAAGGGAAATATGAAAGGTTGAGAATGGGTGATGATGAGAATATTAATACTTTCATGCAAAGATTGAATGAACTTGTGTGTGGTATTAGATGCACTGGTGGAAAGATAGTTGAATATGAGATTGTTTCTAAGAAGCTTAGATCCCTATCTAATTCCTACAAAGTCAAGGCTAGTGCTACTGAAGAACTCCAGACTGTAACAAACATAACCAAAGATACATTGGTTGCTAAGTTGACTACTTTTGAGTTAAGCAAATTTGGTGATGCCCTTCCTAAGGTTGAATTTGCATTCAATGCTACTACTTTCAGAAGAGATAGATAGAGATATGAACTAGGTGAGAGTTCATATAGAAAGGAATTCAAGTATGAGGATGAAATTCTTGGAGTTATGGACAGACATTGAGAGGGGGGGATGAATCAGTCTCAAAAATTTTTCTACTTCGACCAAGATTTTTAATTCTAATTTCCTTTTCTTTCAACAATAGACTTAGAGTAATCACTTTTGAAAGAACAAAGATATGACAACATTAACTTAGACTATTAGACAAATTATGAAAATATGATTTGAGTGAGATATCTTGCATTTGCCAAAATAGTTATGGTTGATATTGATTAACAATCAAAGCATGATGACAGTGCAGGTGCAACTCATAAGACTGTGCAAATGATGATCAACATTATTCACTCACTTCTTAAACAATTGATTTGAATGCAACTTTAAAGTCAAGAAAGGTATTGAGACAACAGACACCTTTAGCAAATTATAACTATTCTTGAGCAATGAATCAAATGAGAGATTTTAAGCTTCCTTTTGAATTAGACTCTTCAGCAATGACTTGTGCAAGATATTTGAACAAAATATTTACAGATATGAAGGAACTATCATTCAAACATGTTCATACTGATAAAAATTATCACAATCAAGAAACATTATGACATAAAAAAAAAGACCATAAGACAAAGGATTTTTCGAGTGGAAAACCCTCCTAGGGTAGAAAAACCACTCCTAAACTGCCTTACTAGCTTAATCTTCGAAAACCACTATTAACAATGCCTTATAGGCTAATTTTTGAGCACCAACTCAAGGAGCAACAACCCCTCATTTTGAAACACCAATTTCAAGGAGCACCAACCCATCAAATTATTTTCAGAACAATAATAATATCAGAGGATCTCTTTATTTTCAGTCAAGCTCATAACTCTCTGCTTCATCTACCTAATGCCCTAGGAACAATATTTGAGAATTACATCCAGTCCCTCTCTTTATAGTTTTTCAACACTAGTTTTTATATAAATTTCAAGTATTTCTATCATGAAGAAGGTCTTCAAAGAATGCAAGGTCAAAAAGGAAAAATGAAACCTCATACTATTTTCAGGAAGAAAGATGCCAAATAGTAAATGTTTGCAGGAGTAACGCCTATCCAATAGGCTGTCAATAAACTTACAATCATAAATCAAAGTGAAATTAATTTTCCAATACAAGAGCCATTTCACCTAGCTAAGAGCCATCCTCAACACTGTAGAGAATAATATTTAATGAGCACAAATATCATTTAGAAACTAATATTTGATGACCCAAATGCCCATTCGATTGTTTTCAGAAATACCTGAATTTCAAACTTGAATTTCTGAAAACCCATAATTAGAAAACAACAAATCTAAAACGTATGAAATCATTTCTTTGCTTAAAAAGCATGACTTCGTACCACTCTAAATCATAACTTCTAATGCATGAAAAAAAATACTCTGTCAGGGCATCATTTGCCACATTAGTAACTAAAATGCAGAGAGTAGTTAAAAATGGTGATTATAAACTAGTATGTGCAGTGTGAGATGCATAAATACCAGTTAGATCTACAACTCCCATGGCTTGATCAACCACTGCCAAGCTTCCATAAGCCAGAGATAAAGTCATTATAGCCAGCAAAAATTGATACTTAAACTCTCATGATGGCGGCTAGGCTAGGGTTCCATACCCAGCCAAAAATAATAGACTCAAATTTTTTTTCCCTAATCAATCTTTCATTCGGTGTCACTGAGACAATTCATAATTAGGGAGACCTTATATAGATACCTTTTTTTTACTGAAAGCCCACTTGATACACATTGGTCACCGTGACACATGGTTTTTCTTGCCGATGAGTCCATCTGTCCTATATATGTCGCTATAACCTCACATAGAGCAATAGTGTAGCATACATATTGAATAACTTCGAATAACCAATGGAAGATAGAGCATCATGTTGTAACAACACAACTTCACTCACTTCAAATGCACAAAAATTATCAAATAAATCAGTAGTAACAACCCATGCTATAACTCCCACTTCGAAATTAGAAACTTAATAACATCATGCAGATAATCTATCTTCAAGGCAGCACACCAAAGCTCTCTCGTTTTGTTTTTATCAAAACATGAATTCAAGTAGCTTTCATATATATAACTTGCACTCACTTTCACACACAACACTCATTTTCAAAGTAAAAAAATAAGTCCCAGCCATACACGATGAGGTTAATACAACCATTCACCTTCCTTCATCGAAACAAAAACATCAGAGCATATCCCATAAACATACATAGTTCTCAAGACTGTTGTAGCAACCTACTTAGATCACTGTACCATACTCAAAAGACCAAAACACTCAATTCCTTCATAACAGCTTGCAAAAGACATTGTAAGTATCTTCATTCAACACACAATCTTAACTCAGCTTCTTCATGCATGAAAGTCTCGATACTCTTCTCCCATACAAATAATAACTCCTCTTGAACATAAACCTCCAGCCATTTTGTTAGGAGCAGATATCTCATATATTATTTACACCACACTCCGTAGACTCACGACTCCATTAGCATCCAAAAAGTTCATTTAAAAAAAAAGTGCACAGTCATTTCAAAAACTTTTGAAAATTTTCAACCACTAGACCAAGCAAAATCATCACCAAACACATTGTCCACCAATTTTGTGTGAACATTATTCATTATGTCTTTTACTTCATTGTTCATAGCAATACATGTTATGAAAAGACATTATGTGAGCCAAAATAAGTCATTTCTTTACATCCTATACCACTAAAAGAAAATACAAGATGTCATACCTCATTCTAGACTCCATAGGGGTAAAATTTATTACCATAATAGACTCCCCCTGATTCTTTACTTCTTCTCAAGACCTGGAAGGAAAAATTTGTGTAAGGAGTGCACAAGGAGTTTTCTCTATGAATACCTTTAGATTGTCTTCTAGTGTCAATGTTATCCTTTGATGCAACAATACTATAACCAAGATCAACCTTCATTCTTGGTGTTTGCTTGGCTATAAAATTCTTTCCATCTGAAGTAGTAAACACTGTTTCATGTTTAGATTTTTCTGCAGAGCTTTGTCCAACCTCACATCCCACTCCTGTAGGATCTTTAGAATGCTTGTGCCTGCCCAACATCTCATTCAATATATTAGTACTATGATCAAATTTCTGAATTTTACCAGATTGAGCCTTGATACTTTCTAACTCTTCTCTTAAAGCAACTACCTCTTCTTCAAGTTTTAGAAAAACAATCTTTTTAATCTCCAAATAAGAACTCACAATGTCTGCAATCCTCTTATATTCTTCAATTTCAATTTTCCAACTTATAATCATATCGTCCTTAAGAGTTAGTTCTTTTAACAAGGAATCATTAACTGAATATTTCTTTAAAGAATCAATCTCATTTTCTAGTTTATTACATGATTCATCATTGTCTTTTAACTTGACTTCCAAACTCTCTTCTTGCTGAAGCTGTCTTGTTAAAAATTGGTTTTCTTTTCTAAGTTGCTTAATAGTATCTAAGGCACATAGGAGTTCACCTTCCAAATAAACCTCACTTTCTAGTTCATCATATTCCTGTTCAGAGTTAACTTCACCCAAAGATTGATCTACTTTTACACAAATTTCTTGATCATTTAAATATTCATTAATGATCTCCTTGGACTTCTTTTCAAAACTCTGAAGGTTTACACCTTCTTCACTCTCAGATGTTTCACAACTTATTTCAGTATCCAAAGATATCTCCTCTTGTAACTCACTACTTTGATTCATTTCAGTCAACTTGTCCCAAACTTCCTTAGCACTATTGTAATGAATGACTTGTGTAATGAGTTTATTTGGAAAGTTATTAAAAATACCATTTATAGCTCTGGTGTTGAATTTAAGTGCTTTCTTCTCTTCAAGAAAGGAAGGAGATGTTACAGATGTAGTACAACACTTTTCAACTGCTGCCCACAATTTAGATCCTAAAGAAAGTAAGTATGTTTTCATCCTATTTTTCCATATAATAAAGTTTGTTCCTTTGAACTAAGGAGTTCCAGATCTAGGATACTCTACCATTTTAGAGCTACTATTTATGAACTCTTCCTCGTTATTCCTTATACTAGATTTAGGTTGAACATGATGAGTAGCATTTTGCTGAGAACATTTTTTTCCTTTATCTCTTCTGTTCTTTCCCATATTAACCAAAGTACTCTAAGAAACTAGGAATAATCCTAGGTGGTTTAGACCTATCAGAGGACCCTATGCTCTAATACCAATTGTTGGAGTTATGGACAAACACTGAGAGGGGGGGTGAATCAGTGTCAAAACTTTTTCTACTTCGACCAAGATTTTAAATTCTTATTTCCTTTTCTTTCAAAAATAGACTTAGAGTAATCACTTTTGAAAGCACAAAGATATGACAACATTAACTCAGACTATTAGACAACTTATGAAAATATGATTTGAGTGAGATATCTTGCATTTTACAAAAAAGTTATGGCTGACATTGATTAACAATCAAAGCATGATGACAGTGCAGGTGCAACTCATAAGACTGTGCAAATGATGATCAACATTATTCACTCACTTTTTAAGCAATTGATTTGAATGCAGCTTTAAAGTCAAGAAAGGTATTGAGACAACAAAGACCTTTAGCAAATTATAACTATTATTGAGCAATGAATCAAATGAGAACTTTTAAGCTTCCTTTTGAATTAGACTCTTCAGCAATGACTTGTGCAAGATATTTGAACAAAATATTTGTAGATATGAAGGAACTATCATTCAAACATGTTTAGACTGATAAAAATTATCACAATCAAGAAACATTATGACATCAAAACAAAGAGACCAGAAGACAAAGGATTTTTCGAGTGGAAAACCCTCCTAGGGTAGAAAAACCACTCCTAAACTGCCTTACTAGCTTAATATTCAAAAACCACTATTAACAATGTCTTATAGGCTAATTTTTTAGCACCAACTCAAGGAGCACCAACCCCTCATTTTGAAACACCAATTTCAAGGAGCACCAACCCCTCAAATTATTTTCAGAACAATAATAATAGTAGAAGATCTCTCTATTTTTAGTTAAGCTCATAACTCTCTGCTTCATCTACCTAATTTCCTAGGAACAATATTCGAGAATTACATCCAGTCCCTCTCTTTATAGTTTTTCAACATTGGTTTTTATATACATTTCAAGTATGTCTGTCATGAAGAAGGTCTTCAAAGAATGTGAGGTAAAAAAGGAAAACTAAAACCTCATACTATTTTCAGGAAGAAAGATGCCAAATAGTAAATGTTTGTAGGAGTAATGCCTATCCAATAAGTTGTCAATAAACTAACAATCATAAATCAAAGTGAAATTAATTTTCCAATACAAGAGTCATTTCACCCAGCTAAGAGTCATCCTCAACACTACAGAGAATAACATTTAATGAGCAAAAATATCATTTAGAAACTAATTTTTGATGACCCAAATGCCCATTCGATTGTTTTCATAAAAACCTAAATTTCAAACTTGAATTTTTGAAAACCCATAATCAGAAAACAACAATTCTGAAACATATGAAATCATTTCTTTGCTTAAAAAGTAGGACTACTCACCACTGTAAATCATAACTTCTAATGCATGAAAAAAAAAAACTCTGTCAGGGCATGATTTGCCACATTAGTAACTAAGATACAGAGAGCAGTTAAAACTGGTGATTATAAACTAGTATGTGTAGCACGAAATGCATAAATACTAGTCAGATCTGCAACTCCCATGGCTCCACCAACCACTGTCAAGCTTCTAGCTAGAAACTCACCAAATAAAGCTTCCATAAGCCATAGATAAAGCCATTACAACCAGCAGCAATTGATACTTAAACTCTCATGATGGCGGCCAGGCTGGGGTTCCATACCCAGCCAAAAAAAAAAGACTCCAAAACTATTACCGTAATCTTTCTTTTGTTTGGTGTCGCTGAGATAATTGATAATCAGGGAGACCTTATATAGAATACCTTTTTTTTACCAAAATCCAACTTGATACACATTGGTCGCAATGATACATGGTTTTTGTTGCCGACGAGTCCATCCATCCTATATATGTTGCTATAACATCAAACCGTCAGGGAGACATCTTGTAGACAAGTCTTTATTTTTCTGAGAGCCCCTGTGATCAGACTTGTTGCCGTAACATATTACTCTCAGGGAGACCTACTTCGAAGAGAATATCTCACAACGATGAGCCTTTTGATAGAATTCATTCATAATGTCGGTGAGACTGGATGTCACTTGCCAAGACCTCACCCCGATATCGCATAGTCCGGTCAAAGTAACCCTTTGCACAAGTTGGTGAGACACTACAGAGTTGTTATAAAATTTCACCGAAGCAGTAACCTTATGCCGATAAGACATTCAGTGCATCAGTTGATGAGACAAAAAATCTTCGATGAGACTATATACTAAATAGATTATGTTTGGCCAAAGCGAAACCCTAGATGTGATGTTTGGTAAGAAACTCCCTGAGAACCCATTGATGAAGAGCCCCTGTCGGCAAGACAAAACCACTTTGCCGAGACCTATTCTGATACTGCCCAACTCTTATTGATGAACCTCCAAATTTCTTAGTCGATGAGACATAACCCTCTTCACTAAGACCCTTCACCGAAGCCTTTAAAATCTTGCCGATATGTTCCCATTCAACCTCCGATTGGTGAGAGAAAGCAATTTCGCTGTGACCACATACCGATGGTATAACTTATGTTGATATGTGTAAGCCTGAAAAAGAACATGTCAACTCTTAGTGTATAGAAAGGAATATATGCCATGAGAAACAACCAATACCATTAGACAAATGAGATTTCAGTACCAAGGTAAATGTAATGCCTTAAAAAAAAAAGTGATTTCAAATAATGTAATCAAATGGCTTGTAATCATTTGAAATATGCCTGTGATATGCAAAGAGAACCATCTTGACAAAGAAACCATCTATCAAACTTTGTCAGTCAAAGAGATAGCATTCATAACTTGAACCAGAATTCTCATCACCATGAATTTGAATCATAACAAATAACTTTCTGTAAAGGCCAAGAGTCATCAAAGAAGTGCCATAATAAAGTATAAGGATCCAAACTGAGACTGATCATCAAAGAGAACTAACTGAAAGAGATTTTGTCATCAAGGACAAACCATATGATCACAATTGAGAACCAATAGAAATTAGACAGATTGAAGAATAAGAAAGAGAGATGGAAGAGTTGGAAGCACTTATTGTCAAAAGAGTGCCAAGAGGAAAATGTAAGTATTAAGGAAAATATCCTTTGAAATGTTTTTCTTGCAATACGATAGGTCATTTTTCATCAAGGTGTCCAAAAAGAGCCCCTAAACCAAGACATAACAAGCCTAGATTTCAAAAGAAATGTTACTATGTTATTGATGAAGGTGTAACAGATGATGAATCTGATAGAAATGATGATGAATGGGTATTTATTGTTTTAAGAGAAAATAGTCATGTATCTATTGAATTTTCTAGTTGTACAAATGTGGAGAAAGCTCTAGCTGCACGAGTTGAAGAAAAAAATGAATGGGTAATTGAAAATGGATATTCACATCATATGACATGAGACAACAGTAAGTTTGTAAGCTTTGAAAATATGATGGTACTATTGTGAGATTTGGTGATAATAGGTTGGTGTGATCCATGGAAGAGGATGCATTTCTCTTGATGGTAATTATAATATTGATGATGTTCTATATGTGGAAGGCTTGAAGCATAATCTTTTGAGTGTTGTTCAAATGGTCGATAAGGGTTACAATCTTTAGTTCAAGGATGGAAAGTGCAGGATATTGAGTTCTAGAAATGAAATTTCCTTAGGTACAAAAAAAAAGGTAATATTGTCAAGATAAGTTCTAAAAAGTATATGAGAGATCTACCTAAGTTGGTGAAACCTACTAATGCAATATGCAAAGAATGTTAGTTGGGAAAGTAAACCAGGATTTCATTTCAGAGTAAAAAATGAATTGTTAGAGTCGGTGCACAATAATCTGTGTGGTCCCTCTAAGGTTAAAAGTTTACAAGGTTATAGGTATTTCATGTTACTCATTGATGATTATTCTAGAATGGTATGGGTTACTTTCTTAAGAAAGAAATATGAAGCACTAGAAAAGTTCAAGATATTTAAAGCTATGGTTGAGAAAAAGAAGGGCTTGAAGATTAAATGTCTTAGATCAAAAAGAGGTGGTGAATTCACTTCTGGTGAATTTAATTATTTTGTGAAGAACATGGAATAAAGAGACAATTATCTACACCATGAAACCCTCAACAAAATGGAGTTGTGGAAAGGAAGAATAGAATAGTTGAAGATGTTACTAGAACAATGATGCTGGAAGGAAATGTACCTAATATCTATTGGAGAGAAGCTATGAGTATTGTTGTGTATAAACTCAACTAGATATAAATCAAAGGAGATAGTGGTGAGACCACTTTTGAGCTATGGACTAGCCAAAATCCTACTGTTAAATACTTCAAGATATTTGGAAGTAGAAATTATATTAAGAGAGATGAATACATAGGAAATTTTGATGCTAGGAGTGATGAAGGTATCTTTCTAGGTTATTCTACTAAGAGCAAGGCCTACTAGTGTTATAATAAAATATTGAAGAAAATGGTTGAAAGTGCAAATGTTAAGGTTGATGAAGACTTAGGTACACCGTCCAGAACCTATGGATATGACTCTGATGATTATGATGACAATTCAAATCAAGGAAAGAAAGATTAGACTACAAATCAAATGAAAATCATTTTGGTAAATTGGGAGAATGAAGAAGAAGGAGAAAATAGTGGAAACATAGAAGAGGAACACAAGAGACATAAGGTGAAGAACATCCTAAGAAGACTCCAAGGTATGCAAGATTGAATCATTTAGAAGATCAGATTATAGGTGATAAGAATAAAGGTGTCCAAACTAGGAGAAATATTTTAGAAGAATATTGCTTGATTTCAAAAACTGAGCCTACTAATGTGAATGAAGCATGTAAAGATGAGAATTGGGTTGAAGCAATGAAAGAAGAGTTGAAATAGATTAAAAGGAATGATACATGGATTCTTGTTCTCAAACCTAAGGATAAGAATGCTATTGGAACTAAATGGGTTTCTAGAAATAAATTGAATGAGCAAGGTGAAGTGATTAGAAATAAAGCAAGACTGGTATGTAAAGGATATTCACAAATAGAAGGAATTGATTTTGAAGACACCTTTTCCCCTGTTGCTAGAATTGAAGCTGTAAGATTATTTCTTGCCTATGCTACTCATAAGAATTACAAAGTTTATCAGATGGATGTAAAATAAGCTTTTCTAAATGGTGAATTGGAAGAAGAAGTGTATGTTGAGCAACCTAATGGATTCTAGTTGAATGATAAGGAAGATATGCTGTGTCAGTTGAAGAAATCTTTGTATGGACTCAAGCAAGCCCCTAGAGCATGGTATTCCAGATTGGATAAGTATTTGCTGAAGCTTGGATTTAACAAAGGTATTGTTGGTAGTAATTTGTATTTCAAGAATGATGATAAAGATCTGATTGTTAAAATATTTGTTGATAATATTATTTTTGGAGGAGATGATGTTTTGTGCATGAAGTTTGCT
Source organism: Sequoia sempervirens (assembly GCA_007258455.2). Taxonomy (NCBI): domain Eukaryota; kingdom Viridiplantae; phylum Streptophyta; class Pinopsida; order Cupressales; family Cupressaceae; genus Sequoia; species Sequoia sempervirens. The sequence goes on from VDFB02000017.1 coordinate 336,738,367, forward strand.
AGTGAAATGAAGAATTAATTTGAGATGTCTATTATTGGTGAGATGGAATTCTTTTTTGGATTACAAATTACTTAGTTAGATAAAGGGATATTTATATCTCAATCCAAGTATGTGAAGGGATTTCTAAAGAAATTTGGTATGGAAGATTCAAAGCTAGTTGGTACACCCATGGTGATCGGATGCAACTTGACAATAGAAGATGATTCTCTAAAAGTAAATAAGAAAAGATATAGATCAATGATTGGTGGATTGCTATACCTAGCTCAAACTAGGCCTAATATTATGAATGTTGTATGCATTGTTGCCATATTTAAAGCTAATCCAAAGGAATCTCATGTGATTATTGTGAAGAGAATTTTTAGATATTTGAAGGGAACTATTGATCTTGGCCTATGGTATCCTAAAGATGATGATCATACTTTGAGTTCCTTTACTAATGTTGATTGGACCAAAGATGTGAATGATAGGAAAATTACTAGTAATGGAGAATTTTTCTTTGGTAAGAAGCTAATTTCATGGTTAAGGAAGAAGCATAATGCCATTTCTTTGTGTATTGTTGAGGCCGAATACATTGTTGTTGCTAACAATTATACTCAAGTACTATGGATGAAATAGATGTTGAAGGATATCAGAGTTGTATATGATGAGCCTATTGCTATATACTGTGAAAATTTGAGTGCTATTAAAAATTCCAAGAATCTAGTGTTACATTCAAAGACAACATATATCTACCAAGTTTTAATTTTTGAGGGAGATGGTAGGAGAAAAAGAAGTAAGATTGGAATATGTGCCTACTAAGGAGCAGATTGCAGATATCTTTACAAAGTAATTGCCTAAGGATACTTTTGAGTATCTAAGAGGGAATTTAGGGTTGATTACCCCTCATAATTATAACTAATATGCAAAGCAATGCATTGCATCAGTCTGTTCATTTCACAGTCATATCTTGTTTTGGATTGATGTTGTGGTGGAAGCTACTCAGAAAGAGTAGTCAGATGGTTCTGAACTTAGAGATTATTTGTCATTGATGTCAAAGGGGGAGAAGAGTCACCTAAAAAACTAGTGCCTATTTGGAGAGAAGAGTCTTCTTGGAGAAGAGTCATGTGAAACAGTTGAGGAGAAAATGAGTTAGAATCTAAGGGGGAGTAAGTGTCAAGAGTTAGCTACATTGATGGTGTTTTTCACATCACATGTTGCCATCAATGCAAAAGGGGGAGATTGTTAGATGTTGTGGTGTTTTTGCTTATATGTGGTTTTCATTGATGTCAACACTATTAACATTAATGCATTTGAAGAAGTATATGTCAAGGATATTAAGAAAATTGTAATAAATAAGTTGCAAGTTGTAAGTGGTGAAGTGAAGATTAGTATAACTATTATATTGGTGGCATGTTTTGTACGTTAACATGATCATATGTTGTGGAATAAAGGTTTTTTTTCTAAGTGTATCTAGTTTATCCATGTCGAGTTTCAAAGATCTACATGCAGGTTTGATCGAGTTATGAAGATTTTCATTTTGACAGTTTTTTGTTTCTTCAATTAGTGTTCCTAATTGAAGATGAGGCTATTTGATGAAGAGATAAAAGGAATAACAACTCACTCACTCTCATTAGTGTAAAAAAAAAAACATTTTTTTCATTTCCATTCAATTAGGACTCTCTTTTCCTTTACTAAACCTTGTTTCAACACAACAAAATAGAGACTAAGGCATAATAACCTCTTGTTAATCCTTCAAACACACGAGAAACGTCAAAATACATGACCCAACCCCTTCTCCAACAAAAAAAACTTCAACATGTCAATTTTCCCAAATAAGCTATCCAAATCAGCAATTAGGCCTCTTAGGCCACATAAAAAAGAAACTACAAATTACCAAGCATATTCCTCCTTCTTTATGCCTCAAACATGCGCAAATACACTTGCACAATCACATTAGATCATCTCACAAACTGTGCTCCTGATATTTCAACAAACAAATAATCTAAGCCTTCATTCATGACTCCAAAAATGGACTGTCATAAATCTTCAAAAACTCTAACACCCAAGTGGAACACCATTTAATAGCATCAAAAATTGAATTCTTCACTGTATAGAGTGATTTTCCAGAATTTTGCACAATTTTCAGACCTAGGGCATCAAAGTTTCATATGCTAACCTTCATCACTTGGTTTAAAATTTTGGAATGAAAGTATATATAAAAACAGGCCTACATACCAAAATTTAGGTTGTTCCATATTGTAAATTGAAAGAAACTCAATTTTAATTGCTTGTTGCCACCCTAAATCAGGGTTTTGATCTATTTGGAGTATTTTACTCATAACTTACACAAATCAAAACATTTTTTGATCAAATAAATTTCAGAATAAACTAGATTCATGGGGCTACAACTTCCAATGGAGGAGGAGAGGTTTTATGCACAATAAATATTTGTACAATGGCCTACAATACATAAAATATGAACTTTTAATTGAAATTATTCTTCATACACTTTTCCCCAACCTCCCTTGAATTGTGTGAAGCCTCAAAAGGCCTATATAAACCATATCCAATTCCTAAAACTGATTGTCTAACTAATTTTCCCTTCACATTCTTCTATTTTTGCAATTTATTACATTTTTACAATTTGTCAATTTTTTGCAAGTTTTACATTATGCAACCTATGACCTCAAAATTATAAACTAGGACCTAATACATGCATGAAATGGTATTTTAGACTTTAAGACATAATTATTACATCATATTTCCAATCAAAACTTGAATTTTCCTTCTTGAGGCATATCTCTACTTGGGTGATCCTATACCACTATTTCAGTTAGTTCAGTTGATGTGGATGCTTCTCTACTAGTTATTAATGTTTGTGGATGCTTATAGATCATGCTCTATCTTTTTTGAATGTCTTTATTCATCATTGTGCTTGTGGTTGGCAATTTTCTCTTACGTGTTCATATTTTTCATGTTCTTGGTTGACAAGTTGTTGAAGCGTGTTGTGGATCTTCAAGGTTTAATTAATTGAAATGTTTTTTTGTTGAAGATGTTGATTTGGGTTCTCACTAAGCTATGGCCAACTTTGGTTGATTCACATTAAATATTATCTATAATTGTTTTGGGCCAACAGTTATATTCATTTTATTATTTCTTTGTGGCTGACTTGTAGTAGTTAAATTTCTTGTTGTGGATATATAAGAGTAGTTGTTTGTTCAAATTGAAGTATGGAAAATGTGTGTGTGCATGTGAATAGTGTCCTAATCATTCGAAGGTAGAGCAGAGTGTGAAGAAAAGTGAAGAAGAGTGAAGAAGAGTGAAGAGTTGTTCATGCACTTAACTAGAACTATGATTAGGCATTAGCAGATGTTATTTTATCAGTTCAAATCCCTATAGATGGTTATAATATGAATCTCTTTGTAAGGTAGTGTGTCTTCCTTTGTAATTGAGTAGTGACCTCTAGGTAGCACACCTAAAAGCAAGTGCATTCTCCATATTTCATTCTCTTTATACTTTTAATAGGGTATAATCTTGTGGACTAACCTCCACCATGGTTTTTCCCCTAATAGGGTTTCCACATAAAAATCTTGCTGTTATGTGTGTTTCTGATGTGTTTATGACCTCTATTTTCATGCTTAATAATAAAATATGAGAATAAAGCTGATAAGTTAATTAAGTTTTAAATTTTTGGGACAACTGATTCACCCCCCCTCTCAGTTGTCTTCCATTGTATTTCCAATGACCAAAAGATTTTTCATAACATTTCATGAAATATCACATATTATTTTGTATAACTTAAGTAGATTTAGCATTAAGCATTCAACAAATTTATGGAAAACAAAATATTTTAACAAAATTCCATCCATTCATTTAAAATTTGGAACATTTTCAAATATTTAAACATCTATTTTTAAACAAAGTATAAAAAAATACTAGAAATAAAAGTTTCTCCTAGTTATTTTCCATGAATTCCCTAAAGAATTAATTAAAATAGAGAAAACCGCTTTATACTGCACTAGATTGCTTCACAACTACATATAAAATAGTGCAATCTTTTAAAGAGAGCTTTTCATAAATGGTGCAGCATACAGTCTTGTTCGATCGAACTTACAAAACTAGCTACAAAAGATATTGAGATAGGTAGTTATCTAGTAAGCTCTTATATCAATTAATGTCTACGTGCATACAAATTTTTATACCAGAATGGTTCAAGAAATAGGGAAAAAGAACAAAACTTAAGAAATTTTATGCTCCTCTAACATCCACAAATTCTGAACTTAAAATAAAAATGAAGCATTCTTTGGCCTTTTATAGAACACAAGGCTTAGATAGGATAAGACAACTACATGAGAGGAAATCCAAGGGACCAATCTCATCAAGGCACATGGAATATTGTGACAAGTAGGAGAATTGCAATTGAAGTCAATGGAATTCAACTCCATTTACTCTTTAAATCTCTTTGGGTTCTACTTTTACATCTTTGTTAGGATTCTGTTTGAAATCAATCAAATCTACTCAAACAAAAATATATAGGAGCTTCTTGTGATAACGTATTGAATAGGTAGAAGTCAAACTCCTATATTTTAGGTTCCTCGATTTGAACACTCCAAGAATGAATGACCCCCAGAATAGATACACTTTATTACTTCATGCTTGAACTCCAACATCCCAGTATTCTGGTATCTGACACATCTTTATAACAAACTTTATTCCAGCATGAACTTCTTAGTGCATCATTGAACCTATCAATAACATTAGATTTGTTTGCAAATAAAATTTTCCTGACCATCCATACCCGAGCTTTGCATCACAATCAATATCTCTTGTAATAAAAAATTCTATACATTAAATCCCTTTAAAAAAAACATTTATAGCTCATCTCACAGAAATAAAACCATTATTCAAATGTTAGTACAAAAATCCCATAATTAACATGCCTTTCAAAAAGCATATCATAAATCCTTATACATATACTAGATCACTAGGATCGTTACACAAATTTAAAATTTTAACATGTTTCATTTCACATTGCAACCCAGTACCGAGTACCCAGTATTCAACTTTAGGGTATGTGCAGGATCATGGTGCACCAAAAAGTGGCAATATTATGGGTATTTGTAGGGTATGTGGCTGACAACTTTTTTTCACCCAAAATTAATGAAACGAAAAGGGTTTTTAGAGGAGATTCTCAGCTTTCCAAAAATATAAATTATGGTTTAATTTGAATTTAATAAATAATTATTATTCATTTTCTATTAGAATTACAACTAAAGTCCTAATCAATAGGCTGATTGAAAAACATCTATAACTTTCAAACGGTATCATATTTTTTGAATCCGAAACATGCGTCACATTCTATGCTTCACATAATATAGGATTAAAAAAAGAAAAATAAAATTTCATGAAGTTTTGACCAAGTTAAGGTGGTCAGATAGACGAGTTTTTTATATTTTCTAAAAGTTGTAATAAAAAATTCATAATTAATTATTTACTTGGAAAAAATTACAAATATCACATCTGGACATGAGTCCTCTACTTATATATAAAATCTTACAAAAATATTATCATTTTATTATGGTTAAAGGTGGTTAGATAGACACCTACTTCTTATTTTTCCTGAAATTTAAGTACTTGCATTGAAATTTCAAATTTTCACCAAATAGATTTTATTTATTTTTAAATAAACCTAGTATTTTAGAAACTACATTCAATTTTCTACAAATTCTATTCTTACATATTTTTTAAATAATATAGATAGCTTATTCAAATATTTACGTCAAGTTTCCTAACACTGATTTTTCTGAATTTTTTGCCACTTAAGGGCCTATTTTTTGCATGATGATCCTACACATACCCTTTACCCACTTACTTTTTTAGACCTTAGTTATACCAGAACTCCACTATACTGAACTCCTTCTTACCAAACTACTTCATAGTAAATTGCTTCATACCAGACTAGAGTCTTTCAATTGAACTTCACATTACCTTTCACCTTTTCCATGTTTTCAGTACCAAATATCTAGTGCACGAAACACTTTCAATATGAAGTACTTTTATTATCAAAGATTTCTCTTCCTTTCTTTACTTTTCAGTCTCGTGACATGTTGTGAGACCACAAAACAACTTGCAACCAATAAAACCAAATTTGAATCAAACTTGAAATTAAATCATCAGTTGTAAATGAAAACTTATACATATTTTAAAACAATAACTTCTACCTTTACCTAGATTTTGGCATAAAAAAGTAAAAATCCACCAGAAAAATTTGTGTGTGCTCTAATTCATTCCAGTTTTTGGAATTTAGTGAAAATAATTAGTTCATTAACATTGAACTACATAATACAGTAATCCTCCAAAGCCAACCAAGGATAGAGCCTTACTACTAGTCACGTCCATAGCCTCGACAAGGTTATCTCTGTAATTTCCCTAGACATAGCTCTATTGCCAGTCCATTTTCCATAGCCTTAGTGTAGTTATTTGGATAGCCTAAAGAGTTGATATCCTTTTTTTTAGATATAGCAATGATAGCTTAGTTTTCACTTTTCATATTGCAATAATAGCTAATTATTAACTTGCAAGCATTGAAGCACCGCTATTATGTTGGGAATTATAGTAGTAGTGAAGGTTACTTGTTGATTTTTCATTCAATATAAATCCCTTCATCAATTCACTACTTCCCAAAAAATTATTTAATGATTCCCTGTAGGTGTGTATTTCCAACTCAATTTCACCAATTTATGCCAAATCCTAGCTAACTGTAGCTTGCTATATGTTAAAAAATATGCATAAATTAAAATTTAGCTATGGAAAACTTAATCACCAAATTTAAATATAAATTTAGAAACATTAGTTACCACCCTTCTGATTAAATTTTATGACAATCAATAAAATTTCTGCTAACTATCTCAACTTGATGGTGTTGCACTTCATTAATGGATTAAAAATGTCATGATTACCTTGAAACACAATCACATTATTTTGCAATAAATTTGCATGCCTTACTTAACATGTACTATCTCTTCAACTTACTCTGGTGATGATGTGTACTGCCTCGCCAACTTGATTTTCCTGTATATTTTGCACATATAACACCTCCATAATTAATATGCCACTTTTAAACAATTTGAAATGAGCACTATTAATTTTGAAAACTTCAACTTTCTTGATTTGCAATCTTCGTACTGCTCAAATTTTAAGTAATTTCACCAGATATGTGTAAATAATTCATTTGATTTAACCTTTAATTCTGAAGATTATTTTTCAGTTGCCACCTCGCTTACGATTTCCCAAAAAAAATTACTCAAGGAAACTATGTACTGCAACTTTTTTACGACTCTCTATAAATTTGTGCATTTCTTCTCAAATTCTCCACACTTCTCTTTTCTTTTCCTCTCGTTTTAATTTTTGTAATTTTTGTTTTGTGTCTTTGTATTTGCTTCTTAGCCATGGATACTCCAATTTTCTTAGGTTGTTTTCATAGAAAAAATGTTTTCTTAGGGAGCATCACACCACAAAGGCTTGAAAAGGTCTTCATCATTAGGAATTCTAGTTTCACTATGCCAAATTTATGCTTAGTCCTCGGGGAAATATATGTTGCATCCAATCACTAATTTTATTTTTACTCTAACATAGCTTCTCACTTTGTAGCATCACTTCTAAACATTAGGCTACTTGTTGAAGACATTCACACTACTACCAACTTAATAGTGAAACCTGAATTCTTGGAGAATCTAGATACCAATTTAGCTGTTGCACATCTGACCATTAGGATTCCCTCCATGGATGATATTGCTTGATTCCTAGAACATGGGGAAGTGGTTCCACTTTGGCCCTTTCTTACAGATTTCCATATCCAATATTTTGAAACTCACTGAGAACTCACCTATATAGGATATTTAGCCCTGACAGAAGAGGCATCCCAAATTGACTAAATGGCTACTATTGTTTGCAACTTTTCTCACTCTCGTTTTGATTTTTTTTTGTTTTTTGAAAAAATATTTTGATATTTGATGAACAAATATACTTTTGGGTATCTTTTTAAAAGCATGTTTTACTATGATTGGATTTATTGTTTCTCCTTTTTAGTTCAGTTTTATAAAATATTTGAATTTCACTCTCATGCATAGGATAAATTTAAGAAAAATTTTCTAATGCAGAGGCCATACAAAAAAAAAGAAAAAAATGAAGTAAGAAAACAAAACAATCATAAAGAAAAACATAAAAAAACTTAAACTAACCCTAACTACCCTAACTCTAACATAACAAAATATTAACTCTAATAAAGCAATTTATTTTAATTTCTACAACTATTTCTTCTACAGTTTTAGTATGAATACAACAGATTTGTCTTTAAATTCTCTTATCAAAATTTCCAAATATTCTACTATAGCAATGGAATATCTTAAATTTTTTGCGTTTAAACATCATAAATTCAAAAGTGTACTTACCAAAAATCTGGCTCAAATATATGAAAACAATCTCATCAGATATCAATTTCACACATTTCATCTAATGTGACAATATTGTACCTTCTTCCAACCATGGTCCATTTCCATGAATGACTGTGTTCATTTCTCTGTTTCCTTCTCTTCTGAAAATCTTCATATCTTTGGCCCTATCTTCACTTTGCATTTTGTTATACCAAGATATATCACTATTTATATTGCTATTGGAAAGAGAAAAAGTAAAAAACTTGATATTCTATATCTTGTATAAAATCAGGAAAATGACTTTTTATAGTTGGTGAATTCCCATGTTTTAGCACAATACAAGTGTTTCCCGCTCGATTTTCCTACTCCATCTCGTTATCTGCATTTTACACATATACAATAAATGATGATTCATCAATGTTTTTTCCTCATTTGTGATGAAATATATCTGAATCTTCACATTCTTTCTTATTTCCCTATAAAGCGTTAAAATTTTCTTTATAATAATCATAGTTTTCTAACTATTTTGGTACATCAATTAATTTTTTAATATTTCCAACTCCACTAGGGAAAAAAAAAATTCTCATTAACAACCCTTTCTTTTAGCAGTTAAAACTTCTCTTGTTAATGGAATTTCTCCACTTATGGCCAAACTTAGCCTAGTTAAAAAAAATCACACTCAAGTTCACCGTGATCAATTGTATCATGAATTTTACACTCGGTAACTCTCCTAAAAGTAAACAAACTCAAAGGATGCAATTTCTAATTAAAGATTTTACAAAGCTTTCCAACTTCCATAATGCAAACCAGCTTGCATTCAATCTCTCATTTACAAGCTTCTTTCCAAACATATAAATTAACATTTCAAAGAATAATTCTCCAATTCCAAAGGATGAAACCTAAAATATCAAAGAAACGCCCTCATTCTAGCACCAGTTCTTGTTGATGACAACTTCACTCACAAAAAATAGGTTGAATAAAATATTCACAAAAAAGACTGTGAAGAGCCTATCATTCTTGAAAGATATGGAACAAAGATAACCTAAAGGGGAATTTTGCATTCATAGGATAAATATTGGCTTTTGTTCAATCCTAAGTCTCGAATAAGTAGGTCATGGTTGCAATAGGGTTGCTCTTAGGTAATGATGTGATATTATTGTTAATCTCAAAGGGACTATGGTTGCTCTTTGAATATTTTAGATAAACATTCCAAATTGAAATGATAAGCTTGAACATCATGAAATCAAAATATTTTTCATAACATGTCATGAAATATCACAAATTATTCGCTATCACTTAAGTAGATTTAGCATTAAGCATTCAACAACTTTAAGGAAAGCAAAATATTTTCAATAAAATTACTTCCATTTATTTAAATTTTGAATTTTTTTTGAATATTTAAACATCTATTCTAAAAAAAAGTATAAAAAAATACTAAAAGTAAAAGCTTCTCCCTATTATTCTCCATGGATTCTCCAAAGAATTAATTAAAACAAAGAAAACCACTTTATACTTCATTAGATTTTTTCACAGCTACATATAAAATGGTGCAAGATTTTAAAGAGAGGGTTTAATTTATGGACACTGAGTAGGTTTTGTATGCACCTTTAAACGACGTAGCATATAGTATTGTTTGACTAAACTTACCAAAATAGATACAATTACAAAAGATACTAAGATAGGTAGCTATCTAATAAGCTTTGATATCAATTAATGTCTACGTGCATACAAATTTTTATGCTGGAATGCTTCATAAAAAAAGAAAAACGAACAAAACTTTTAAAAAATTATGCTCCTCTAACATCCATAAATTTTGAACTTAAAATAAAAATGAAGCATTCTCTAGTCTTTTATAGAACACAAGGCTCAGATAGGATAAGAAAACTACATGAAAGGAAATATAAGGGACCAATCTCATCAAGGAATGTGGAATATTGTTACCAATAGGAGAATTGAAATTGAAGTCAATGGAATTCAACTCCAATTACTCGTTGAAGCTCTTTTGGTTCTACTTTTTCATCTTTTTCAAGATTCCTTCTGAAATTGATCAAATCTACTCAAACAAAAATATATAGGAGCTTCTTGTGATAATAGAGTGATCAGGTGGAAGTCAAAATCCTATATTTCAGGTTACTCAATTTGAACATTCTAGGAATGACTGACCCTCATAATAGATACAGTTTATTACTTCATGCTTGAACTCCAGCATCCCAATATTCTGGTATCTGGGACATCTTTATAATGAAATTTATTCTAGCATTCAAACTTCTTAAGTGGATCATTGAACCTATAAATAACATTATATTTTTTCACAAATACAATTTTCCTGACCTTCCATACCCAAGCTTTTTATCATAATCAATATCTCATGTAATCACAAATTCCATACATTAAATCTCTTTTAGAAAAAACCATTTATAACATCTCATGTAAATAAAACCATTATTCAAATGTTACTACAAAAAATACCATAATTAACACACCTTTCAAAAATCATATCATAAATCCTTATACATATACCGGATCACCGTGATCATTAGACAAATTTAAAAATTTAACATTTCATTTCACATTGCAACCCAGTACCTAATACCCAATGTTCAACTTTACCCGCTTACTTTCCTGGACCTCGGTTATACCAGAGCTCCACTATACTGGACTCCTTCTTACTGTATTGCTTCATATTATATTGCTTCATACTAGACCAGAGTCTTTCACTTAAACTTCATATTACCTTTCACCTTTTCCATGTTTCCAGTACCCGGTATTTGGTGCACAAAACACTTTCAATATTCATTACTTTTACTATCAAAGATTTCTCTTCCTTTCTTCACTTTTGGTGATTTTCCAATTAGCTAGATCTTGCCATAAGATTTATATTTTTCACTTGGGTCCCTACGTCTTTTTAGTCTTGGGGTGTGTTGTTGGACCACACAACAAGAAGATCATAAATAAAGACTCTAAAAGGGGAAAATAAAAAGTGGTAATGTCAACACAATATTCAGACGACCCTTCCGAAGCATCCTCCTAAACCACTAAAAAAGAAGAAACAAATTATGTAACAAACTTTGATGACATTGACTATCAACAACCACCAACTCCAAAAGAAATGAAAAAGACTTATGGAATAGGTTATGAGCTTATGAAACAACTTGGTTATAGTGGCAAAGGATGTGTTTCTTGAGAACAAGGATTTGTGTCCCTATAGATCTTCACATACAAGAAAATACTAGTGGTCTTGTTTATTTTCCCTCAAATGAAAAAACCAAACCTTCACTCAATATCAACACTATTAAAAAGCATCCTTCTAATCCAACTTAACAATAATGCATGCTGAATTGATAGACACTAGTGGTCTTGGAAGTTATCCTTTAAAAGAAATGAAATAAATAAAGAAATCTTCACTTAATGTAAATTTCATCTCACAAAACACTAATGATTTGAATTTGTTAGATTTTACACCCTCATATAAAGGAGAGAACAAAATCTCACAATCTAAAGAGCTTTGCATAGGTATGACATCTTCTACTAAGCAAGAGATATCTTTCTTGCATAACAAAGGAACATCTTTTATTAATCAAGTTAGTATCTTGGTGAGACTCCTCCAAATCACTTGATATCCCTCCCTCCAAGAACACAAAATAAATTTTACTACAAGAGTTCATTTTGTGCATATCATAGAATTCATGGTCATTCTACTAATGAATGCAAGGCTTTAAGTGAGAAAATTCAACAACTTGAGGAGTTTAGTGCTTTTCCTTATGTGGGAGGATCTAATTCCTCTAATTGATATTTATTTTCACTCTATCATGTTTCTCATCAATCATTTTGGCTCATCCTTGTCCTACACTAAGTAGAAGAAAAGGTTTAGATAACCTTGTTCTCGTATCTCACTTGTCATTGTCTCTTTTGGCTAGTTGGTTACCTTTCCTAAACATATAAAATCAAGCTTTGGATGTGGATGATATGCCTTAAGATTGACTCGCATATGAAATACTTATTCATGATGTATCTTATTGGAAACATATGACTTGGCAAAGAGATTTCTGAATATGCACTCATGTCTTCCTCTACTTTAAAGTAATTGCTCACAATAATGGTGTTACCAACCACTTTAAAGTGGGGGAATACATTAACACTCATGTTTCATTGTGAAATTTTATTTCTTCTTGTGATGCATCCATTTCTTGGTGGTTTCATTTGGCTTGATTTCCTCCAAGAGCATAAAATTTCTTTTGACTTTTCCTCTCTTGGAAACATTAGATATAATGTTCCCAAAGATGAGACCTTGCACTTGTCCTCTCTTGGAAACAAGATGAGACCTTTTGCACTTTTCCTCTCTTCAAAGCATTGGGTAGGATGTTGTTGGAAGAATGAAGAAGAACATCTCTTTTTGCAGCTTTTGTGTTGTCATTGATGTCACCATGTTATATGATTTTCAACTACAATTTTAAGTTCTATTCTAAACTAGTATCTGAACCAGTATGACAGTTATTATCCTCTAGTATTTTGGACTGCAATCCTTAGCTAATGATTATCATTACTTGAATTTTTGGGAAGTGGTTTTTTGATGTGACAATCTTGTAATTCCATAATATCATGTGCTCATGTGCTCGTATGACGAGTTGGCATTATTTTGTTCTTGTACTTTTGTATTAGGTCTATTGCTAGCCGACCTAATGAATAAGTTGATGTTGTATTGAATTGTTTTTTCATTGTGGATGTATGTGTGACCTATCTTAGGTCCATGTGAACATGGTGTAGCATGCTACATGCTTGAATTTTGTGATTCATGATGAGAAGCAAAGTGTGAAAGAGGAGAATACAAGTATGGGAAGATGATGAAGTGTGTAAAGTCAGTTTACTAAGAATCAAAGGAACCAAATAAGCAATTGTTAGTTGTAATTTTATTAGTTCATTCTCTAGCTATAAGCCATTTCTATATTATATCTTCTATAGGTAGTGAGCCCCTCATTTTGGATAGTGAGTCCTGGTAGTGAACCACCCTTTTTAATATATTGTATAACCAATTATACTATATTGTGAGCTAATCCTCACCCTAGTTTTTCCCATTTTTGGTTTTCCACGTAAAAATCCTTTTGTTCATATGTTGTGTGATATAATGTTCTATTAATGCTCTTGCTAATTTTTACTCTTATATGCATTGGAGTAATTAGATGGTGTTTGTTCAATAAGTTAAAGAAAATATTGATTCACCCCTATCTCAGTATCTTAGGTATTCAACAATTGGTATCAAATATTGGTTCCTCTAAAGAAGCCTAACAACTTGAGGAGGATCTTGAAGATTGAACAAATGGATGATAAATAATAACTCTCGTTTTCTCTTGAAGATCTTCACAAGGCTAGAAATGAAAACATAGATTTGAAAGAAAATATTGATGAGGCAAATGAATGCGTCCAAAAATTGAAAGAGCAATTGAAGAATTTCAAAGAAAGACAGAGAAGTATGTGAGCAATTAAAACAAGCAAATGAAGAGATCATCGGATTGAACGTGCAAGTGGAGGAAAGGAAGAGAAATAAATATTTTCTGAATAGAATGGTGCAAATCAAGACTGATGAATTCAAAAGACTTGAACAAGAGGTGGTAAACCTAAAAGTAGATCTAGAGAATGAAAAAATATATGAAGATAAGTTCAAGATAAGCTCTAACAAGCTTGATGAGTTGATTTTAGGGTAGAAACCAACTAAAGAAAAAGGTGGTTTGGGAATGGAAGTAGGTGAAAGCTCAAAAGAAATGCAGACCCTAAACACAATGGACAATCAAAAGACTCAAGATAAAGGAAAAGGGAAAAGAAATCCAAGAAAATTTTCTACGAGGCTTCATATTAGACAACCAAATTATCAAAGGAACCCATCTTTCAATGGTGTTTTATTTTCATGTAATAAATTTGGTCACAAGGAAAAAGAGTGCTGAAGTAGAATAAACCAGTTTGTTGGATCCTTATCTAGACAATGTTTTGCATTCAAGAAAGTTGGACAAAGAGCTAGTGAATGCATAACTCAAATGATGAATTGGTTTAATGGTGGAAGAATGAATCAATCTTTTGTTGGCTACTATTATACATGTAATAATCTTGGACACAAAGAAATTAGTGTAGATCAAGGGTTAATGGAGGTAAAACTAATCAAAAGAAAGTTGTTTGTTGCAACTGCAACAAACCCAAACACATTTCAAAAGTATGTAGAAGTAAAAAGGGAAAGCAATATAATTCAGTAAAGGAGAATGAAATAGTGAAGAAAATTGACAAGAATGAAGTTAAGGAAGAAACAAAAAATATATGGAAGATGAAAGAAGATCCAAAAACATCAAATGTGTTTGTGCCCTCATCTGGTGCATACAATTCCTCTGGTAATTAGACCTATGATGATCTTAGGGGGAGTATTAATAGAAAATTGTTTCAACCACCTGGATATTTTGTGTCTCAGTTGTTGGCATGAAGGTATGTTGAAAAGAATGGATAAGCATAGGTTATGCAAAAGGACTAGAAGAAAAGTTGTAGGAATAATCATTTATGAAGAAAATTAGGATTTTTCATTGTAGTGAAGAAGGTGTTTATTAGCTTTTTGAATTCTATAGCATTTAATGAAAATTAGGGAAGATAGTTGATTTATAAATTGAATTTGTAAGGAATTTTTATCACTTGTGCATTTGAATAAAGTGAGAGCAACTTGGAGCATGAGCTGTGCAAACCCTAGTTCTAGTTTTTAAGAAAGAAAAAGTTATTTCACTCTTCTATGATGTTGTGGGTTTGTGTGAATCTTATTTTCAAAATTATTTGAGCTCAATTTGTGGAGAAATGGAAAACCTTGTAGTTGTAAGTGTTGAGATTATGGATACACATTCCCTGAAGCTTTGAAATCTTCAATAAAGGACCTTAGCCATGAAATATAATCAACCACAGAGTAAAGTGTTAAAACTATGGAATGTTGAATGAAGACTCTATATTGATATGATGTAATGATATGATATATTACAAATGAAAAAAATGCATGATTATATAGGAAAGAAGAGAAAACCTAATATGCATGAGATTTTTCCAAGTGTTATAATCTAATAACATGTGACAACATGTGAACCCTATCTAGATGATTATTAAATGTGGAGATAAGTTCTAGAAGAACAACTCATCTTCTAGAAGGAATCTTATCCCTCAAACAAGGAAGGGAATATTATCCCATTTATTAAATGATTTATTAAAAATGCAACCTAAGACTAAATGAAATATGACCTAAGTTAACATATGTTTTATTCAAGGGGTAAACACTTTTGACACTAGCTATGAACTAGAAACAACCATTCAACAATACCACCCCAACAGGGTTTGAACCTTGGTAACAAGAACAACAATGCCACCTATAAACCATCACACCATGCCAATACCAACAGACCTAAGTTAACTTATGCTAGTGTAATAATTAATTAATTAATTACACTAACACCCCCCCATAAGTTCAACTTACAAAGGAAAATGCAATGATTATGCAAGGAGATGATGGGTCTCAGCTACGAGGCCATGTTAGGTACCCATGTACATGAAGATGCCGAAAATATCCCACAACTAGAGAAAAGGGGAAAACCTAGTGGGAACAAAAACCCTCCCCAAAAAGGAGATATAAAAGAAAAAAATATGGAAGAGTGATGATTAGAGGACTCAACATTATCCCCTCAAGGACTACAACCATCACATATATACAAGGAGATCAAAAATATGTGCACTAGATAGCCCCCCATAAAGGAGAGCAGTCACCTCTAGAATGTCTTCAAGACCAGTGTGAAATCGAGCAACCAAGTCAGATAGACCTAAAGAGAACCCATCCATGTACCACAAGACTAAAGAAGTAAATGTATCCATCCCTACTGAAGAAAATCTCAACTGAGAGGTGTCGAAGGAAGAAGATAGTGCCATGGAAAGAGCCAAGTCAAGCTAGCCTCCACAACCCTAGTGAGGACGGGGTGATGATGTGCTTCTTACCCTTGAATCTAGAGAGTCATGAGCAGGTTGATCTCGATCCCATAATTTGGAAAACTTGTATACCTTGGAATGATGATTTACTTTACCATAGGCAACAAGGACATCAAACCTATGCCTGATGATGGAAATTTTTGAAGTGAACTCAATTTTGAATCCCTCTTGAGCAAGTTGATAGACACAAAATAAATTATGAGCAATCTAAGGAATGTAGACAACATCTTCTAGCCTCCTTCCATCTAGAGCAACATCACAGATACTAGCAACATAGACAATATCTGCATTTGCTGTAAAAATTCTATCAAAGTTAGTAGGCCTCAGAGTATCCCATAGAATATTTTGTTGAGAATAAGTGACATGTCAGAAAGCACCAGAGTCAAGAACCCATCCTTCTATGTTATCAACCAAAGTAGTTATCAAAGCATTCCCCTTACTAAGATTTTTAACAGTGGAAATTCTAGCAATACATGGTGATGACTCTTCATGACAGGGGGAGTGAGGAGTTTTGACTGTAGTAGGTGGGAGAGAGATGTTGTGATCTCTAAGTATCTGTCGTAGCTCATGTATCTCTCTCTTGAAGCATGTATCCTCAATGTGACCAAGCCCATTGCAGAAGTTGCACTGGGGCCTCTCCCTCTTTGGCTTTTCTTCCTTAGGCTAAGATGACGATTCAAAAGAAGCTCCTATCTTGGATTTTTCTTTGTGCTTTCCCTTTTCTTTTTATGGTCCTACCACCAATGCATGGGATTTTGTGGATGTATCAGCCTGATTGAACTTGGATTGTTCTCAAGTCAACCATTCACAAAATGTCTCAAATGATGGCATAACAAAGCTATCACCAAGACCATCCATGGTGGAATAGAAAGAGGTAGAAAAGTAGGAGAAGGAACCTCTTAGCTTAGATAAAATAATTAATATACACTATTTTTCAGATTTATCTTTGCCACACCCAGAAAGCTAAGTCCTTAAAGGCTTGAATCTAACCAGGTAGTCTTCAATGAAAGGAAATTGATCAACAATGAGTGAAGCAAGTTCAGCCTCCAATTGCAAATCTCGTACATCACTAACATAATTGAAGAGATCCTTGAGCTTTTACCAAACCTCCTTGGGAGTCTTGCACCCCTCAATATGGAAGAATAAAGAGTTAGAGACATGAAGAGCAATGTGCCCCATACCCTCTTCACACTAAATCTGATGCTAGAATTTTTCATATTCTCTGGTGAGATGAGGCTGATTCTCATTCAAGGTGGACCAAAGTCCCTTAGACTAGAGAAGTCTCTACATACTGACCTTTGATGTGTGATAGTTATGAGGAGTAAGAATTTTGAATCGTATGTCAGCCATTAGAGGAGAACAACAATCCGAGATAAAATATTTCTGACAAAAAATGTTGAAAGAAAAGTACTAATGAACAAACAACTAAAGTGAAGCCTTTAAACAAATTTAAAAGCTAGAAATCACCTATAAACCCAAAAATTAGGGTTTCCACTTCAACTAAGAATAATATTTGATAGAAGGAGAATCTATAAAAATAGAGCACACCTCTAGAAAGTAGAATGAAAGAGCTTTCCAATGATATATCATTTGCAAATTTTTGATACTATATGCAAAAGTTATGGCTATTGGAAGAATTCTTCCTGAATGAAATTGGGCTTACTAACAAGGTGCAAGAAATAAGCACCTGGGGCTAAAAAAAAATCTTGGACCTTGGTCACTGATATGACTACAAGCGGCGCTCATAGTTTAAAAAAAATCACCACCAGGGTGGCGACGTCAGAGCGGTGGTCGGGTGGCAGGAGCTGGTGGCTTGGCCGAAGGGAGGAAGTACCACTCAAAGTCTAGCAAAGCCCATGGTTACCAAGAGAACCACAAGCAAGGGCTAGGAGTTTTGCAGACTTCAGTGGTAGATAGAGCCAGAGAACAGGCGGTTGTCAGATGGTCGCTAGGTAGAAGAATCCGATGGGGGCATGAAAGACAATAGTCAATTGATGGCATCATGACGCAGAGAGGAGGCCAGTAACAGGCCTACAAAGATGACGTCAGATGATGGCATTGAACTGATAGGGCCGACCTCCTGGTCGGTGTCTATAGACTGATGACTAAATTTTTTTCTGAATATTCTAAATTACAATTCAAAAATTAAAATTCCGATAATATATTTATGCCAACAGTAAAAAAAATGAAACCCAAAAACTATAGCCGCCAAATAAATATTTCTGCTAACTGTGAATTAAAATACCAGTCACCCACTGCAAAGAAATTTATGCCAAAACTAAAGAAAAAATATGCCCAAAACAACCAATTTTTTTTCTTACGTTTCTAAAAAAAATTCCTTTGAAGAGGATTGAGAGGGGAATTTTTTTTCTTGCAAATGTGTACGTATAGCACAAAAAATGCAAACCCTAGATTGTACCTCAAAGGCTCTTGGTTGATATTACTCTGATTTTGGAAAATGAATAGGTAATCTATGGGTTTTGAGGCATTTTGGACACAATGGAGAGGTCGGAGAGAGCCTGACCATAAATCAGTTTGGCTCCTAGGTAGAACCAACTAGCCCGCAACATAAAACTCCAATCCTGCAAGAATCTTGTACTCCAACTTCCTGGGTCAAGGGTTGATGTTTCAATGGACAAGGTTTGACACCATGTTGAGATTATGGATGCATAGTCCCTAAAGCTCCAAAATATTCAATAAAGGACCTTAGCCATGAAAGATAATCAACCACAAAGGAAAGTGTTGGAACTATGTAATGCTGAATAAAGACTCTATATTGATATGATGTAATGATATGATATATTACAAATAAAAAAAATTCCTAATTATATAGGAAAGAAGAAAAAACCTAAGATGGATGAGATGTTGCCAAGTGTTATAATCTAGCAACATGTGACAACATGGGAACCCTATCTAGATGATTATTAAATTTTGAGATAAGCTCTAGAAGGACAACTCATCTTCAAGAAGGAATCTTATCCCACAAACAAGGAAGGGAATATTATCCCATTTATGAAATGATTTTAAAAAAATGCAATCTTGGACTAAATGAAATATGACCTAAGTTAGCTTATACTAGTGTAATAATTAATTAATTAATTACACTAACAATTTAAGTGTGTTGAAAATACCTAGAACTTCCTATAAGAAGTATTCCATGAAGGTTTTCAAAGATGACCCTCTCAGTTCCTTCTCATCAATTCCTCACGGTGTCATCCCTATTGAAGGCACTAGAATGTACATCTGAGTTAAAACTGAGGAATACAATCATGGAAAATTGATAGATATATGGTAGAATGAGCTCACCTAGGATGATTTCTTGATAAAACACAAGTATGCAAATTTATTGTGAAGAATTTTGATCAATGGAATTACTTTCCTAACTTTTTCTCCACTATTGATGATAAATATGGTAAACTAGCTCTTAGAAAAATGCATGATAAGTTATTGTGGGCTGATGGAACTCACCTTATAACCAAGGAAGTGATTAATGTTGTTTGTTGTTACCAAACTCTGTAATACTAGACTGGTACTGGTGTTGAAGTTTGTGAAAAATGAAGTAGTGATGGGACTCACCAGTGCTACATTTGTTAGAAGGGCTCTTGCTACAAAGCCTAGTACTAACCCTACTGTGAAGTATGCAGCTATAATGGTTAGACATAAGATATAATTCATAAATAGTGAAAATTCTATATCTATTATAGCTATTTACACCAGTTATGAAATGGTAGCTAATGGTGTTGATTATGATTTGTGTGAACTTTTTTTGTAGTAGTTGTTTGAAAACTTGAAGATCATAAGAGAGAAGAAATATGCTTTTAAGTTTGGTTCCATAATTGTTTTCTTGTTGTTCTAGTTCCTTAGAAGGATTCTTGTAAGAGATGATGTGGTGATTTGGGATTCATCAAGACTAATTTCACATCAAATTTTTTATTACATGCACAACTTAGGTGATTTTAAGAGTCGAGATAATGTCCTGACAACATTCTTTGTTGTATTCAAGAGCAACATGAATGAGAGAGAAATAATTCTGAGGAAAGTTGTTGAGAAGTATAAGAATGATATCATATTTCATGTCTCCTCTAGTGAGTTCATGATTGAAGTTGCTAAACACCAGACTATCTAGATTCAACCATTGGGTTATAAGGTTACAAAGGATGAATCCAAAGGCTATGTGCAAGTTTTGTTGAAAATTCTTAAAGATACTAATGAACCAAGGGTTGGTACTTATGAAGAAAAATATATGGAAGTTCACATGGAGCATAAGAAGCCTATGATAAGAAATAATGTAGATGAAATGCTTAGATAGTTTGGATTCACTAATGAAAAAATTAAACAAGGAAGATCCATGTGATAGCAGATGGATGGAGAATCATTAGGACTAAGGAAATCTGGTAGGACTACTCCTTCAAAACTATCCATAGCTCCTCTAATGAAAGTAGAGCCTAGTTCTCTTAGCAAATTTAAAGGGCCAACTCCTTTCAGACCTAACATAAGATCTGGTAAAAGGAAAGAGACTCCTCTGGTGGTACCAATTAGGAGAGGAAAGAATGAAAAGGCTACAAGGGAAAAGAACCTCAATATCATTGAATAAAAAGAGGAAGAAGAGGAGGACCCTACAACAAAATTGGTAAGAAAAAGGAGAGGGAGCATGTCCTCTAGTGAAGGTTCTTCATAGGAAGCTAGTATTGGCAGTAAAATATTTCATTATGTGTCATCCTATGAAAAAGATTAAGAACAATATTTTGGTCTTCATGAGCACAAAAAACTGAAATCAAAGAAGCCAAAAGTTTTAATAGATGTATCTCCAAATCAGGAAGAAAAAAAGGCCTCACTAGTGCGACCTGGTTCCCATATTAGATTAGATTCTTTGGTTGATAGCTTGATACATTTTGAAGATATGTTGAAACCTAAAATGGAAATTTATGATCAAGTAGGAAAAGAGGATTTTTTCTATTATTCATTATGTTATAACTTTGGAAGTTAGCTGGGATTATGCCAAGAATAATGTTCCTAAGAAATTGTGGAAAGCTCTGATGAAAAGAAGATCAAAGGTAGTTGAGTTGAAAGAAAAGATAAGAATTGAGGCATTTGAGAAAATTGGGTCCTCTTTGACCCCAAATGATTTGGAAGCCTTGAAGAAGGTATGTTCAAAGATGTTCTATATGAAGAAAAGAGTAAATACTCTAATGACAAAGGATATAAAGAAAATAAAGAAAAAATGGAAAGAAACTGCAGAAGCCATCTGGGGTATGGCTAAGAAATATGGTATGTTTGGAGCACTCCCATCCATTTCTACACCTAAATCAGGAGAAGATTTTGTGGAGGTAAAGGAAGACATCCTCCAGATATAGATAATATAGATATCCTTTTAGATATAGGTGCTAAAATTGTTCCTCTAGAGATAGAGAGATAGAATGAGGAAGAATCTGAACCAGAGAATCATGATGTTGTCTATTTGAAGCTAGATGAAGGTGAAAAAGATAAAGCTAAAAAATAAAAAGATAAAGATAAGGAGAAAGAAAGGAAGAAGGAAACAAAGATGAAAAAGAAGAATAAAAAGAAGTAGAAGAAGAATAATTAAGGTAGAGGAAAAAGAAAAGGGAGAGGAAGAAGAAAGAATAGAGGAATGATATAGGAATAGGGGATCTGCCAAGAAGAATGAATAAGATAAAAATTAGGATGTAGATTCAAAAATGTCCCTTGAAAAATCCTCCTCTGATAATCATGTTTTACAAGGCGTTGTCCAAGTAGATTAAGTTTGAACTAGTGATTCGTCTACAACTTCTACAACCCCCCATGATTCAAGGGTATGTAGATTTGGATAATATTTCTCCCATTCATAAGTTGGTGTTACAGGATGCATTGTATGCATCTGGAAGAAGAGAAATTATTGAAACACATCATAAGGGGACATAGCTTATTGATGATTCTCTTAAGCCTTTTTGTATTTGAGTAGTGAGCTATAGGTAGTGTGCCTGAATGTGTTTGCATTACCTATTTAATTCTTTATACTTTTAATAGGGTATAATCTTGTGGACTGACCTCCACCATGGTTTTTCCCCTAATTGGGTTTCCATGTACAAAATTCTTGGTGTTATGTGTGTTTTTGATGTGTTGATGATTTATGCTCTCATGGTTATTAATCAGATATGAGAATAAGGCTTAATATGTTTAATAGGTTCAAATTTTTGTGACAATTGATTCAGCCCCCCTCTTAGTTATTTTCACTTGTGTTGCCAACAATTGGTATTAGAGTAGGTTCTTTGGAAGAAGTTTAATAGCTTGAGGTGATTTGGGATGGTGACATACAAGAAGGATAGTCTGAGATTTTATGGAACAAATTATTCTCCATGGAAGACTCAAATGTAGTGTAATCTAAGATGCATTGGTGAAACCTACTGGAGCATTACAAGGAATAGGTATGTTATCCTAATGCAGAGCTAGGGGATCCAAAAACACCTCTCACAAACCTTCAACAATAACTCAAAGCAATCTTTGTATAACAAATGCTATTAGGAATTTTCTCAACCTACTCAACATAAGAAAACAACAAAAATCTTTCTCTGACCTTTGATTGGACCTTTCATAAGGAAAAAAATTACTCCATGCATAACCTTGTCAGCAACACAAACATATCAACAATAGGTCTTTGATTCATAAATTGCACCATAACCTTGTAGCCTTTCATTTAGGGTCTACCCTCACTAATTCACTAGTTATACACAACACATCCACTATTATCCCACATTTGAATACCTTTTATTAGCTTTCAAAATATATCAAAGATGTAGACTTCTTTGTTTTGTAACAACACCACAAAATGATAGTCCCTACCCTTAAGGCCTTTTAAAAGCTTGTCAACTTGGGTACTCAACATCAAAATGAAAATTAAAACTTCCAACATGGCTCCAATTTCTTTCAAGACACTCAATAGATGTAAATGTGTCAAAAACAACAAACTTCATTAGAGAGATTCTTCATTCATGAATAAAAATTACAAACCCTTACTATATCCACCCCATACTTGTCTCATGAGGGTTTACTGAAAACCCATAACCCCAAGTCCAATTTCCTCTACCAAATCCATGATCATATTTCATTGTTCCTACCCAAATTAATAGAAAACATCTCCATACCCTATTCAATTTATTTCCTCAAAGTACCCATCTTAACCTCCAATCTTGACTCAAAACTTGACTGTCAGAATAGAGTAGTGAACAAAAGCGACTCAAACACTTAAGGCTTCACCAAGTTCTATATAAAAGGGCCTCCAAAATTATTTCCACAACCTTTACCAAACTACATTTCCCAATTAAAATGTCCATTGTGACAATACAACACTAAAACTTCATTTGGCACTATCATTTCGTAGGTTTTGACAAAATTATTAGCCTTAAGCATCATGGAATCAATATCAAACTAGAACTTCATGATCTATCAAATTAGGGAATTAAAGTACAAAAATGATGAATCTTTTCCTTAGTTTTTAATTTTTTTCATTAGGCAGAATGAAAGGAATACAATTTTGAATAGCCACTGGTTACCCTAGGAGGGTTTTTGAACTGTTTCCACAAAAGAATCCATATCTTACTTAATTATGCATGGAATCAAATGAAATAAAAATGAAAATGCAATACATACATAGCTTCATAAAAAACAATGACTTCCCCCTCAATATCAGACTGTACATGACCATATAGGATCCAAGAACTTTGTTTTACTGGTAAAAAACTCACAAATTATGAGTTTTATTCATGTTTTCTTCATTACAATGCAAAAATATCTACTGCCTAAACTTGTGTGATGCATATTTATGCCTTGAAAATCAAAACTAACTCAAATACAACATCTATATCTGATTCTAACCTCCTCCTAACCACTTGATTTGTCATTTACTTAATTTTTGCTCTTTTCCCTCAACAACAAGGCTTAAAAGATTTTTTTCTTTCACTTTTTGAATCCCTCTATGCCTCTAGATACATAAATTGACTTATTATATGATAAAATGATCCTCCTTGACCTTATTCAAATGAAAAAACATCTAAAACCTTCTTTGGACCTCACTTAACACATTTTCCATCTTTTTGCAAATTACACAAAAATGACTACATAACTTATCCTAATGCCTATAAAATGAATCAAATGCATTATAATAGTCTTGAAAGACCTTATTAAATGATCCCCTAGAACTCCTTAAACACTTATTACATTTTGGTTTCATGGAGGCATGTAATCAAACAGGTGCTTCTGCACCAAACTCCTGGGGGCAAAAGAATTCAAGCCCCTTTGAATTGTCTTCTTGGTCTTCCAGTTACTTTGCACTTTGTCTTTTTTACTTTCAACCATATTTGGTCCTTTCTTCCTTTTCTTCTTATTATGAATTCTTCTATCAATCATCCTTGCAACTTGAAGGTTCCAAAACTGCATCATATCATCGCACACTTTTCCTTGTCCTTCATAACCTACACATGTATACATAATCCAAAGAAAAAATAGAAATAAAATATTGAGACCTTGAGGTCTCCTCCTTGTATTCTTGTACTTCAAATTCCTCTTCACCCATGACCAAATTATCTAATCTTGACACCAATTCACTTGCAACCTCAATGTCCTTGTCTTCTTCTACCTTGATGTGTTCTTCTTCCTCTTGTTTGACTTGTCCATTACCAACCTTACTATCCCATTCTTCTTCAATGGTTGCATATTGTGCCCATAATTTTTCTTATTCATATTTGAATGAATTTTCTTCCCTCCTTTATTTTCTTTGCCTCTTCATAATCTTCTTTAGAGGTCATCTTAACTTCTTGGGCATTGGTATATGCCAACTCCTTTGTGCTTTCTCAAGAAGTTGTATTTCCTTGGCTAATATTTCCACTTTTTTTATTATATCTTCCATGATTTTCTCAAACTCTATTTCTCTTGCCTTCTTTCTCATTTCCTTTTCCTCTCTTTTCTTCTTCCTTTGTGAATCGTTAGCCTGCAAACATCTTTCCAATCTTCTCAACAAATCCATCTTCACAAGCAAGTCTCTCCTTGCTTCCACTTCACCTTGCCTCACCTAGGAAATTAGGTTCCTTCCTTAATCTTCACAACACAACACACATCCACAACCGCAACCACAAACTCTTCCTCTACCTAGACCTTACTGGGCTCTAATACCAATTGATGCAGAGCTAGGAGGATTCAACAACACCTCTCACAAACCTTCAACAATAACTCAAAGAAATATTTGTATAACACATGCTATTGGGAATTTTCTCAACCTACTCAACATAAGAAAAAAACAACACAAATTTTTCTTTGACCTTGGATTGGACCTTTCATAAGGAAAATAGATTACTCAATGCATAACCCTATAAGCAACACAAACACATCAACCATAGGTATTTGATTCATAACTTGCACCATATCCTTATAGCCTTTCATTGAGTGTTTTCCCTTACTAATTCAATGGTTACACACAACACATCCAGTGTGATCCCATATTTTAATACTTTTGATGACCTTTCAAAACATATCAAATATGTAGACTTCTTTGTTTTGTAACAACACCACAAAATGATGTCTGTCCCTACCCTTAATGCCTTTTAAAATCTTGTCAACTTAGGTACTCAACATCAAAATGAAAACTCAGACTTCCAACATGGCACCAATTAATTTCAAGGCACTCAAAAAATGTAAAAATTTTCAACAAAAACAAACTTCATCAGAGAAATTCTTCATTAACGAATCAAAATTACAAACCCTTACTATATCCACCCCATACTTGTCTCATGAGGGTTTACTAATTTAAACCCATAACCCCAAGTCCAATTTCCTCTACCAAATCCATGATCATATGTCATTGTTACTAAGAAAACTAATAGAAACCATCTCCATACCCTATTCAAGTTATTTCCTCAAAGTACCCATCTTAACCTCCAATCTTGACTCAAAACTTGACTGTCAAAACATAACAATGAACAAACGGGACTCAAAAACTTAAGGGTTCACAAAGCTCTATATAAAAGGGACTCCAAAATACATTTCAAAACCATTACCAAACTACATTTCCCAATTTTAATGTCCACTGTGACAATACAACACTAAAACTTCATTTGGCACTGTTGTTTCATAGGTTTTCACAGAATTCTCAGCCTTAAGCATCATGAAATCAATATCAAACTGGAGCTTCACGATATGTAGACTTATGAAATTAAAATAGAGATAATGATGAATATTTTAACTAGTTTTTAACCATTTTCATTAGGTAGAATGAAAGGAATACAATTTTGAATAGCCACTAGTTACCCTAAGAGGGTTTTTGACCAGTTTCCACAAAAGAAGCCATATCTTACTCAAATTTGCATGGAATCAAATGAAATAAAAAGGAAAATGAAATAGATGCATAAATTCATAAAAAAATGACTTCCACCTCAATATTAGGCCATACATATCCATATGGGAGCCAAGAACTCTATTCTACCATAAAAAAACATATAAATTATGAGTTTTATTCATGTTTTCTTCATTACAATGTAAAACTCTCTCCTACCTCAACTTGTGTGAGGCCCACTTATGCCTTGAAAATAAAAACTAACTCAAATAAAATGTCTATAACTGATTCTAACCTCCTCCTAACCACTTTATTTGTCATTTACTTAATTTTTGCTCTTTTCCCTTAACAACAAGGTTTACAAGATTTTGTTCTTTCACTTTTTGAATCCCTGCATGCCTTGAGATCCATAAGTTGAATTATTATTTGATAAAAGGATCCTACTTGAACTAATTCAAATGAAAAAACATCTAAAACTTACTTTGGACCTTACTTAACACATTTTCCATCTTTTTACAAATTAGAAAAAAGTGGTTGCATAACTTATCCTAATGCCTATCAAATGACTCAAATGCATTATAATGGTATTGAAAGACCTGATTAAATGATCCCCATAGCACTCATTAAACACTTATTACATTTAGGCCTCATGGAGGCATGTAATCAAACAGGTGTTCCTACACCATATCCCACAAAATGGTCCTATTTCTACTGAGATTAAGGATGTTGAGTACAATATCAGGGCTAAGGAAGCACTGTTGAGTGAGTTGGATGATTTTGAGATGAAAAATGTGATGGATCTAAACACTACTTATGAGATTTTGAAAATTTTGGAAACATTGTATTAAGGTGATGCTAATGTGAAGATTGCTAACCTATAAAGTCTAAAAGGGAAATATGAAATGTTGAGAATGGGTGATGATGAGAACATTACTTCTTTCATACAAAGAGTGAATGAACTTGTGTGTAGTATTAGATGTGTTGGTAGACAATTGGAAGAATCAGAGATTGTTGCTAAAGTGCTTAGATCCTTTCCTATTGCATACAAAGTCAAAGCTACTACTATTCAGGAGCTCTAGACTGTAGATTTTTTTACCAAATATATGTTGATTGGTAAGCTTACTACTTTTGAGTTGAGTGAATTTGGTGATGCTCTTCCTAAGATAGAATCTACATTTAAGGCTACTACCTCTAGAAGGGATAAACAGAGATGTGATCAAGGTGAAAGTTATTCTAGAAAGATATTCAAGTATGAGGAGGAAATGAGAGAGACTGAAGAAGAAGAAAAAAATTGGATGAGCTTGAAGCACTTATTTTCAAAGGGAAGCCAAAGGAGAAGGTAAGTATAAAGGAAAGTTTCCTATTAAATGTTTTTCTCACAATAAGATAGGTCATTTTGCATCAAGGTGTCTGAAAAGAGTCCCTAATTCAAGACCTAACAAGCCCAGATTTCAAAGAAATTGTTATTATGTTGCTAATGAAGGTGTGATAAACGATGAATCTGATAAAGGGAATGTAAGTGAGGACTAATGGGAATTTATTGTTGTCAAGGAAAATAATCTTGTGTCTACTGAATCTGCTAGTTGTACAAATGTGGAGAAATCCCTAGCTACTCGAGTTGAAGAGAAAGATGAAAGGTAAGTATAAAGGAAAGTTTCCTATTAAATGTTTTTCTCGCAATAAGATAGGTCATTTTGCATCAAGGTGTCCGAAAAGAGTCCCTAATTCAAGACCTAACAAGCCCATATTTCAAAGAAATTGTTATTATGTTGCTGACGAAGGTGTGATAGATGATGAATCTGATAAAGAGAATGTAAGTGAGGGCTAATGGGAATTTATTGCTGTCAAGGAAAATAATCCTGTGTCTACTGAATCTGCTAGTTGTAGAAATATGGAGAAATCCCTAGCTACTCAAGTTGAAGAGAAAGATGAATGGGTGATTGACAGTGGATCCTCTCATCACATGATAGGTGATAAGAGTAAATTTTTGATCTTTGAAAAGCATGATGGTGGTGTTGTAAGATTTGGTGATGATAAAGTAGGTGTAATCCATGGCAGAGGATGCATTTCTCTTGATGGTAAGAATAATACTGATGATGTCCTATATGTGGAAGGTCTGAAGCATAATCTTTTAATTGTTGGATAGATTTTTGATAAGGAATACTATCTTTAAGGATGGAAAGTGTAGAATATTGGGGAGTTCTGGAAATGTGATTGCATCAGGTACAAAAACAAAAGGTTCACTTGAGTGTTGCTAGTAAAAGTTTTTGATTTCTCAAGTTGATGAAAGTTGGTTGTGGCATAGGAGAATGTGTCATGTAAGCATTGATAATATTATCAAGATAAGTTCTACTTAGGCTATGAGAGATCTTCTTAAGTTGATAAAACCTACTAATTCCATATGTAAGGAATGCCAGTAAGGGAAGCAAACTAGAATTTCATTTCAGAGAAAAAAACATAGTTCAAATGAATTGTTGGAGCTTGTGCATACTGACTTGTGTGGTCCTTCTAGAGTAAAAAGTATACAAGGATATAGGTATTTCATGTTGCTTAGTGATGATTATTCTAGAATGATGTGGGTTACTTTCTCAAGGGAGATATATGTAGCTCTAGAGAAGTTCAAGATCTTTAAGGCTATGACCTTGAGATAGAGACAGGTCTAAAGATTAAATGTCTGAGATCAGATAGAGGTGGTGAATTCACTTCCAGTGAGTTTAATTCTAATTTTGAAGAATATGGGATAAAGAGACAATTATCTACCCCACAGACCCCTCAGAAAAATGGAGTTGTGGAAAGGAAGAACAAGACAATTGAAGAAGCTGCTAGAACTATTATGCTAGAAGGAAATGCCCCTCATATCTACTAGAGAGAAGCTATGAGTATTGTTGTTTACACAATCAACTAGGTACAAATCAAAGGTGATACTAGTAAGACTCCTTATGAGCTATGGTATTGTCATAAACCTATTGTTAGATATTTCAACATCTTTGGGAGTAAATGTTATATCAAAAGAGATGAAGATATAGGAAAGTTTGATGCTAGGAGTGATGAAGGAATATTTCTTGGTTATTCAAGTAAAAGAAAGGCCTACTGGTGCTACAATAAGAGATTGAGGAAAATGATTGAAAGTGTAAATGTCAAGGTTGATGAAAACATAGCTAGACCATCCAAAACTTGTGGATATGATTCATATGATCAGAATGATAGTTCAAATAAAGGAAAGAAAATTCAAACTTCAAATCAAGTTCAAATCATTCTGGTGAATCAAGAAAATCAAGAGGAAAGAAAAACTAGTGAATGCACAAAAGACATATCACAAGAGCCTGAAGTTCAAGAACATCCTAAGACTCCAAGGTTTGCAAGATTAAATATTCAGAAGATTAGATCATAGGTGATAAGAACAAAGGTGTCCAGACTAGGAGAAAAATTGCAGAAGAATATTGTTTGATTTCAAAGACTGGGCCTAATAGTGTGAGTGAAGCATGCAAAGATGGACATTGGGTTGAAGAAATGAAAGAAGAACTATAAAAGATTGAGAGGAATGATACATGGATTCTTGTTCCTAGACCTAAGGACAAAAATGTAATTGGAACTAAATGGGTCTTTAGAAACAAACTAAATGAGCAAGGTGAAGTTGTTAGAAACAAAGCAAGACTAGTGTGTAAAGTATATTCTTAGATGAAAGGGATTGAATTTGAAGAATTTTTTTCCTTGTTGCTAGGATTGAAGTGGTGAGATTATTTCTTGCTTATGCTACTTACAAAAACTACAAGGTTTATCATATGGATGTCAAGTCAACATTTCTAAATGGTGAGCTGGAAGAAGAAGTGTATGTGTATCAACCTAATGGATTTCAATTAACTGATTAGGGAGATATGGTTTTTCAGTTGAAGAAAGAATTGTATCGACCTAAGTAAGCCCCTAGAGCATGGTATGCCAGATTGGACAAGTATTTGATGAAGCTTGGATTTAATAAAGGTCCTATTGATAGTAATTTGTATTTCAAGATTGATGATAAATATTTGATTGTTGAAGTATTTGTTGCTCATATCATTTTTGGAGGAGATGATAGTTTGTGCATGAAGTTTTTTTATGAGATTCGAAGTGAATTTAAGATGTCTATGATTGGAGAGATGAAATTCTTTTTGGGATTGCAAATTAGTTAATTAGATAAATGGATCTTTATATCTTAGTCCAAGTATGTGAAAGAATTGCTAAAGAAGTTTGGTATGGAAGATTCAAAGCTAGTTGGTAAACCCATGGTGACTGGATGTAAGTTGACACAAGATGATGACTCACCTAAGGAAAATAAAACTAGATACAAATTGATGATTAGTGGACTACTTTATTTGACTCAAACTAGACATGATATCATGAATTCTATATACATTGTTGCAAGATTTCAAGTTGATCCTAAGGAATCTCATGTGACAGTTGTGAAGAGGATTTTTAGATATTTGAAGGTGATGGAACCTTTAAAAATTTTAAATTTTGAAGTCCCTTGTTGAAAAATTTCCCACTACACACTTAGAAGCGCACTTGCAAAATCTGCCCAAGTGACCTACTTTAGAGGGTCACAATTCAAAGCCTGTTGATTTTCATGCCAAATGGATTATTGATCTCAATTCTCCTTACATTCATGTACTACCTTGTCTGATTTTAGAGTCTTAGGATCAGATTTGCTATTTTTTCAAGATCAGAAGCAGATGCAGTTTGTTTAGTTTTACATCTGCATTTCTGACAATGTTTCAAAGTGGTCATCTTTGACCCCTAATATATTGTGAAGAGTAATGATTGAAGCAAATAAAATTTTCAAAACTACTCAATGTACCTAGATGAGCGTATGTTTCCAATGGAAGCCCCCTAGAGGTTGTTTTGATATTTTACAAAGTGGTGACTTTGAGAGCCCTGATTGGTTCTGAATAAGTGAAATTGCAAAAAAGCCTAAGTGAGCCACTTCGACATTTAATAGATTACACCTCGGGAATAATTTTTCCATGTTGTTTGTTGCATTGGATTCTTGGGTCAAATGGTAATATGTATGCTCAGTTTTAGTCCCTCAGGATAAGTTTTGATGGGTTAACTAATCCTTTTTTTACTATGACATGGCCAAAAATGGTGTCTCAAAGTTTCCAATTTCCAAGATCTAAGGACAACCCATTTCTTTTTTTCATCTAAAACCTCTATAGCTCCATTTTCATCAAAATTAGAGGTCATATGATGTGATATTTTAATGCATTTTTTGTGTGGTGAACACACCGTAGGGGCCAGTATACAAAGGAGGTACTTGAATTTTAAGGGCTAGGCAAAATTTTAGGAAATGGGTTTTCTCTAAATAATTGATTATAGAAGCATGCACAATCCTTGATTCCAAGTCTCACCATTTGTGTCCAATGAAATTTCTTCATTTGGGTCGTAGGCATAATTAAAATTTTCCCATTTCCTAATGTTTTCAAATGTTAATATTTAAAATATTTTAAATATTGGGAAAATGAAAAAATGCATTTAAGGAAATTATAATGCATAACTTCAAATGTCCCAAGGAAAATAAAATTTAATTCTTGCTTTTTATTGGTTGAAAAGTAGCTTTCATGACTTTCACTCTGCATAGATGAACTTATGGCCGATCGTTGTTTTGGTTTGTTTTCCCCACTTAAATCATTGATGGCACGATGGCTATGTCCTCTCATCGCCCATCATAGATTCGTGGGATCTTTCCTTTTGCACATTGGTGGAGGAGTATGTTCTAAGCTCTTTATTGCTCATCACTAATTTATATCTCAGTTTCTTGTTACATCCACGATGGAGCGATGAATTCACTCATCGCTCATCTCAAACGTCTTCTCCATGATGAATTTGTGAGGGCACGCTAATTTATTATGATCTTCCCTTCTCAAATCCATGATTGGTGATGGTGGCTTCCATGAATTAAGTTTTCACATATAAAATAAAGTTCTATTTGTTGAGGTGAAAAATGGCTGGAGAAAAGTAATTGAACGTAAATATGAAGGTGCACAGGTAAATTTATATTTTCATGAGAACTTGGCTCATTTTTTCATCACCATTATATTTCTCATTTGGAATTTTCTATTTGTGATATATGATGAATACTAGCAACATTGGAATAAAGGAAAATAGTAGAGCTTAGGTTAATATCAAGTATTATTATTTGATAAGATCTTAAAATGAAAATAGAATGTGGGTAAATGTTTTTACATAATCCAGTAAAGGAATCAAATTATTTTGTAGTGCAAATTAAAAATTTATTTTGCTGGGAGGTGAAAAGAAGAGGACATGAGTAATTATTTTATTACTCAATTGAAAAATTAAAGCATTCACAAATAAAGTCAAAAACTTTATTTATTGAGCAGTGAAATAAAATAGCTCACAAGGATTTGCAAAATGTAAAGGGATTTGTACTGTTGGGTGAGAATAAGGTAATTGCATAGGTGAAATGGTAATTTTATAGCCAAGGAACTTTTGATAGCAGAATAAAGACTGAAGGCTTTCACTCAAGATTCTTTTCAGCTGCAAGGCATTTTCAACGTGGGTAAGAGGTTGAATGTTGAAGGATGAAGTCTTCTCGTGGGGAATATTTTTTTGTTGCAAGGAAGTGGAGTGAGGACCAAGAAAATAAATTGTTGGATCAAGATTCTTTAGCAAGGAAAGGCAATTACTGATCTATGGACCTAAATGTGCTAGATTTCATTGGGAGATCTCCACTTAGGGTTTCTTTCTCCTCAAGTGTTGTTTTTCTACCTCATTTTCAAAGAGAGGATATTTTGTAATTAATCACACAAAAGATTGTAATGAGAATATAGAGCATTTTAGAGCTAGGTATTAGGGTCCGTGTTTGTTAATATCTATGTAATTTTTTTACAATACTAGAAAAATAATGTTGAATGTTTCAAGTTTGATACTATTTTACTCTCCTATGTACTGGTTTTGCAAGTTATGAATAATACAATAAAGGTTATCTTATTTGTCTCCATTAGTTTTAGATAGATGTGTGGATTTTTTCTTGTCTATTAATTCAAAGTATTAATGTAGGTACTTGAATATGGCTGTAAATTTGTATTGAACTAAGTGCTAGGATGCTTAAGACACAATGCTAAAATAATGTAATGGAGCATTTCAGGGCTTCATTAACCTGTCAGGTACACAAATTGTTATGAAATCATATATGTGTTTGAGTTGACTCCATTCCAAGGATGAGACATTGATCTAAGTATGCTATTTGTGTTACATTTGTTGGATAATACAACAACTAATCATCTTGTAAATCAAATTTACTTATCAGTACTGGTTTGTTTGTGTGTTGAGCTCATTTCATTATATTACATTTCTCATGTTTTAATTAGGCATTACTATAGAGGTCAGCCAAGCCTTTATAGTATTGTGCCTATTAAGAATCTAAAGGATAAAAAAATTTCATAGTATATTTGATAATTTGGCACACAAGTATCTATAGATATACTATTGGGATCACCCTCCCAAGTTTAACAAGGCCTAAAGTGCAGAGGAGAAAGGGATATTTTATTCACTCTCTCATTCATTGGCCATATCAACCCATTGAGTTTGAATATAAGAGAGTGGCTACTCTTTAGGACTCATTGTATCTGTTGATTTGGGAACTAATAGATTGGAGACTCCACTAGGGAGAACTTTGAATCTCTAGTTGTAGACTATCTTATCATAGAGTCAGATTATTTGTTGATCTATAGTTCTAGGTCTAAATGATCCAAGGACCTGCATACTTGAAGGAGATTGCTGCAACATTTCTAATGTATTCTTGAAGTCTGGTGCTCTACTAGTGGAGAGAACTCAGAATACATAGATCTTAGAAGAAGCTTTCTACTCCTTGAAGATCTTTTCCTCTTTCAAAGAGGTGGCAACTCTACATTAGTTTCTACATCATTAGAAGAGTTGGTTGCAACAATTCTCGGGTATTTTTCTATTATAAAATCTTTGTATGAAGGTTTTCAATAAAAAAATCTAGTTGATACTATCCCTTATTTAGTATTTCAAGATACTAGTAGAATGAGAAATGAGAAAGTAGGATATTCTAAAAAGGATATTGAGAAAAATTAGTTGTAGAGGGAATAAATTTATTTGCAAATATGTATTGTTGGCTTATTTCTCCCTCTACAAACTCTAATATCATGCCTAGAACATAGCCATGTCTTCAAAGGAAAGTGTTCACTAGTGAAAGATGTGACCCTTTGGATTTCAATCATATCCAAGGTTACCCATATTTTGTCCCAAGAAGAATAAAAGATTTTTTTCCTAAGTTTAGAGGAGGTTTTGAAGAATCAACATCACAACATGTACAAGGTTTTCTTGATGTAATGGATGACTATCAAATAGTATAAGAAGATGCTATCATGAAGTTTTTTGTAAGAACTTTAGAAGATACTGCTGAATACTAGTTTTCTAGTTTACCAATTCATTCCATATGCTCATGGAAAGATCTTGAGAAACTATTCATGGATGAGTTTGGTGAAGAGAATGATTTATGCTTGTCTAAAGAAAGAAATCTGCATACCCAAGAACAATATGAAGAGAAAACTAAAAATGAGGTTGAAATTATGTCACCTATTGATGCATAGTATGATATAGAAAGGTTTGAGGATGAATCCATCTATGATTTTCATGATAGATTCAAGAAATTTCTGCTTGCTATACCATAATTAGAAAGACCCAATGAGTTATTTTGCATTGATTTGTTTTGTGAGAACTGTGAGCCAAGTCTAAGTACCATGCCAACTCATTTGAAGACCCCTAGTATTAAATTTTTATATCAATGGATATCAATAATTGAAAAAATGATAGAAAAGTGTGAAACTAATCTCCTAAATAGCTTATGTGATGGTACTTTTTCAAGAATTAATCACATAGGTCTAGATGGTATAGTGGAATACAAGAATGATGCAAAATTAGGTGATGAGGAAGTTGTTTTTGAACAACCTACAAAAGAAATATACCCATATGAAGGTTGCAATGATGCAGATGAAACTGAAAGTATTTTCTCTTCTATGGACTTTGAATATATTGTTGAAGAGCATGTTGATTCTAAATTTTCATTTCTTCATGATGAGAACAATGATGTTGTAAATGAAAGTTTTCAACCAACAAAAAAGCATTCTTGTCCAAATGGTTAGAAACATTACAATTTTATTTGTAGTTCTTGTTTCTATGATTTCTCTCAAGAGGAAGTGGTAGAATTGATTTATTTAAGTGAGAAGTGTCTATATAATGAAAATGCCAATATTTCTAAAAGCTCACAAATGCATGATGAGGTATATGAACTGAATATATGTTTTGAAGAAGACGTGTGATTAACAATGTAATGGTACAATTGGTCATGCAAATTCTACAAATATGTGCAACATTGATGGAAGATTTCATGATGATAAGATAGAGGAGCCTACTGATTTGAAGAGTAATCAAGACAATGTCAGTACATTAGATGAAAGTGACAGAGTATGCAATGATTTTAAGTCAAATCAATCATGTGTGAAGTTGCAGTGAAGATATAAATTATGGTTTTCAATTTGACAATGAAGAAGACAACACTACTGATTATTATAGCAATGTGAATAGAGACAAAGATATGTATGCCAGAGGTTCATTCGATGAATCATCTCAAGTAGTTGATTAGAAGGAACATGCATATATTGATAATCATAAACAAGGAAATCCTCTTTTGTTTTATGCTTTACCTTCTTCTATTCATTTTTTTTCCTTTGAAGATATCCCTAAATGTTTGCATGAGATCAACATTGAAGAAGTTGTACTTGATAGTGGAAATGTAGAGATAGATGTTAGTACAACTAATTATGCTCTTTATGATTAGTTTTCACTTGAAGAATGTGATTGTGTCAATCACATGGACGCATATAAGGATGTATTTTTTGGATCCTCAACTCATAGTTTTCCTCATAAGTAGTATGCTTCAGATTGTCATGTTGATGTAACAGGATGTGGTGTTGAATATGATACTTCTTGCAATAATGAATTTGTGTTGAACACTCACTATGATGATTTTGTTGCAAACGAATATTTTCAGTCATATGAACCTGCACTTTAGGCTTCTTTTTTTGATAATATAACAAGTATTAACAGTCTTATCTATGAGCTTGAAGTAGGAAACATTGTTTGGGATGCTGACATTTCTTCAGAATGCTATGATTTGAATATGGATGAAGGTATTATGAGTGTTGGTGAATCTTGTTTTTAGGACATTGATGCATGTAATAATTTGATTGGGAAGTTTTGTTGGGATGATGAAAAAATCATTTATGATGTAATTCATTTCGATGAGTTTCAAATGTGTGAGAAATCTTTGCTTGACACACAAAAGGATTGCACATTTTTTCTGAGGCATGATACCTTTTTGAACTTTAATCTTTGTGAGGGAATTGGTAAATGTGATAAGGTTGTTTTTTTAGATAGTCTTGATCACTATCCTCAAATTTTTTCACTTGCCATAGAATTTGGAAATGAATGAGTGGCCGTGATGTAGCCTATGTCATTTGGTTTCCATGTGATAATAAAGCTAAATACAAATGCAGCCTGACACTTGTGTTTACAAGAATGTAGTCACTCATGTTGCTATGGTGTGATAGAAGAAGATATGGATTAAAAGAGGTTAGGTTTTTTAATAGATTGGTGTTTGAAAAAGGTAAGAATTGACTGCACTTTTTTCATTTGGTGGCTTGAGGCCATCAAGTGAATTTTAAAAGTTTTAATAAGGACTCTGTTAGCTAATGTTTCTAGCACCTGGTCTGCTCTCCCAGAGATCTGAATTCTTGCTATGCCCACAAGAGGAATACATTCCAAGATTCATTGATGGAACCTTCAAAAAATTTAAATTTTGAAGGCACATGTTGAAAAAATTTCCTTTGCACACTCAGAAGTCTACTTACAAAATCTGCCCAAGTGACCTACTTTGGAGGGTCACAATTCAAAGCCTGTTGATTCTCATGCCAAATGGATTGTTGCTCTCCATTCTCTTTACATTCATGTACTCCCCTATCTCATTTCAGAGTCTCAGAATCAGATTTGCTATTTTTTCGATATCAGAAGTTGTATCAATGGGTTATTTTTCTAAAGGTTAGATTATAAAATATCAATAAAGCATAAAACCCAAAGAAATTATCAAGAACAAAGGAAACTAAAATAAATGAAACACATATACCTGTCACTCATTGAAATCTCCATGATTTACCTTCATAGCACCTTCTAACTTGTTGATTGTTTCCCTAAGATCAAATGTGTGAGCAATCTGAAATTAAAGACTAAGTCCTACACAAGCTTTGAAGGATTTGGATTGTCTAAAATGAAATCAAGTATCTATGTCTAAAACGCAATGAATCTAATGCCTAAGAAAATTATGCCTAAATCACTAGTGAAGATGTAAATATATGAATATGTCTAAATGTCTAAGCATCTATGCATCCAAGCATCTAGGCGTAAACGAAATTGTGAGCAAAAATGGCATTTTATAGAAAATGCAATTTTGGATGGACAGATGAGATTGAAAGTTGGTCAAAGCCTAAAATCAGAGGATAAGATTTAATGTGACAATCCCCAATTAGGGTTAGGGAAAAATTATTAAATGATTGGTCAAGATGTCATTTGAGAAGATTGAATCGGTGGTGGAGAATAAATGAGATAATTAATTAGAAAAATAAAGATTTTTGAAAATCAAGATAAAGATTGCCTGATTTGTGAGATTTGAAAAATAAAGAAGATAAGAGTTGAACTGAAGATCAGATTTGCAAAATCAAGAATCTACTTGATTGCTTGATTTTTGGAAGAATATTACCATTTTGAATTAAATTAATTCAAAATATGGATTTTGTGAGATAATATATAATCGATTTTCAGATTATTTACAAAAATGAACTTATAGTCAAGAAAGTGAGATCATTTTAAATTATTTATTTATTTAAAATGAGGGGAAATATTAAATTTTGAAATTAAATAATTAAAGATAATTATTTAATTTAGAAGATATGATAAATGATTAAATAAATTAATTAACTCATTTAATCATGAGAATTAGTGACATATTAAATAAATAAATAAAATTTATTTATTTAATAATCAGGAATAAATAAATGAAGAAAGATAATTAAGTAAATTAAGAAATTTATTTAATTAGGGGAAGACTTAGACAATTAATGATGTATTTAATAAATAAATAAAATTTATTTATTTAATAATCATGAAGAATAAAAGGACATGAATTACTTAAATAATTATGAATTATTTAATTAATAGTCGAATGTGGACCAAGGAATAATTAAGATGTCATAAATATGCTAGGACAAAAGGGGCAAAAATAGAGCTTGCAAGCCTAGGTCATTTTTATGTGTGTACATTTTTACCCTCTTTATCATAATGTAGCATGTCACGTTGTGACAAAGAAAAAAAGTCAAAGTCATGCCCCAATGAAGGTAGAGAGCATTGGAATTGTATGTCTCAATCCCACAGGCTGAAACTTCTTGTGAGAAATTTCGATGAGACTGGTGAGATGTCTGGCCGACCTACTAGTAGATCCTGAACTGTCGTGACCTCCTGAATGTCTTGGCGATCAACATAACTGGCAACCTTCGGCATACTCTTGGACAATCGAGATGATGTCTCGGCGATGGTAGAAAGTCTAGCCGATATCGGCGTGACCTTTGGTCTGTCTGGCCAATGCAGCAATTAGTGTGACTTGCCTCTGTCGGAATGAGTCTTAGCAATATGGAGATGTCTCACCGGTAGAGCTACATTCGGGTCATCGGGATAAAATAAAGGTTTAGTACGAACTCTTGGCAATTGGGAGATTTCTAGCCAACAGTTTTATTTCCTAGTGGTTGTTGGGGAGACCCTTGGCCAAAAGGCTTACTTCAATGTGATGTCTCATCGATAGCAGTAAGTCTCACCAATGGGAGTCTTCACGGTAACACATAGACTTTGGTGTAAAGTCTTAGTGACTTGGAGAGTCTCACCGATAGTCCTTGGTAAGACATGGGTGCTCGATGTGAGGTCTCGGCAAAAGACAAAAGTCTTGCCGACTCAATATGACATGGTTTTCTCAGAGTGAAGTCTTGGCAAAAGATGAATGTCTTGATGACTGTTAGGTGCTTCGGTGAAACTTGAAGAGACTTGGTGTAACCTCTTGGCGAGTGGTAAAGTCTTTCCGGCTATTATTTGGCACTCAGTATGACTTGAGACAATGGTGTGATGTCTCAGAGAAAGCAATAAGTCTCACAGACTATTGGATGCTTTGGTATAACATGAAGAGCTCGGTGTGATGTCTTGGCAAAAGATGATTGTCTCACCGAATGGAATTCTCATGTTGGCATGACTTGAAGACTTCGGCATGAGGTCTTGGAGATCTACGATAGTCTTGCCGATGGCATTTTTTAGATCGATATGACCTTTGAACTTCAGTATGATGTCTCATTGAATGGCGATTGTCTTACTAATGAGAATGTTGAGATTGATGTGACTTGAAGACTTTGGTGTATTGTCCAGGAAAAGAGCGATAGTCTTGTTGATTGATGAACTCTTTGGAATACCTTGTGATCTTCGATGTGAGGTCTTGGTGACATGGAAAAGTCTTAGTGATAGCTGTTTGGACTCAATGTAACCTCTTGCCGATAAGGATGACTCTTGGTGATATCAAATGCTATATGTGTTGGAATCAAGGAGACATCGTTAGTGTCTCACTGACATGACAACACAGGTTGAATGCCCTTGACCTTTTGATGACTATCCTATGTGGTGTCTCATGGACTAATCAAAGGAAGTGAAATTCAAATGGTTGGCAGCTAGATTTTTTCAATAGTTGGGATGTTGGAGCTAAATTATATGCAAGGAAAAATCTACACAAGAGTTGAAACATCTACGATGTTGAGCTAGTTATTTCGATAGTTGTGATTTGACAGTTGGAAGCAAACCGATTCATAGAGGTTGTTGAGAATGAATGCATATATGTATGCATTGGACGTTTTGAAGACATATAGATCAGAGTCGAGGAGAGCCAAAGAGAAAAAGAGAAGAAGAGAGAGAGCTGAGTGGCTGGCTAAAAGGTTGAGACCATGAGGCCGAAGCAAGAGGAAGAGAGAGGTAGGGTTTTGCTACTGGAATCTCTCCTGACCATGAATGACATGGTTATTCTCTCATGTTGATTTTTCTACCAGTTGTATCTAGAATGAATAAGATTGAATCTCTGAAAAGGCTATGAGCATGAAATTGTATTGTAACCGTTTGTTGCTGAATAATGCAATGGATCGATCTTTGGAGTGTGGGGTTTTTTATCCAAAAGGATTTTCCCCATGTAAATTTGTTTGTTTTGGTTTATGTCTCATCCTTCATGTCTACTGGTTCTTGTTGTAGAATCTGTTAATGCATGTTGTTGAATTTTACATGTGCTTCTCTCAGAAGGATCAATGTGGGAAATAATTGTGTCTATTTCCACTTTAGGACATAGTTGTACATGTTTTTGAGGCAACCTAATTGAAATGAAAGTTACCGAAGGCACTACTATTTGGAGTTTCTATGATATGTGCTCCATTGATTTCCTTACAAGTGGTAT
This sequence comes from Sequoia sempervirens, assembly GCA_007258455.2. NCBI lineage: Eukaryota > Viridiplantae > Streptophyta > Pinopsida > Cupressales > Cupressaceae > Sequoia > Sequoia sempervirens. Next base: position 336,779,678 of record VDFB02000017.1, read on the forward strand.
CAGAGCCTTCTTCTAGTTGTTGGTTTTGGATATTTCTCCTGTGAAGATTTCTTAGCTTGTTAGGCTGGAAGAAATTGGGAGGAATGGATTGATGTATTGATCCTTTGATGAGTGGAAATCTTGTGGCATTCTGAGACAACATGCAGCTTGAAGGATGGTCAAGATAGAAAAGGAAGTTGATCATGTTGTGATTTGTGTCTCCTGGCTGGTAGAGGTTTAACCTTGGAGTATGAGGTGGATTTCTATGCTTCATGGATATGTAGTAGTAAAGCTTTCATATTAGGTGTTTGTGTGATAGGATCCTGGGTAATATGGAGAAGCCTAGGTTGTTTCTCAGCCATGGAAGAGAGTTATTATGCTAGGTGGTGGTTCCTAGTGTTGGAAGGCACTGTTTCCTATTAACCTCGAATGCTTGAAGGCTATGGAGTTAATCATTAGATGATTTTCAAGCTTTTGAAATAGCCTTTCTCTCTTACTCGGATGCATGTATATGTCGGTGGTTTAGTGTTGGCCTGAAAGGGTCTTGGATTCTCTTGAATTGCTATTTTCTAAGGATGTTTTGTACTTGCATGGCTCTGTGGTTTTACAGGTTTTACACGGTTAAGAAAAACTTGTAAACATGTGGAGTTGTTGTTAAGCTATTGTCTAGACACTGGCCTTTTGGGGTGTTGTTGGATGAGATAGTTGCAGTTCTGCATGCATGCTTGGTGCATGGCTTGAGGAGGTATGATTTCTTCTCTGCATGGGAGTGTTGGTACATGATTTGTCACTCAACATTCTTGTGGTGGTGCTTGAGGGTTCCCTAATTATGGTGCTTGTTGTGGACATGATTGGAAAATCAGATTTGGCATAATCTAGTGTTTGAGTCATGTTGTCTACGTAGTGTTTCTCTTTGATATCTTAGTGTTGCAGTTTCCAATATAATAATAGGTTTGCATGTTCGATGTTTTTGATCTACAAGTTATGTAGTTGGTGGATTAGCTACCCATTGGTTGTAGTGAGATAACTTGGATGTGGACTGCCTTTACCCATGAGGATTGATTCATTGTTGGTGCAGACTTGTTAGTTGGCCTTATTGTTGGTCACTTGTGCTTTGATGTGATTGTTTTGAGATAAGAGTATGGATACTATAAAGTACCTAAATAGTTGGTTATGGGACCATGAAGTAGGTGGTCATGATGCTTGGAGAGCTCGGATGTGACATTTTAGTGGGAGCTCTAGCAGTGACTGTTGATTCATCACATTGTGGTGAATGGTCTTCTTTGGTGTTGCAGATGTTTCTAGGGAGAGCTTTTAGATCCTGTTGCTGTAGAAGGGTTCTTTCAAATTTGCATGGACATTATTTGAAGATGTGCAACATCTTGGATCCATGGAGGATGCTTGGAGTCTTTGGCTGAGGTGTTGGTGGTGCTTGACAGGTGATATTAGTGTTGAGTCTATTTGCTTTATGTCATGGTATACACTTGGTTGTGCACTGGAGCTTTAGCATTGTGCATTGTACTTGAGACAATGGTGAAGTCACTTGAAGCATGGTATCTCCTAAGGGGATGTGTAGATCATGGTGTCATGATAAATTCCTGATTTAGATGATTGGAGCTTTGACAATGGTCTGAAAGTCTGAGAAGGATACACCTTGGTTGAATGTAAGTTCAATAAGAGACCTATGAGGAGATTGCTCTTGGATTAGTCATGATGACTTGTATATCTTGAAGGAGTATTCTTGTTCCCACTCTTGGTCTACTTGGCAATTTATCTGAGAGGTATTTGGATCATTATATCTTTTAGATGTATTTGTTTTTGTTCACTTTCATGATATGGATCTTGAATTGGTGTTTAATGGTTCTAGAGGATTCATAGTGGAAAATGTACAGTTATTTTATCTCCTTGAGCTTTTGTGTTATGTCATTTACTTATGAGAATTGGTAGGAGATGATGTATGGGCTGATTTCCTGAAATGCAGAATGAACTAGTTTGATCTTCTTTGAGAGGTTTATATCCATGTTTTTAAAAGTTGGTTTGATCTTGGTGATTGAATGGATTGATGTTGTGAAGGATTTTCTTTTGGGATGTGAAGGAGATCATTCTTGACATACCTGGCTGTTAGAAGTGTATGTAGGAGGATGTTCTACAGGAAGATGATGTGCAAAGTTTCTCTCAGTAGCCATGATGGTTTGTGGTGAGAGAAATGTCTCTTGTAGCAGTTTGTTGCAGGGTGTGCATATCATTATGGATATTTAATTGGAACTACATGGTTACATGTTCTATGTGTTGTTATTGGTAGACTTTTGATGCCTTTTGATCTTTCAGATATGGATTACTCAGGCAGTGGGAGTTCCTGTATGTATCTTGTCTTCTTTGACTGGTTAGCACTTGGAGCTTGTATTTGCTATTAATGAGTTGGTTATGCTTTAGCATGAGTTTACTAATGATAATACCTTTGAGGTATGTGAGATTGGATGGAATAGCATGAGCTGTGGGTGCTATTTTTAGTCGCGTGGTTTTATCAATTGGATGGAAGCAGTCAATCTGACTATTGTTCTAGCTGGTGTTTTTCTATCTTGTTTCTAGAGAATGACTTCACTGTTGTGTTCTGATTAAAGTTTTGAAGTTGATATTTCTTCCATATAGCATTTGAGCACAGTGAAGTGGGAGCAGTATCTTGTTGGTGATATCACTGCTTGTGTTCGTTAGAATGGTGCTTATACACATTGGCATTGTATCCTTCTTCCACAGGTGGCATGTTGGAAGATGACAAGATTGTTGCCTGAATAGTGGACATCTTAGATGTTGGAGCATGAGAGCATGTTTGAGGTCTATGTGGTTTCTTGGAAGGCTATGATTGGTTACATTTTGGTTGCTTCGTTGGATAGTGAGTTGCAGTTGGATGCCTGGTCTTGCTTGTAGATTTTCTAGTGGACTGAATCAGTGGAATCCTATTGATTGGGTGTCTTGAGTGTTGTGGGGTTTCAACTTGAGGATCTAGTGTGATATTAGTTTCTGGTTGCTTTGGAGGTGCCTGTGTGATCTTCATCAAGTGGGATATTGTTGGAATTGTATGTCTCAATCCCACAGGCTGAAACTTCTTGTGAGCAATTTCGGTGAGACTGGTGAGATGTCTGGCTGACCTACTAGTAGATCCTGAACTGTCACTGTGACCTCCTGAATGTCTTGGTGATCAGCATAATCGAACACCGTCAACGTACCCTTGGATAGTTAGGATGATGTCTCGGTGATGGCAGAAAGTCTGGCCAATGCAGCAATCGGTGTGACTTTCCTTTGTCGGAATGAGTATTAGTGATATGGAGATGTCTCGCCAATAGAGCTACATTTAGGTCATCGGGATAACATAAGGGTTTAGTAGGAACTCTTGGCGATTGGGAGATGTCTGGTCGATGGTTTTATTTCCTAGTAGTTGTCAAGGAGACCCTTGGTCGAAAGGCTTGCTTCAATGTGATGTCTCATCAATAGCGGTAAGTCTCGTCGATGGGAGTCTTTGCGTTAAAACAAAGACTTTGGTGTGAAGTCTTGGTGACTTGGAGAGTCTCACTGATAGTCCTCGGTAAGACATGGGTGCTCGATGTGAGGTCTCGGCGAAAGACAAAATTCTTCCCAACTCAGTATGACATTGTTTGCTCGAAGTGAAGTCTTGGCGAAAGACGAATGTCTTGCCGACTGTTAGGTGCTTTGGTGAAACTTGAGGAGACTCAGTGTAACCTCTTGGTGAGCGGTAAAGTCTTGCTGACTATTATTTGGTGCTTGGTATGACTTGAGACCTCAGTGTGATATCTTGGTGAAAGCGCTAAGTCTTGCCGACTGTTGCATGCTTTGGTATAACATGAAGAGCTCGGTGTGATGTCTTTGCAAAAGATGATTGTCTCACCGAATGGAATTCTCACGTCAGCATGACTTGAAAACTTTGGCATGAGGCCTTGGCAATCTGTAATAGTCTTGTCAATGGAATTTTTGAGATTGATATGACCTTTGAACTTGTCTCATTGAATGGTGATTGTCTCACTGATGAGAATGCTGACATTGATGTGACTTGAAGACTTCAGTGTAATGTCCAGGTGAAAAGCGATATTCTTGCTGATTGATGAACTCTTTAGAATACCTTGTAATCTTCAGTGTGAGGTCTTGGCAACATGCCAAAGTCTTAGCGATATCTCTCTAGACTCAATGTAACCTGTTGCCGATAGGGATGACTCTTGGAATGTTGGCAGTGTTGGCATCAGGGAGACACGATTAGTGTCTCACTGACATGACAGCACAGGTTGAATGCCCTAGACTATTTGATGACTATCCTATGTGGTGTCTCATGGAAAAATTAGAGGAAGCAAAATTCAAATGGTTGGTAGTTGGATTTTTTCAATAGTTGCGATGTTGGAGCTAAACTGTATGCAAGGAAAAATCTACACGGGAGTGGAAACATCTATGATGTTGAGCTGGTTGTTTCGATAGTTGTGATCTGACAGTTGGAAGCAAACCAATTCATGGAGGCTATTGATAATGAATGCATATATGTATGCATTGGATGTTTTGAAGACATATGGATCAGAGTCGAGGAGAGCCAGAGAGAACAAGAGAAGAACGGAGAGAGTCGAGTGGCTGGCTGAAAGGCCAAGGCCATGAGGCCAGAGCAAGAGGAAGAAAGAGGCAGGGTTTTGCTACTGGAATCTCTCCTGACTATGAATGCCATGGTTGACCTCTCATGTTGAGTATGCTACCAGTTGTATCTAGAATGAACAAGATGTAATCTCTGAAAAGGCTATGAGCGTGAAATTGTGTTGTGACTATTTGTTGCTGAGTAATACAATGGCTCAATCTTTGGAGTGTGGGGGTTTTTATCCGAAAGGATTTTCCCCACGTAAATTTGTTTGTTATGGTTTCTATCTCATCTTTCATGTCTACTAGTTCTTGTTGTAGAATTTTCTAATGCATGTTGTTGAATTTTACATGTGCTTCTCTCAGAAGGATCAATGTGGGAAATAATTGTGTCTGTTTTTGCTTTAAGACATAGTTGTATGTGTCTGTGAGGAAACCTAATCGAAATGAAAGTTACCAAAGGAACTACTATTTGTAGTTTGTATGAGATGTGCTCTATTCATTTCCTTACACAAAGTATCAATGCCCCCTTAGGAAATTTTTCAAATTTTTGGCCGAAGGCAGAAAAATTTGGAAAGGGTCCTGGTAAGTCAATTTAATGACTAGAAAAATGATGGTGCAGATGGTTTCAGATTCTGACATGTTTAAGGAAGCCAAAAGTGTGGTCAAAGTTGGTCACAAGGGCCCCCAGTAATAACCTAGTTGACAAATATCATTTTGATCTTATAAATAGGTTGACAAAGGGGTAAAGTCAATTCATTTTCACTTTTCACATTGGTAAATTTCAGAGCTCAGAGCAAAGAGGACTGCAATGAGGATGGTGATTCTAGTGATAGAGCATCACGACGAGATCATACAGACCTACAAATGGCCAGAGGGCTTAGATCCAGTGGTATGTGCCCCTACCCACTTTGTAATTTTTTCATTTTGTGTGTCAAAATGAGGGTTTTAGGGTGAACAATGAATGCACCGCGATGCATATGCGTGCACATAAGCCGCATTTGACTTTGCATTCGATGCATTTGATGTGTCGTGATGCAAGTGTAAGGGTATTTTAGGGTAGCCTGAGGATGTGGAATGCATTTTCCAAAAAGTGTGATGCATTCGTCATATCGAGCCGCATTTGAGAGGTATAATGCTGCATGTGTCATTTTGTGACACATTTGCCTGTTTAAGCAATGCATTTGAATAAAGTGATGCATGCGTCATATATCATGACACGAATGATCTTATGGGACACAGTTCAGCAACAAAATGATGCAATCAATATGTCATGATGTAATTGAAGTACAAAACAACACCACCGATGTTTCGTGATGCAAGTGCAGTCAATGCAACACATTTAACTTTGACTTTGACTAGGATTGATGTTGATGCTTTTCAAATTTTAAATGCTTTTTAGCTATGATAATGATAATGATGATTTTTGAAAAGGTACTAAGATGTCGTGTGGCTTTGTGCAGAGATAGCTAGCACCCATATACACATGAGAGAGTAGGCCATCGACCTTCCGATTTCGTGATCAGCTGACTCCATGGGAGAAACCGTGGTTGATGTAGCTAGGTCTATATTATGCTGCCTATATGCATGTTATTCAAGAAAATAGGGGGCTATTAACTATATTATCTGAGTGATGGAATTTAGAGACATGCTCCTTCCACCTACCGACGGGAGAGGCGACAGTGACACTGGAGGACGTTTACTGTGTTCTATGCCTACCGATTCGAGGGGAGCCGATCATTTATGACCCTCGCCATGGCCATCAGACTTTCACAACCTACTATTAGGATGAGGGAGTAGGAGTTGACATCCAAGGTTATGAGATCTGCTAGGAGTTTATAGTAGAGCATTATGCTCGTCGATGCCTTCTTGACAACATTGATTGGCGGGATACTAATTCCAGACTGTCGTGGACATGGGTTTCCCATTGGTTGGGGAGATGTAATAGTGGGGATGAGGCAGGATAGGACCATGTATGCCTAGGGGCCTTGTTTATTGGGCACACTCTACCACCAATTGCATGAGGTTGTCTATAGGAAGGAAGAGAGCATTTCATGTGGCACCACAATTTTTATGATATGGGCATGGGAGCATATAGCAATATTTCATCCACCTATCTAGAGACCACAACTAGCCGAGGGGATGCCATATGCCTATTACTATGTCATTTCTCTACAATAGAGATAGATGGGAGAGATAGGTTGGTGGCACCATTAGATTAATACCATGACATCATTCATCTGGAGACTGTATAGAGACTTCCAGCATGGGATGATGAGGTCGATCATCTCAGCCTTTGTAGATAGTATCACTACCTGATTGGGAGGATAGTGCAGAGCCAGCTGATTATAGAGATGTATCTATCACAACATGTCCTCAAATAGTATGGAGAGTAGCAAGGTGTACCTACAGGCACAACTAAGTATGCCAAATCTTCTAGAGAGTCAGCTTGGGGTCCAGCGATTCCAGTAGCCTTTGCCAAGCAGTAGATTAATGGGCTAGTAGCCTAGTATTGGGGATGGAGAGGTGGGATTGTAGATCTCAGGACCACCACCAATTATGAATTATGGTGGAAGGCACATAGACCGATGCCACTGAAAGATCCAAATGGTCTAGCACCTGTGGACAGGAGGTCAGTTATACCACATGTGTCGAGAGTCAAGCGAGGGGGCAAAGATGGTGACAGAGGCAAAGGTGGGGGGGGAATGGTGGCAGGGATGTAGGAAAGGGGTGGGATGGAGGCTAGGGTGGAGGGTGAGATGGGGGCAAGGATAGAGGTTAGGGTGGGGATGATGGAGGAGATGGCTGGAGATGAAGAAGAGATAGCTAGAGACAGGGCTAGAGGGTATGATAGCATGTGGTGAGGGGGGCACTAGATGCCATCCCAAAGGTGGCCGGGGAGGGGGAGAGTGAGGGGGAGGAGTAGCTGAGGCAAGAGGAGGAGGAGGAGGAGAGACATTTTGGTTAGATATTATTTCACCTTGATGCCTTTAACTTCAAAATATCTCATTTCAGTGCAGGCAACCCCACTCTTTGAAGACTCAGTATTTGGCATTGCAGGAAGGGTTTTAAATTTTTTTGATGTTATTCACTCCAATCCATAATCAACCACCTAACTTAGACTCTTTGCTACCACTTTATCCCAGTCACCACCACTGAGGATCCCATCCACTGTGCTTCCACCAGTATTGCCTCATGTCCTCTATTTTTGTCGCTCATGTTTCTTTTTCCCTCCATCCATCGACTATGACATTTTTTTTTCTGATTACCTCCTAGTTGCTACGCTTTTTGGAACCTTGTCACCACAATCTCCAACAACATCTTCCTTATTGCCATTGACCCTGCATGTAACCCTTCGGCCTTGAAATCATCACCCCCAAAAAATCACTATCAACCAAATAGCTTCCCATTAAGTGAAGGATGTTGTGAACACTCAGGCACCCAGGTTGATTTTATTAATCAACATTTCATTGAAGAGTCTTCACTCTACCCCCAATCTATTCACCTGCACACTATTTGACATACAAGTATGTGAAGAAGAAATATCCACGTTCTCGAGATGAGCAATGGTGGTCATGGAAAGGCATGTTAGAGGTTTGAAACCTAGAAAATATCATTAGTTTATTTGACCTCTTTCTCAATCACACCACCTCTTCTTGTATTGACATCACTGCTATCTCTGGTTGCTTCACATTGGCCCGCATTCCATTGCTGCTCCCTTATTACTCCCCTTGGTTTTGACTTCTCTGTCAAACCATAAACTCTTCCATTGTTGTAGAGAGACACCTTGTCATAGTCCTCATCTACTCTGCTTGACTTGTATGCTTCCCTCGCCCCATTGGTTAAACCCTTGGCTTCCTCCAACCTTCTGTTGCCACCATTCTTCAACATTAGTAACCTAGTCCCTGCCATTTCTAATCTTAGATTTAATTTTTAATCTTAGATATAGTTTTTAATTCTAATCTTAGTTTTAATTTATTTTTAATCTTGGTTTTAGTTGTAATCTTGGTTTTGGTTAGTTTTAATTTAATTTAGAATGAATTTAATTTAGATTTTTTAATTAGATCTCCAATTAATTTTTTTTTAAATTAGCTTTTAATTTAGATTTTTTTTTTTAGCTTTTAGTTAGATTTTAGATTATATCTTTATTAGATTTTATATTTAAGATTATATTTTTATTAGATCTTAGATTTTAGATTAGATTTTTAATTTAGATTTTAAATATAGATTTTTACCTTAAATTTTTAATTTAACTTAGATTTTTAATTTAATTTAGATGTTTACTTTAATTTAGATTTTTCATTTAATTTAGTTTTAATTTAGATTTAGATTTAAACTTACTAATCTAGATTTAGATTTAAAATTTCTAATTTAATTTAGATTTTTTTTTAACTTTTTAATTTAATTTAGATTTCTAATTTTTAATTTAATTTAGATTTTTAACAATTGTATGTTTTGACCTAATCTAGCTTTGGCTTGTGAGTTGGTATTTCTTCTTGTCTTGGTGACTTTCCAGGGGATCTAAGGAGTTGGAATAGTGTTGGATCAGTCAGAACAACAATTTGGAAAGCAAAAATAACTAGGTGCACTTGTTTCATCCTTCATCTCATTAAACTTCTTTGTCACACATTTTAATTTGGGGCATAAAATCAATCTTGTTTGATCACATATTTGAAATTGGACTCAAAATTTTTTTTTGTCTTCAATCACATGTCTTTATTTGGGGTTAAAAAGAACAAGTGCTTTAATTGTTTTATACACATTTCAATTTTCTAAAGGGAAATTAATCACTGCGAGTGTGAATCAAGTTTGTGTGTGATCACAAACACGTCACTTGGTTTTCTTTTGTAAAACCCTTCCTAGGAAGTCTGCTAGGGGATTTCATCACCCCTAGGGATGACCTTAGTCGAGGTGTGAATTGAAAGACACACTTGTTTGGGAGTTGAAATATTGTCACTCTTAGCTAAGCCCCAAATAACTTTATACCTTTGGGAAGTGAAGGTGAAGGGTGGGTTACCCCTTTCTCCTGGCTATCTGGCAGGATTTTTCTTTCAAATCATCCTTAGTCAACTTTGTGCATACTAGCTTGAGACCTAATTTTCCATACCCCACTTGACTAGTCATAGGGCTTGTTGATGTGTCTTCCATGTGTGATTGTTTAATAATCATCATTGCATTCTTTAAATTTCAAAATTCAAACTTGCTTATGTGTCTTGTGTGAGTGATTTATTTGTGTACATGTGTGATCATTCATTTAAACATTTCCAAATCAAGCTAAACAACAAACACATAAAGACAAGTTACTTTACACCTTCTTCCAACACATTCATATCCAATCACTTTCATCCTAATCACCCTTCTTAGCCACATCCTATCCATTTCATCCTAATCAATCAAGTCATCCAATCTTGTCATTCCACATCATATCCTAATCATCATCATCATCTCTTTAATCCAATCAACATCATTTTACACCATCCCAACATTAGAAGACCTAGTACCACAATTCCAAGACCTCATCCAATAACTTTATTTGGCACCACAACCCTTAAACAAACAAATAATTCAAGGAATCCATGACATGATCCATAAACTTCAAACAATCCAATCACCTCAAATGCAATATCTCATAGCACAAGCCTAATATCTCATAGCTACTCATCAAGCCCAACAAGTACATCATCCTTAGTTCATTCAACACCAATCAATTCCACCTCATTCCTATGCAACATCTCCCCCCATTCCATATCAATCTAATCCATCCACCTATCAAAACAAATCCACATCACCTTATCCCACCTCTTTCCATGAAAATCCTACATCAACCCATCAATTCATCCCACAACAAGCACATGTGAGCCAAATTCTACCTTGGCAACAAAGTCAAGAGCCTTTCAATTCTCATGCTCCTTTTGACAAGGGGAGCACCAATCTAGTTCATTGAACCTTACCACCATCAAATCAAATTCCTATCCATAAGCCACCATGTCTGATTCCTAATTCATTGGCCTCTTTACCTTCTAACCAATAAAACTCTTCATTACCCCCATCATCATCTAATCCTCCATCAAATCAATACCCTACATTTAGATATTTAAAAAATAAATTGATGGCATTACCTAAAACCACCCATCCACCTATAAAGGATGTGACCCAAGGGCTAAAAGAAAGCAATCAATTTTCACCATGTCATTCAACACATATAATTGAACATACAAAATAGTCCTCAAACATCATGCCAAGTTCTCCAAGTCAACCATGTCATCCACAACCCCTTGAGCTAATTCAAGAGTCTCCTGTTGTAAGTCCAAGTCACCCTCTAGCATGCTCCTATGTTGTTGACCATCAAGAACATGTCAAGTCTCTCCATGAGGAATCCCCTTCCACTTCCATTCAAGCAACCCAAGAGTTATATCAAGAGTCTACTCCCAAGCATGTGGAAAAATCAAGCCCTAGTCCTAATCAAGATCAAATCATTTTCATCAAACCTATCCATAATATATATCTTTTGTATGATCAAGATGATATCCATAATGATGAAGGGCCTATCCATGAGAAACTTGATCCTATACCCATCCATGAGAAAGAAATTTCAAATTCACCTCCACCTAGTCTTGTCCATGATCCATCAACATCCACTTCCCTTGATGATACATATGCCTCCCAAGCACACATAGAAGGTCAAACAAATACCTTGGATCTAAGTGAACACAATGCTAATCAAGATCCTAATGATCCCTTGTTGCCCACTATGGACTCAATTGAAAGTAAATCATATCTTATTGGTCTTTCCACTCTCATTCATGAATTTTCCTCCTTAGAACAACAACAACCATTATCTTCTTCATCCAATAAGGAGCTCATGTCTAGTGTTTCACCTACACCTAGTCCCATTTTCCATTGCACACTCCAAAATATGAACCACCAAGGTAAAGGTCTAGACCTTCATGAACAAGGTATTTTGGAGCCCATCCATGTCAAAGTCTCTCCACACTCATTTGGATTTAGACACTCACCCACCTATCATATCCCTAAAACATATGTTTCCATCCCTCCTCCATCATCCTACAAATGTCAAAAGCATGTGACCATACACCTTCCACCATCCACTCTACCACCATTTATTCCAACTCCTAATATCCCTCCATCCACTTTACCGCCATTACTCCCAACACCTAATATCCCTACCATCCAATCCTCTTATCCATCAACCCATAAATCCTCTAAACATCTTAATCATGACCAATCAATGCACACATTGTCTAAACATAAAGCTTCCACTCATTCCACCAAACCCAAGGGATTCCAAAATAAAAATTTGGATGCCTCTACACATAAAGTAAAAAATTCTAATGGTCCTAATGCCTTATCATAAAATTGCAAAATGTCAAAGCCAAGTACATATAAAAAGCTATATAAGCCCATACCTCCAAAAGAAAAGTCTAAAAATAAAATGGTTTGGGTACCTAAGAAAAAAGAAACCAAATCAAATGAGGAATCCACATCAAAAAAATCCCAACCATACCCTTCCGTCAAAATGCACATTCCATTCAAAAATATCAAATTCCTAACACCCAAAAGAAAAATAACAGTCATAAAAATACTAAGTCTATGTGGGTACCTAAAGCACTTCGTCCACCATCTCCTAAGAAAGCAACTTCATTGCTTCCTACACCCCGTCCACATCAAAAGCCTCAACATTTATCATAGTGTGTGCAACCATTGGTCATGGTTCTCTTCCATTTCACAACAATTCCACATACCTCCATCTCCCCACCCTTCAATCATTATCTGAGATATCTCCCCCACCATCTTCCTATGGTCCATGCTTTTGGATAAGCCTCCAAACTCATCTTTTCCATTAGTCCCATATAATCCCTATCATCTTCCCTACATAATCCACATCATAATCCATTACTATCCTCCATAATCCACATCATAATCCATCATCTACCTACTCCATCTCCCTTTCATCTCATCCCTTACCGACATCTATGATCATAATGGCATTTGACATGGCCCATGCAATGACATCCATCCCTAGTGGGACTATCATCTTTCATGCAACTAGACAATTGAGTCCCTCGTATCCAAAATTCAAAAATTCAAAAATAAAAAATAAAAAAATAAAAAATAAAAAAATAAAAAAAATAGTAAAGATAAATCCCTTCGTCCAATGTTGAAAACCTAGTGAACAAGCGCCCAGGATAAGTACCATGATGAAAACCTAGCAAACAGGCATCATGCGTAGGTTGATCTTCTATGTCACATACACTTGGGGGCACAATGTATTATCTATCCAACCTATCATTTTCATGTCATATCATTTCCATCCTACCTACCATCTTTAGCCATCATATTGAGTCTTCATACATACCTATCATATTGAGTCCATTCATCCACCCTTCTTCTTTTGATCTTGGTGAAGATATAGGGGCAAAGGTTGAAACATGTTTGCATATCTCCTGACATACCTCATCCTATCTAAACCAATCATGTCATTATCTTGTTGTCATAATTTTTGTCTAGAAAAATCCTAAGTCTTGTACCTAGAATGGGGCATGTTATTCCTATGTTACATAGTTTTTGGAGATCACATCCTTGCTCTCTTCTGATGCATACATCCATAACACCTATTTATCTATCATGAGCCTTTTATCCCTTATCCCATCACCCACCCTTGCACTTAGACTTGGTTTTCACCTTGTCATTGGTATCTAGCACAAAGGCTACTCAAATTTTCACCCTTTGACACCTCAAAACATTTCAAAAGTCCAAAAAAATCAAAACATTTCAAAAAGTCCAAAAAAATAAAAACATTTCAAAAAGTCCAAAAAAATAAAAACATTTGAAAAGTTCACAAAATCAAAACATTTCAAAATCCAAAAAAATCATAAAATATTAAAAGTCAAAAAATCAAAACATTTCAAAGTCCAAAAAATCAAAACTTTTCAAAAGTCCAAAAAATAAAACATTTCAAAGTCAAAAAAATCAAAACATTTCAAAACTCCAAAAAAAATTCAACACATTTCAAAAAGCCAAAAAAATCATAAAATATCAAAAATCAAAAACATTAAATAGCCAACAAAAATCCAAGCAATAAAATCAAACCAAATTATTTCATCCAATCAACTCAATCAAATCAATCCAAGCAATAATGCAAATGCAAGTCAGTCCTTAATCCATACCAATCGAGTCAATCAATCTTGTCAAATTATCCAATCACATCATTTTGTCTTGATCCTAATCTTGTTGTAAACCCAATCAATCAAAGTCAATCAATCAATTATTAGTCATCCATGTGTTGATCTAGGGATATGTCATTCCCCGCAATGACAACACTATCATCATCAATCTATCAATTAATTACTCATCGGTTTACAGCTTGACAAGGGAAATACCTTGTTTGTTTTTGTATCATTTGTGCATGCTTGCTTGATTGCTTGTGTGTTATCATTTTTTTCTTGCATTTGCATCAAATCTTACTTATTCCAGCTAATATTCATATCTTGTAGCTAGACAAGGTTGTATTAAGCTAGGGCATGAGACACATCATCACCTTGGTCCTTAGACCTTGGTGCATAACGTCTAGTGCTAAATCAAACATCATGGTTGCTCACTTTCAATGCAGCATAATGCATCCTTCACTTCCTCTATCCATCCCTTCATCTTTAGTTCTTGAACCATCCCTTTCATTTCAAGAGCCTACTTGTGTTTGTCCAACCCGCCTATCCTCTCGAGGGGACATCCTCATTCCATGATCATCCTATTATTATATCATCATCATCCCATCCTTTCCCCATCTCATCAGCATTATCTTATCTTACCTTCACCATCCATTTTCTTTTACCCATACCTTAGCCTCTTTGAAATGATGTTACTTGACACAAATATCATCATCTCGAACATCATCTCAAAGAGAGGCAAAATGTAGACACCCAAAAATGTCCTCTTACAACACCCTGTCACAACATTACATCATTTGGACATCTTGTAGCATGTTTTTTCCTAGGTACCCATGTCATCATCTAATTAGTTAAATAAATCTTATTTATTTGACTAATTTCATTTATTCTTTTCCTATACATAATCCATCCATTCCTCTAATGTTAATTAATTAATTTATATTATTTAATTAATTAAATCATTTCTATTCATTCCTCTAATGTTAATTAAATAATTTATATTATTTAATTAATGAAATCATAAATACAACATTAATTAAATAAATCAAATATTTATTTAATTAATAAAATCCTAAAAATATCTTCTCGCTTCCTATCCAAAATTGAAACTCATGTGTATCTAATTAATTTATTTAATTAGATAGTTCATCAATTATCCTTCTCGTCTATTTCAAGATTTATTTCCTTTAAAATAGGAAATGAAATCTTTCTATCTTTTTTGACATCTTATCTCATCTCGTTGTATTTCCTCTTTTTTCAAAAGTCAAATCTTTTCTTTGTCAACATCATGGCTCTATAAATTCGGCCTCTCACAATCCATCTAAGGGGTTTGATTCGTCTAGCATCCAGACTCTATCAAAATCAATCTTCCATCTCTATATATAATTCTCCCCATTTTACATTTTCATCATCAATTCGTTATGCTACAGGAATGAGCATCCAGCATTCCTCCATTATCAACCCTTCAAAATTTTGCATTCTCATGCAGGTGGAGAAGAACAATGGAGATAAATCGAGTTTAGCATGAAGATTAGTTTTCATTTGTGCTTCTTATTGTGATTTTCATGTTGATTCATACTCTATTGTGCTTGATAGGATTTAATTATTTTTTTTCTTTCAACCCATTAAACCTATTGATTGAATTTTCCTATCCACAGAAGCAGATGTTGTTTGTTCAGTTTTACATCTGCATTTCTGACAATGTTTTAAAGTGGTCATCTTTGACCCCTAATATATTGTGAAGAGTAATGAATGAAGCAAATCATTTTTGTACACATACATAATGTACCTAGATAAGCTTATGTTTCCAAAGTCATCCCCCTAGAAGTTGTTTTGATATTTTTCAAAGTGGTCACTTTGAGAGCCCTGATTGGTTATAAATGAGTGAAATTGTAGAAAAGCCTAAGTGAGCCACTTTGGCATTTAATATCTTACACCTCATGAAAAAAATTTCCATTCCATTTGTTTCATTAGAGTCTTGGGTTAAATGATAACATGTATGCTCAGTTTCAAGCTCTCAAGATAAGTTTTGATTGGTTAACTAATCCTTTTCTGACTGCGACATGGCCAAAAATGGTGTCCCAAAAAGTTTCAAATTTTCAAAATCTAAGGACAACCCATTTCTTTTTTTGGTCTAAAACCTCTACAGTTCCATTTTCATCAAAATCAAAGTTCATATGATGTGTTATTTTAATGCATTTCTGGTGTAGTGAGCATGTCCTCAGGGCCATATTACAAAGGAGGTACCTAAATTTTTAAGGGCTAGACAAAATTTGAGGAAATGGGTTTTCTCTAAATAATTGATTATGGTTACATGTAGAAAATCTTGGCTCTAAGTATCATTGTTTGTGGGTAGTGAAATTTATCCATTTGGGCCACATGCATAATTAAAATTTGCCCATTTTTTAATCTTTTCAAATCTTAATATTTTAAATATTTTAAATATTGGGAAAATGAAAAAATGCATTTAAGGAAATTATAAATCACAACTTCAAATATACTGAGGAAAAGAAAGTTTAATTCTTGCTTTTGATTGGTTGAAAAGCGACTTTCACTCTGCACAAATGAACTCATGGCCAATCGTTGTTTTGGTTTGTTTTTCCCATTTAAATTAGTGATGGTGTGATGGCTATATCCTCTCATTTCCCATCACAAATTTGAGGGATATTTCCCTTTGCACACTAGTGATGGAGTATGTTTAGAGCTCTTTATAGATCATCACTAATTTATCTTAGTTTCTTGTTACATCCACGATGGAGAGATGACTTCGCTCATTGCTTATCTCAAACCTCTTCTCCATGATGAATTCATGAGTGCACACTAATTTCTTATGATCTTCCCTTCTCAAATATGTGATTGGTGATGGTGGTTGCCATGAATAAAGTTTTCACGTATTAATAAAGTTCTATTTGTTGAGGTGAAAAATGGCTAGAGAAAAGTAATTGAAGGTAAATATGAAGGTGCATAGGTAAATTTATAGTTGCTTGATAAATGATTTTCATGACAACTTGGCTCATTTTTTATCGCCATTATATTTCTCATTTGGCATTTTCTCTTCGCAATATGCGATGAATGTTGGAAAAATTGGAATAAAGGAAAATAGTGGGTCCAAGGTTAATATCAAATATTATTATTTGATAAGATCTTAAAATGAAAATAAAATATGGGTAATCTTTTTTACATAATCCAATGAAAGAATCAAATTATTTTGTAGTGCAAATTAAAATTTTCTTTTGCTGCGAGGTGAAAAGAAGACGACAAGGGTAATTATTTATTACCTAATTGAAAAATTATATCCTTCACAAATAAAGTTAAAAACTTTATTTATTGAGCAGTGAAATAAAATATTTCAGAAGGATTTGCAAAATATAAAGGTATTTGTACTATTGGGTGAGAAGAGGGTAATTGTACAGGTGAAATGGGGATTTTATAGCCAAGGAGATTTTTATAGTAGAATAATGACTAAAGGCTTTCACTCAAGATTCTTTTCAACTGTAAGGCATTTTCAACATGGGTAAAAGGCTGAATGATGAAGGATGAAGTCTTCCCATGGTGAATATTTTTCTGTTGTAGGGCAGTGGAGTGAGGAACAAGGAAAAAAATTGTTGGATGAAGATTCTTCAGTAAGCAAAGGCAGTTACTGATCTATGGACCTGAATGTGCCAAATGTCATTGGGCGATCTTCACTTAGGATTTCTTTCTCCTCAAGTGTTGTTTTTTTGCCTCATTTTCCAAGAGAGGTTGTTTTGTATTTAATCATACAGAAGATTGTAATGAGAATACAAAGCATTTTAGAGCTAGGTCTTAGGGTTTGATTCTATTAATATCTATGTGATTTTGATTACAATACTAGAAAAATAATGTTGAATAAGTTTGATACTATTTTACTCTCCTATCTACTAGTTTTGCAAGTTATAAATAATATAATCAAGGTTATCTTATTTGTCTCCATCATTTCAGATAGATGTTTGGCTTTGTTCTTGTCTATTAATTCAAATAATTAATAGAGGTACTTGAATATGGTTGTAAATTTGTATTGAACTGAGTGTTGGGATGCTAGGAAGAAATAAAGGTTAAGACATAATGATGAAATACTGTAATGTATCATTTTAGAGCTTCATATATTGTCAAGTGCAAAAAATGTTATGAGATTATGTATGTGTTTAAGTTGACTCCATTCCAAGGATGAGGCACTGATCTAAGTGTGCTATCCATGTTACATTTGTTTGTTAATGCAATAGCTAATCATCTTTTAAATCAAATTTACTTATCAGTACTAGTTTTTTTGTGTGCTGAGCTCATTTCATTATATTACATTTCTCATGTTTAAATCAAGCATTTCTATAGAGGTTAGGAAAGCCTTTATAGTATTATGTCTATTAAGCATCTAAAGGAGAAAAATCTATTCACAATGTATTTGACACTTTGAAGCACAAGTATCTATAAATATATTGTTGGGATCACCCTCCTAGGTTTAACAGAGCCTGAAGTAGAGGGGAGAAAGGGATATTTTATTCACTCTCTTGTTTGTTTGCTATATCAACCAATTGAGTCTCAATATAAGAGAGTGGCTACTCTTTAGGACTCATTGCATCTGTTGATTTGGGAACCAACAGAAGGGAACAATTTATTTTATCCTATGGTATCCTAAAGATGATGATCTTACTTTGAGTTCCTTTACTGATGCTAATTAGGTAAGAGATGTGAATGACAAAAAGAGTACTAGTGGTGGTGCATTTTTCTTTGGAAAAAGGTTAATTTCTTGGTTAAGTAAGAAGAAAAATGCCATTTCTTTATCTACTGTAGAGGAATAATACATTTTTGATGCTAATAGTTGTAATCAAGTATTGTGCATGAACCAGATGTTGAAAGATATCAGACTTGTGTATGATGAACCTATTTCTATATTCTGTGATAATTCAAGTGCAATTAACATTTCTAAGAATTTGGTGCTACATTTAAAAACCAAGAATATATCTATCAAGTTTCACTTTTTGAGAGAGAGTGAGTGAAAAGGAAGTCAGATTGGAGTATGTTCAGAATAAGGAACAAATTGTAGATATCTTTACCAAGCCATTGCCTAAGGATACTTTTGAGCATCTCAGAGGGAAGTTAGGAGTGATTACCCCCCCTAATCAAAACTAAGATGCATTGTTTTGCATCAGTTTGCACATTTCATAGTCATATCTTGATCTAGATTGGTGTTGTGGTGGTTGCTACTTAGGGGGAGTAGTTAGATGTTTAGATATTGGTATGTGCAAGATTATGATGGGCCAAAAAGTGGTGATATGATGGGTATGTGTAGGGTATGTGGATGATGACATTTTTTTACCCAAATTTGATGAAACAAAAAGGGTTTTTAAAGGAGATTCTCAGATTTCCACCAATATAAATTATGTTTTACTTTGAATTCAATAAATAATTATTATTCATTTTCAATTTGAATAATGACTAAATTCCTGATTGATAGGCTAATTGAAAAAAATTTATAGCTTTCAAACAGTGTCACATTTTTTGAATCTGAAACATGTATCACATTCCATGCTTCAAATACTATAGGATTAAAAAAAATGAATTTCATGAATTTTTTAACAAGTTAAGGTGGTTAGACATACAAGCTTTTATATTTTTTAAAAGTTGTAGGTAAAAATTCATAATTAATTATTTATTTGGAAAAAAAAAAAAAATGCATCACATCAGGACATAAGTCCTCTACTTATATCTAAAATATTATAAAAAAATTATCATTTTATTGTGGCTAGGGTGGTAAGATAGACACATACTTCTTATTTTTTCCCTGAAATTTAAGTACTATTGCATTGAAATTTCAAATTTTCACCAAATAGATTTTTTTTAAATAAACCTAGTATTTTAGAAACTACATTCAATTTTCTATAGATTATATTCTTATACATTTTTGAAATAATATAGATAACATATTCAAATTTTTATGTTAGGTTGCCTAACTCTAATTTTTTTGAATATTTTGCCACATAAGGGCCTGTTTTTTCCATGATGATCTTACATATACCCATATGTGTTTCATAGCTTTTGTGGAGGAAATATATCTTTGTCATTGATGTCAAAGGGGGAGAAGATTCATGTGAAAAACTATGAATTATCTCAGGAAAAGAGTCATGTGGGGAGAAGAGTGATGTGAAAGAGTTGAGGAGAAAAGAGTCAAAAACTAAGGGGGACAAAGTGTTAAGAGATAGTTGCGTTGATGGTGTTTTTCACATCATGTGTTGCCATCAATACCAAAGGGGGATATTTTTGGATGTTGTGGTTGTGTTTCTGATATGTGGTTGTCATTGATGTCAACATTATTGGCTTTAAGGCTGTATATGTCAAGGATATTGACAAAATTTTAATAAATAAGTTGCAGGTTGTCAGTGGTGAAGTGAAATTTAGTGTTTTGGCTAGCTCATTGCATTAATGATCATAGGTTGTGGACTAAAGGGTTTGTTGTCGAGATTATCTAGTTTATCCATGTTAAGTCTTAGAGATCTGCATGAAGATTTGATCTATTTATGAGCAGTTGTGATTTTGTTGCTTCAGTTAGTGTTCCTGAATGAAGATGATGTGATTCTAGTAAGTTTAGTTGTTGAGGATGTTTCTAGATCATGCTTTATCTATATTTCATGTCCTCATTGATTTTTGTACTTGTGATTGGTAATTTTCTCTTGCGTGTTCATGTTTTTCATGTTCATGGTCGACAGGGTGTTGGTAGTGTGTTGTGGATCTTTGAGGAATAATTTCTGAAGGTGGTTCATGCTCAAGGATGTTGTTTTAGGTCTTCACTATGTTGTGGCCAACCTTGGTTGATTCACATTAATAATTTTATTATTTTGGGCTGATAATTTATATTCATTTTATTATTTTATTGAAGCTAACATGTAACAATGTAATTTCTTGTTGTGGATATATATAAGTAATTGTTTATTCCATTTGAAGGTATGTGCATGTATGAGATGCATGAATAATGTCCAAATCATTTAAAGGAAGAAGAAGAGTGTGAAGAAGAGTGAGTTGACTGTTAGGAAGTGTTCATGTCCTTAACTGAAACTATCATTAGGCATTAGCAGATGCTATTCTCTTAGTTCAAAATCTCTTGGATGTAATTTGAATGCTTCTGCAGGATAGTGTTTCTTCCTTTGGGAAGTAAGCCTTGTTGTATTTGAGCAATTATTTATAGGCAATGTTCTTGAATGCATGTGCATTCTCTATTTTATTCTTTATACTTTTAATAGGGTATAATCTTTTGGATTGACCTCCACTGTCGTTTTTCCCTTAACAGGGTTTCCACTTAAAAAAAATTGGTGTTATGTATGTTTTTGATGTGTTGATGATTTATCCTTTTATGGTGATTAATCAGATCTGAGCATAAGGGTTAATAAGTTTAAGAAGTTTGAATTTCTATGACAATTGATTCACCCCCCTCTTAGTTGTCTGCCCTTGTGTTTCCAAAAAAGATTTTAGAATTTGTGTAGGCTTGTGAGTCTGAAGCAAATAATATATTTTCTTGCTGCATAAAGTGGAAAAATGCCACACAAAGTATCAAATATCTCATGGACTCCATTGATTCCAAGTTGATAGCTATTTATAGTACTTATAGTGCATCTAAAGATAGAGATAAAACAACCTAGAATGCTATCTCTACTCATAGAGAAAAAAATATTTATTCTATAGAACCAAAAGGAAGGCATCATGGGAAAATTTATTTAGTTAGGTGGCCTTGTGAGAATTGAGTACACTCCAGTGGTCAATGCTTTTGCAAATATTGAGAAATTACGAAAGATCAATCTAACTCAAGGTCTACTAAGAAGAGTTGGTAGAATGGTAAGATAGCTTGGCAAGGTATACTCAAGGATCTTCAAGGCTCACCATCCTCTGGGTAATTTTTTTTATTCTTCATATTTTTGGACCACCCTTTTTCCTTGATGTAAAAGGGGGAGTGAAGGTTGTGAAGAGAAAAGGAGAGTGCATTGCACATAGGAGGTTTCTAAATTATTTTGGAACATGTTACCATCAATGAAAAAGGGAGATATTGTTAGAAGAATGAAGAAGAACATCTCTTTTTGCAGCTTTTGTGTTATCATTTATGTCACCATGTTATATGAGTTGTAACTGCAAGTTTATGTATTTTTCTGAACCAATATCTGAATTGGTATGGCAGTTATTATCCTCCAGTATTTTGGTTCACAATACTTTTCTGATGATTATCATTACTTACATTTTTGGGAAGTGTTTTTTGGATGCTAGAAGCTTGTTAGTCTATAATCTCATGTGCTCAAGTACTCATATGAGAAGTTGGCATTATTCTATTGTATTTTGGTGTTAGGTCTATCTAGGGCCAACCTAATGAATAAGTTGGTGTTGTAATGATATTTTTTTGTATTGAGGATGTACGTGTGACCTATATTAGGTCTATGCTGACATGGTGTAGTGTGTTATAGGCTTGAATTGTTTTGGGAAAGGTTTTATACAAGCTTGAAGTTTAAAGTTGATCTTTTTGGTGAATAATAGTTGCATCCAACTAGGTCAACCTAATTGATGCTTGTGGATGAGTCAGCTATATAATTATATATTGGATAATTTTGTGATTGAGGATGAGAAGAGAAGTGTGAAAGATAAGAATACAAGTATACAAAAATGATGAAGTGCGTAAAGTTCATTTACTAAGCATCAAAGGAACTGAATCAACACTTGTTAGGTGTAACTTTATAATTTCATTCTCTAGCCATAATCCATTTATGTATTGTATCTTCTGTAGGTAGCAAGCCTCTCATTTTGGATAGTGAGTTATGGCAGTGAGCCACCCTTTGTAATATCTTATAACCAATTATACTATATTGTAAGCTAATCCTCACTGTGGGTTTTCCCATTTTGGGTTTTCCAAGTAAAAATCCTTGCGTTCATGTGTTGTGTGATTTTAAGTGTTGTTAATGCTCTTTCTAACTTTTACTATTATATGCATTGGAGTAATTCGATGGTGTTTGTTCAATAAGTTAAAGAAGATACTAATTCACCCCCCTCTCATTATCTTGGGTATTCAACTGATGTTCCCCTGGATGTGACCTTATATTTATCCTCTCTTGGAGATGCTAAGCATGATGACCCCTAAGATTAAGACCTCGCATGAACTAAGAAAAACCCCTTTGAACATTCCTTGCACCATTTTTCATTTACAATGTCTATGAGTTTCAAGAATGTGAAGTCTTAATTTACTCATGGAGCTTGAAGATCATTTTTGTATGGCACCTTATAAAAGTTATCAAGAGGTATAACTTTGATATGGTTTGAGTGGGAATCCCATTCCAAGGCATGAATTTCCCCATAGCCACTTGCATATGTGAGAGTTCATACCATCAATGAGTGTATGTTTCTCACCTTTTTGGACTTCTCACCCAATGGAAAGCCAAGAGTTTTGTCACCTTAGATGGAGTATGCACTTTTGGACAAACAACCTACATATGAACCACATCATGTTGGACAAATAGTTGAGGCCTGATCCATTATTTTATTTTTGTTTATTAATTCTTCTTCTTTTAGTCATTGACATTGAATGATAGCATATCTTGTTTTGCTACATACTATACACCTTGTGCACGTCCTTTTTTGCTTATGTAGGCTGACTTAGGATCTTGGATCCTGGGGGCTTGATCACCTCCTCATTATTTATTATCCTAGAACCTCTGCATTAGTGTACTTGCACCCCTCTTGAATGTCTAATTTAGAGTGAGTTTGAAGAAAGTCCATCCTCTCACTAAAGTGGGGGCTAAATGTGACCACCAAAAAAGAATGTCTTTTCCCTTGCTTCATTTCAAAATAATTATTGATAAATTGGACCTAATGTTGACTTGATCTAGTGTTGTGAGGTGTTTTATACATCCACATTAGGTCTAGGGCCCTTTTTAAGCTAAATTAACCTAACTTCATCTTAATTTAATGTTGTAAAATTATTTATTTATAGATTCACATTAAATTTGGTACGATTGTAAATCAAATGGACCTAATCTAGTGTTGTAAGGTATTTTACACATTCACATGGGATTTAGGGCCCTTTTGAGGTAAATAGACCCAATTCTACCTTAATTTAGTGTTGTAAAGTGTATTTATTTACACTTTCACATTGGATTTTGGACCCTATTGAACTTATGACCTTTATACTATCATTAATAGTCCCCTATGACCCCATATTGTGCATCTTGAGGTATAATTTAATCAAAAACTTGATTAAATCAACATAAAACCTTAAATTTTCCACTCCCTGACATCCTAGCTAGCAAAATAGCCCTCGCGAGACCCATTCACCACTTTGGGTGAATAGGTCACATCAAGGTGGGACTCATTCACAAAAAATGGTGAATGAGTCCCATTTGAGCTACTTTCAGGGTTTACGTAAGAAAAAGTGGGTTTTTAATTCAAATTTCTCCTAGGTCATCCTTGGGGATTAAATTAAAAGTAGTGTGAGTGGATTTCCCATATAAAAAAGCTTCTAAATCATTATTTCATCCATCCATCCATGTTTTCAAGTCAATCACTCAAGGGTTAAGCATTTCAAGTCTTCACAAGGTCACCACAATAGCTTTGAAGATCAATTCGAAGGCATTCAATGACATATTCATCATCAATTGTTGTAGTAATTTAAGATCCATCATCATAGAAAGGTTCTTATTGTATTAGTTTATGTTCATTCTTCATTATCTTATTTCATCATTTGGTTTAATTACCTAAAAGGGGTTTGACCAAGGCAAACCCCTATCCCCTAACAATCAACATTTTTCTCTCTTTCTTTGTGTGATTGTAGATCTAGGTGATTTGAAGGCTTGGATATGATTGCAGAATAGGTTAGAAACTAGTTGGAGTCATTTCCCTATTGGGAAGGTCAAAATCCTCATAAAAAGTCACATCCCTGAAAATTAGGGTTTCAAATTTGGAGACCTTGAGGAACAAATTGAGTAGATCTAGAATTTGAATTTCTAGAAAATTCAAACTAGACTCATTCACCATTAGTGGTGAATGAGTCCCACTATAGTTTTTTTTCAGATATTTTTTCTGATTTGGATACTTTTTCAGATATTTTGCAGATTTGGAAACCCATTTGTGTAAAGCTTGCTTTGGTACAGTTTTCTAGATTTGGGACTAATTCACCCAAAATGGAAAATGAGTCCCACCAAGTTTAAAAATTAAATTTTTTAGGATTTTAGAGATCCATTTCATCTCTAGCAAGATTCTAGATGCACACTTCTAGTTTTGTATCTTTTCTTTTTTGTTTCATGGTCATTTCTAGGTCATTTAGAATTTGTTTGCATATCACACTATGTTTTCTAGCATTTCATGTTTTCCAAGTTTCAACTTAGTGGTGAACACCTTTTCTCAATCATCTCCAAGGATACCTTATATTTATATCTCTTACATCCTTCATTGGGCTAAGATCTCTAAGGTGTCCTTGAGTGTGAATATTGTGAAATCAAATCCCTCTCCTTGTATCAATTTTGTAAACAGGAAAGTGAAGAATTCATTTATAGTGTCCACACATACTACTAGTAAAGAGAATATCAACACAGCCACAATATAATAATGTTAACCATAGTAGAGTGTAAAGTATACCACATATAGAACAATAGTAGGATACATAGTTGAACTCTATCAAAGATAACTTTCTATTCATAGAAAAAGGAACCTTTCAAGATGAAAGAAAAAGTAGTCTAAATGACTCAATAAAGCATGTTTATGATATTAGATTCATATCAATTCTTGTGATGAGTTCTAGAATCAAATACCAACATATTGATCCATCAAAAAGTAGTAGTACCGGTAAAGAACAACTTCCACTAAATCAAGCAAACTTCTCATATAGTCATCACCATGTAGTTATTACCATGTTGAAATTAATGAAAACATAGAAACAACTATCACAACCATCCATACTTCATGCTCATGTTGCAAGGCTTCCAAGAATATCTCCCTTTGGCATCTATGGCAACATGCATGGCACAAAATTTTTCAAGTATACCGCAACTACATGTTTTGATTTTCTCTCTGTATCAAAATAGATCTTCACAAAAAAAAATTCCTTTGACTCTCCATCTATTTATATCTCCTTCTCTTTATCTCTCCCCCTTTGAAATCAATGGAAAAGGAAGGGATCCAATATGAGAATGTCTATCAAAAATTATTCAAAAAGATATGAACACAAATTTAACCTAAAGAGGAACCTCTGAGACTCTCCAGAATAGCCTTTCATGATTCTTTACCTTCTTCCCATAAATCTTTTGTACTAACAAGAATCATGTGAAATAGCTCAAGTTTAGTTAGGGACTCTATACCACTTGTCAAAGTATTGGGACTAAGATTTGTGTTTGATATTTCACCAATACAACCAAGAGCACTAGAAACAAACGTATATATGAATTTAATCATGTCTCTAAGTGCCACAAATTTTTTGATGAAATTTTTCTTCAATCCTATAGAGAGAAATTTTTTCCTTGAAACTATACAATGTAGGAACACTTTTGATTATCTTTATCTTCTTTTAACTTGTATGCTTCTGCCTGACTACTCATTTGAGACTCACTGAACCTTATTTCATTTCTCTTATCCAATGTATTATCAAACCAATCCAAACAAAAGGAAATTAGTTCTTATGACTCTCCTTCTAAACTTTGTACATTTTCCAGTTCCTTCATTACTCAATTGTATGAATTTTCACATTTTCCTTTGATATCATTCAAATATTCTTCATCAAACATAGTTCCAACAAAATCTTGAAGTCTGGAGATGTGGACTTTCAATGAATTAATCATAGGAAAAAGATTCTCTACAACAAAAACATATGAATCAAAATTAGCTCTAGGAATAACCTTCTACAAATATTACAAATCTCTCTAAATGTTTATTCTTTCATGCTTACTTCTACATCTGCTAGCTTCACTACACTCTTCCTTTTCTTCCCTGTTTCGGTCTCACTACTAGGGGTACTTTCATTGAGATGCTTAGGGTTTTCCAAGATAATTTTAGCATATTTATCAATTTCAGCCTCTATCACTTCATAATCCAATTCAGATATCCAAACTAACCTTGATTCAACTACTTCCATGTGACAAAAATCTATAGACATAAGAAAATTTATGCTTCTAGAGTATCCTTCCACAACACTTATTGGAATCCTAGACCTTTTGTTCATCCTCATCTAAAATCTTCCAAAGAATCCAACAAGGGAAGATTCTTGTGCATCCAAACTACCAAGATTTATCATGAAATTACTTATTTGATAGGAAAAACAATTTGATTTTTACAATTCTAACTTTCCTATTACCAACAACTCTTTCAAAAATAAAAGAGTAAACAAACAACCAAATTTCCATATCGAAAATTATTCTTTTTTCTCTTCTTGATCTCCATTAAATTATTCAAAATATGTATGCAAAGTAGTTCACACAAGTCATATTCCATACCTCTTAAAACCATGTCAACAAAAATATTCACCATAGGAGTAGAAACTATAAAGTCATTTTTAGGGATACAAACTTTATGACCAATGACCATAGTAGCATACCTCATTACTAGATCAACAATCAATCTCAGCCCAATTTATTTTCCTTTAGAAATCACACTTGTAACCTCAATCATATCTTTCTAATTCTTTCAATTTAGTTTAGGAACAATTCCAAAGGAACATAATGTTGGAAGAATGAATAAGAACATCTAGTTGTGTAGACTTTATGTTGTCATTGATGTCACCATATTGATTAAAGTTGTTAGTTTGATATGGTACTCTAAACTGGTATGAAGAACTAGTTTATACCCTCTGGTATTTTGGTCCACATATACAGTATAGATAAGATTTATCCCTATAGTTTATATATGGTGCTCACTACATATATCTACATCTATGTTCCTAATTACAGATGGTGCTTATCTTTATATTAGAAATTATGAGTATCACATTGTTGGATGGAATAGTGTTGAATGATTGAAACACAGACTGGTGTTGGTAGTTTGTTCTACTATCCTTTATGGTTGATTATTGATGCTTGTAGTTTTGTTGAATGGTTTATAGATGTTGGAAGTTTGTAAGTTCAAAATACTGTGTGCTCATGTGCTCTTATGGTGAATTGGCATTATTTTGTTGATTACATTTTGTTATTAGGTCTATCCCTTGCAGACCTAATGTATAGTTCATATTGTAATGGATTAATTTATGTTGTGGATGTATGTGTGACCTATCTTTGTTCCATGATGACATGATGCAACATGTTGACCATTTGAATTTTTTTTGGACAGATTTTGTAAATTCTTGTAGTTGATAGTCAGTCTTTTTGGTGGATGAAGATTTCATCTAATTAGACCAACCTAATTGATGCTTGTAGATGAGTTATATATATATATATATATATATATATATATATAGGATAGTTTTGAGATCGAGGTGTGGGTGGTAGTATGAAGTGAAAGCAATATTTTATGCAAGATATGAAGATGAAGTATGTCAAGTATGTTTACTTATCACTACCAGAATTGAATCAACACTTGTTAGGTGTACTTTCACCAGTTCATTTTGGCTATGAAACCACTTCAATATTGTAATCCTTTTGTAGGAAGTGAGCACTTTGGCAGTGACCCTTTTTGTATTCAATTTTGGAACTACTTTATATTGTGAGCTAATCCTCATCATTTTTTTTCCCTTATTGGGTTTTCCACATAAATCTAGCATTTTCTATGCTATTATTTCCTTCTATTATTTTAATTTTGTGTTCATACTTAATAAAAAATAAAGTGGTTGTGATGTTGATAAGTATTTGAGAATTGTGATTGAATTTGGTGACAATTAATTCACCCCCCCTCTCAGTTTTCTTGCACCTTTGAAAATTGGTATCAGAGCTTGGTTCCTTTAAAGAAGCCTAACATCTTGAGGAAGATCCTGAAGATTGAAAAAAATGAATGATAAAGAAGAGCTCTAGGATACACTTGAAGATATTGACATGGCTGAAAGTGAAAACAAAGATTTCAAAGAAAATATTGATGAGGCAAAAGAATGTGTTTGGAAATTGAAAGAGAAATTAAAGAACTTCAAAGAAAGACATAGCGAAGTGAGTGAACAATTGAAACAAGAAAATGAAGAGATTTCCAAATTGAAGGTGCTAGTGAAGGAACAAAAAAAATTGAAGAATTCCTGAATAAAGTGGTGAAAAGAAATACTGATGAATGCACTAGGCTTGGACAAGAAGTGGTGAATTTGAAAATGGAACTGGAGAAAGAAAAACTTCGTAAAGATAATTTCAAGGCAAGCTCCACTAAGCTTGATGAGTTGATTGAAAGGTAGTGACCTTCTAAAGAAAAACATGGTTTGAGAAATGAAGTTTTTGAAATTTTTAAGGCCATGTAGAATCCAATTGATAATCAAAAGACTCAAGATAAAGGGATGCATAAAAGATATTCAAGGAAGTTTTCTAGAAAACCACTTGTCAGACAGTCAAATGCTCAAAGGTACCCATATTTCGATGGTGTTTTCTTTTCATGTAATAAATTTGGTCATAGGGCAATAGAGTCCAAAAGTAAAATAAACTAGTATGCTAGTTCCTTCTTTGGAAATTTTTTTGCATGTAAGAAATTTGGACATAGAGCTACTGAATGAAGATCTCAGGTGAGGATGATTATTCAGGTGACGATGAATAGGTTTAATGGAGGTACAATGAATTGATCCTTTGTTATCTATTTCTATACATGTAACAATTTTGGACACAAATAAAGTCAATGTAGATCAAGGGTTAATGGAAGTCAAACAAGTTAGAGAAGTGTTGTCTGCTATAATTGCAACAAACTAGGACATATTTCAAGAGTTTATAGAAGTTAAAGGGGAAAGAAGTATGCTCTGATAAATAAGAATGCATCAGTGAAGAAGATTGAAAAGAATGAGGTTAAAAAAGAAATGAACAAGATGTGGAGGAAGAAAGAAGATCCAAATATGATAGATGATTCTATACCCTCATCTAGTGCAAACAATTCCTCTAGGAATTAGACCTAGCATGGTCTTAGGGGGAGCACTAACAAAAAATTGTTTGAACCACCTAGATATATGGTGTGTTAGATGTTGGCATGAGGATATATTGTAGAGAATGAGTAGACAGAGGTTATGCAAAAGGAACTAGAAGAAAATGTGCAGGCATGTTCATTTACGAAGCATGTTAGGGTTTCTCAATGTAGTGAAGAAGGGTTTTTATCATCTTTTTGAAACCTACCACATTTAATGTGAATTAGGGCAGCATGATGGTGTATAAAGTGATATTCACAAGTAATTTGTTGATCTTTTGTGAAATTGAAGAGTTTGAAGAATGATTTGGAGTGATACTGAAGTGATTTGGAGCAATTTTGAGGTAATATGAAGAAATCATTATAATAAAAGATGAAAATTTTCAAAATAATTTTTTCTAGTTTACAATAGAAAAAGGAAAAAGATGTTTTGTTGAGCAAGAAAGAGTTTAAAAGTGCTTCAATGGAATCTCTTGATAGAGGATCGAGTGGTGACATTTCGTTGAAGTTGAAGGGTGTTGAGTTGGAAGAGTTTGATCATCTGAAGATGAAGGAAATGGAACTAGGGTTGAAGACAAATGAATTATAGAACATAAAAACTATGGGTATGGACTTATGGGGAGAATTTTCTTGGTTTCTAGAAAAATAATCTATCTTGTTCCTATTTAGTCATTTCAAGGATGGCAACATTATTTTGTACAAACCCTATCAAATCATGGAGGCAATTGAAGCTATTATTGCTTTGTGTAGTGTTAGTGACCTCCCTGGGAAGAAAATAGTGAAATACATAGATGTGGAGGAACTTACTAGCATCAATAAAGAACCTTGAGCTCTACTAATAAATAGCATTGTTGATCCTATAGTAAGGTATGTTTCTTATGACATCTCTTATAAAATCTACTTCAAAAACCCTGAAGATTCTACTTTAGCTATTGTTGTATACCTTTCACACATGATGGTGAAGGAAAATAAGCCTTTTAATTATGTAGCCTAATAATGGAAAACCTAATTGAGAATGTCAGAAATTATTTTCTTGAGGGTTATCCTTTCCAATTTGGGTCTCTACTTATAGGTTTGGTATTTTAATTTCTGAGTTAGCTACTAACAAGAGATAATGTTAAGTGGGAACCTGGCATCCTTGTCAGAATGAAAATGTATGGAAGATAAATAAAGTGCATGAAAAATCTATTTCTCATCCCTGTAGATAAATTTGTGCTCTGGTGCATTAGTGCCTAGTCAGTTTGAAGAGGGCTCCTCTTCTGGTAAGAAAGAGTTGGAATTGTTATTGGTGGTTCCCCTCCAGAATCTAAAAGGAGAAAAAATATCACAAAATATTTGATCACTATCTCAAAAGAAAGGAAGAATGAAGAATAATCCCTGCCTAGACATAATTCCTTTGATCTAGAGGATATTCAAATGATGTCAGATAAAGGTGATATGAAGAAGGTTGCTGAAATTTAGTGTGCCTCCTCTCCGATCAAGAGACTTAAAATTGATGATGTGTTGATTGATTATTTTCTCAAAAAGTGTATTACAGTTTCAAATGTGTTTGACTCATTGCTAGATGATCTAGTAGAAGTTATTGAAGAAAAAATATTGTTGGAAGTACCTGAAGGACATAAATTCAAAGCTATTATTGAGAGAAGATCTTCCAAATCCAAAAAAAATTAATCCAAACACATTAATGAGACAAGAGAGTGCATTAAGTAAATGTTTGAAATCTGTAGGTATTGTCTCTGGTGGCATATAGCTATTGATAATTTTAGAAGAAGAATTAAAGCTATTGAATATAAGATAAATAATATTGGAAAGATTTTGGATTTCTTCAAAGAAAAAAATGGAAAACAGAGAATAAGAGTTAATGAATTGCAAGTAGAGTTGCTAACTTCTTAGAGACAGAGGGAAGACTTGGTTAAAAATTTCTGGTTGGTTAATTAAATTTTTGAGGTCCAGTTGGATCATCTCTCTAGAATACTTTCTGATGCAAAAGATTGTGAATGACAATGTCTATCTTTGAACCAGAAATCCTCATTTATATTGTTATCTTTATTGGATAGTATGAGTGCAAGAATGGGTTAGAAAATGTTTTCTTGGAAGAGGATTCTTCTAATCATAAGAGAAAGGTACAAGAAAAATTTTCATGTAAAAAGCATTATTTTAACTTTAATGTTCAAATGGGAAATTAGAATTCCTTTGTATAAACTTTGTGACCATGTACATACATTTGCATCCTATTTTTGTTCACCCTTTGTCATTGATTTCAAAGGGGGAGAGAATACTGGTGATAGGGGAGAGAATGTTTTGTAAATTTTGGCATATGTTGCCATCAATGACAAAGGGGGAGATTTTTGGAAGAATGAAGAAGAAAATCTAGTTGTGCAGACTTTGTGTTGTCATTGACATTACCATGTTAATTGAAGTCATTATTTTCATCTGGTACTTTGATCTAGTATGATGAATTAGTTTACACCCTCTTGTATTTTGGTCTACATATACAGTATAGATAATATTTATCCCTGCAGTTTTTATATGGTGTTCACTACATATATCTACATCTATGTTCTTGATTGCAGATGGTGCTTATCTTTATATCAGAACTTATGAGTATCAAAATGTTCATTGGAATAGTGTTGATTGGTTGAAACACAAAATGGTGTTGGTATTTTGGTTTGTAATCCTCTGCGGTTGATTATTGTTTCTTGTGGTTTTGGGAAATGGTTTATGGATGCTGGAAGTTTGTAAGTTTAGAATCTTGTGTGCTCATGTGCTCGTATGGTGAGTTGGAATTATTATATTGGTTACATTTTGGTTTTAGGTCTATCTATGGCCAACTTAATGTATAGTTGATATTGTAATGGATTAGTTTGTGTTTTGGATGTATGCGTGACCTATATTTGGTCCATGCCAACATGATCCATTGTGTTGAACATTTGAATTGCTTTTGGAAAAATTTTACAAATTCTTTGAGCTGACAGTTAGTATTTTTGGTGAATGAAGATTG
This sequence comes from Sequoia sempervirens, assembly GCA_007258455.2. NCBI lineage: Eukaryota > Viridiplantae > Streptophyta > Pinopsida > Cupressales > Cupressaceae > Sequoia > Sequoia sempervirens. The sequence goes on from VDFB02000017.1 coordinate 336,812,501, forward strand.
CATCTAATGAGGCTAACCTAATTGATGCTTATGGATGAACCAGATATATATAATGGATATTTTTTAGATCAATGCATGGGTGGCAGTACAAAGTGAAAGTGATATTGTGCATGAGATACAAAGATGAAGTGTGTCAATTCTATTTACTGAGCATTACCAAAATTGAATAAGCACTTATTAGGTGTACTTTTACCAATTCATTTTGGATATGAAGCCACTTCAGCATTATAATCCTTTTGTAGGAAGTGAGCCCTCTTCCAATGAGTCTTTTTGTATTCAATTTTGGAACTACTTTATATTGTGAGCTAATCCTCACCGTGGGTTTTCCCTTATTGGGTTTTCTACATAAATCTTTTGTTTTCTATGTTACTATTTCATTTTGTTATTTTAATTCCATGTTCATACTTAATAATAGAATATAGTTGTTGTGAAGTTGATAAGTGTTTGAGAATTGTGATTGAATTAGGTGATAACTAATTCACCCCCCCTCTTAGTTGTCTTGCACCTTTCAAAACATAGACTAGTTACATCTCTAATTGATTCTCTAGTAAATAGATGTGCCTCATCAATCCAAAAATATTCATAACATTTGAATTCTTCTCAATACCATTTGAATATACTTCTCAAATTCAAAAAAAGGAAATTTCTTCCAAACATCCAAATTTTTCTCAACTAATACTTTGTAGGTATCATGTTTCTTTATCAATTCATTTTTCCAAAGCATATTCAACTAAACTGATGGAATTTCTTCAATGTTACTATAAACAAATGCATAGATATTTCTATAGGAAACACTCTTGGAGGGATGCAAGAGAATACACCAAAAGACTCTTCCAACACATTCCTCATATATCTCTTCAATCTAACTTTATCTTCCCAATTCACAATCTTTGAATTATCCATCAATAAAAGTAAAAGATTGTGCAAATAGAAGTACCTCTAAAAATGTATATATTTTATGTTTTTGGAGCTCACTTCAACTGTTACTTACTTCAGATTCTAAAACTCTAAATTCTCTTCCAATCTTCCTTTGCATGGTTCTTCAAAGATACATAGGCCTCTAATGTCATTTGATCTTATTCCTTCCATTCTGAATGATTTTGCAATAAATATTTCAACTTGCAAGTAGATTGCTTCAAAAACTATGTACGCCTCCATTCTTTCAAATTCTATAGATCTCATTCTTTACACATGTGAAAAATACTTAATCTTGTTACCACGTTAAATATACTTATATCATTATATGACACAAGTACCAATAAGGGAATTATTAGATTTTTTGATGATTAATCCCCCTTAGTCGTTGATTTCAATTGGTAATTAAGAGGAGTATCTATAGTGGAGATCAACACGGATAAGACAGATGAATCCTCTCTCCAAATCCTTTCCATTTCTTTTCTTGTCACTTTCGGATGAAAGGTTTGATAATTCTTCTTCACTACATAGATGTTCTTTCTTCTATTGATTATACTAGTATGTTCCATTTTTCTACACTTATAGCAAGTAACATTATTCTTTCCATTTTTCTTTTTATCTTTATATCCATTCTTCTTTCCCTTAGAATCATTCACATTATTTTTGAAGTCATTTTTTTTATGACCAAATTTCTTGCAGGAATGACAAACACCATTGAAGTATTAATACCCTTTTACATCATGCCATTTTATCTAGGAGTTTTTCCAAAGTTTATTCTTCACTCCTTGACTTTATTATCCTTGTACCACATCATCTTTTCAATGAACTTCCTTGTCTTAGAACTTTGAAATTTTTCAAATTCCCTGAATTTCTCTTGTCCCTTTCTAGTCTTTAAGAATTAATCAAGTCATCAAGCATCACTGAGCTTATCTTAAATTCATCTTCAAAACAATTTTCCTTTTCCATATTAGATCTTAGAATTTTTTCTTCTAGTTCAAGCTTCATGCATTCATCCATCTTCTTCTAAATTTCAATTTCCTAATATTCTTCAAAAAAATTCTTCTCATCCAATTGTTCCTATAGGATAGTAATGATTTCTTCTCCTTCAATCAATGGATCACATGCATTCATACATGTAATTTTTAGCTTTTCAATGTTCTCATTTTATTTTATCAACTTGTCCTTTAGGGCTTCCATTTCTTTTGACAATTCAACAATGACAACTTCTGAGGGAAAAAAAATTATATTCAAATTTTGGGACCTTCCTCAATATTTTATGATTCTTCCAAGGAACCAAGATCTGGTACCAAATTTTGAACATGCATAATAATAAGAGGGGGGTGAATTATTATTCCACAAAATATTAATAAAATACACTTAATCATTATTACTATTTTGATTGAATCAACAAGAGATAACATAAAACCAAGTCAATGCAATAACACACATGAACACCAAGATTTTCACATGGAAAACCCAAAATGGGATAAACCACGATGAGGGTTAACTCACAATATATTATATCCGGATACAAAATATTATGAGTCTCACTCTCAAGGCTCATTTTCCTTCAAAGGCTTGCAACCTAAATATAAAAGATGGCACACTTCGAAGATACAATGATAGTGGCTCACTACGAAAAGATTGAATTGATGGAATACACCTTCAATGTGTAGGTTTTAGTTCCACTGAAGCTTAGAATAAAAACAATGTATTTCTCAATAAATATGTACTAATGATAAAGCATTTAGGCTCTGATCTTCTCCTCTTTTCACTTGATTGTACACACTCATACTCACACTTTTCTTTCTTTATTTCTTCCTTCTTCTTCAACACCACTTCCTTCTCTTTCCACTTCCTTATATATATACACATATATTTTATTCATCAATTAAGTTAGCACTAGACAAGATTCAACATTTTATCCATGTAGTGCATTATGCCAAGTCAGCTATTAGTCTTCATAATATATTGCATTCGCCAAGTCAGCCAAAACTAATAAACACAATTCTTCAAACCAACAAATAATCCTCAAAGAAAACACCTCCCAAAGTTGTGAACACATTAATTCCTCATCATACTACCAATAAAGAGACTCTCAACACAACTATAGTATAAGAATGTTCACCTTAGTAGAATACATATTCTCCCACACTATACACCACATGCAAAAAAATAGTAGGATACAGAGTTGAACTCTATCAGAGATAACATTATGTTCATAGACAAAAGAATGTGTCAAGATCCAAGGAAAAGCAGTCTGAATGAGTCAATAAAACATGGTTAGGAGATTAGAGGCATATCAGATCTTGCAATGAGTTCTAGAATCAAATACCAACATAATGATCCATCACAAAGTAGTATTACCAATACAGAACAACTTTCGATAAACCAAGAAAACTTCCAATATAGTCTTGACCGTGTAGTTATTACCATGTTGAAATCAATGACAACATAGAAACAACCAATACAACCATCCATACTTCATTCCCATGTTGCAAGGCTTCCAACAAAAATAACTTCTTTCTACAACTTAATCCCCCCCAATCAACTCAAAATTTTGATACCCAAGTGGCAGCTATAAAGACAACAAAACCATATTCCTTTGTGGATAGAAATAGATAATTTACACCCCTACATAGTACCCTTCATAATATCATGTTGTAGCTCTTAGACAAGAATTTTTTTTCCTTACCTCTTGTTAGAGCTCCTAATCCTACTAAGCCATTACCTTCAAACTATATACCAAATTCTTATTGCCATTTTCATTGACAAAATGGATATGATACAAAACATTGTATGCATCTTAAACATCTTGTGTAAGACCTCATTGATTCTAATCATATTCAAAGTGGAGGTGTTAATGATCAAGGCAATAAGTTTGTAGCTCCTTCTAATCAAAATTTACAAATCTTTAAAAATAGTATTCCAAGTCATAAATCTAATTTTTCAAAGCTAGTGAAACAAATATAATTATGTGATGGATTTTTACATGGATAATGATAACCTGAATGATAATGAAGAAAAATATATGGAGTCTATGGTTGGATTTATTGAAGTTACACCTTGTAAGGGCATAAATAAGATGCCACTTGACATTGCTTTCTCACAAGGTGACATAATAAAAAATGCACCTGATGGTCCCCTTTACATAGTTGGAAGAATCAATGACAAGCCAATCCCATTTGTGTAGAGAACATGATCACTGAAGAATTCCTATTTATGCATGAGCTTTATCAAGATACTTATGAAAGACTAAAAGCATGGATCAAAATGAATAATGGTTTTTATTTCCCTATGATTGGTTTGGTAAACCTCCCTTTAAAATTTGGACTGAAGCAATTCAATGCCTCATTCACAATCATCCCAACTTCAAATCAAATTTTGTGTGAAGTTAGGCTATCCATGGATTCACTTCATGAATGTCTCCTTTTCGGTTCTGCACAAATTATTAAAGTTTCCATTTGGAAATGAGATCTTTATTATGCATCATTGTGGATTTAATCTTGTGTCTTCTCAATGGAACTTCTTAATGGATTTCTTTTGGCCCAAGCCTATATGACCTATTAGACCTCATGAGGACTTCTGTTTCAAATCCTCTCAAAATTTTAAGGTGAAGTGCATAAAAAAGTTATCCCTTAGCAATATTCCTCAACCCATGATTGAGCCTCCTATCCTTGATGAACCCATGACTAAGCCAAAAGTTCTTCCAAGTAACCAAGACCAGACTATGACAAATCCTCCCCCTATTTCTTATAAGATACCAAAAGATAATCAAATTAATTATATTGTGCCTCCTATAGTCAAACAAGTTTACAGAGCTAAAGAGAAATTGGTTGAACAACCTCCCATTGTTCCTTTCATTCCTCCCTTAAGAGAAGAAAATAAACCTATGGTTGATAAACCTACTCTTACACAATCACTACTTGAAAATCAAAGTAAAAGAAACTGAAATGCTAGAGAGAATAGGCATACAATTTGTGCTATTGATCATTTGTTACAAGCAAAAGAAGAAAATAAAAAATAGAAAACCAAAATCCAAACTTTTCTCAAGCAATGCATGATAATCCTCCACCTTTGTTGCAACATAAACAACAACAATCTTCTATAGATATTATTATTAGACCTCCTAGTGTCATTAGCATGGATGATGACAATGAAATTGAAAACATTTATGAACAAGTGTATAATGAATTGAATTCATTATTTTCATCTTTGATGAGCTTAAATGATGATCCTCCTAATAAGATTGTTGAACTTGGTGCTTTTCCTAGTTTGGCACTTGATGTTGTCTCTTTGGCTGGTGTCCACCTTCCGCATATACTAATCAAGATTGGGATGTGGACAACCTACTAGAGGTTGACTTATATGTGCCTTACTAGTCTTGTGTTTATTTTCTTTTCATGTTTTTTATGTTATGTTTGATGTATCTTTTCATGTGCATTCCTCTATTTGTATCTACATTATTCTATATGTCATAAACATTTATCTTTTGTTTTTTCTCATGTTTTCTTTTGGGTATGATGCAATGTGTCGAGAAATTTAGGTCTCTTTTGACCCAAAATATCTTTATTTACTTTTGATCTCTATGGGTCATTCTTCCTATTATGCAATCATTTTGGGAATGATGACATTTATGAGCTCTATAATATTATTGTAGAAAAGGTGTATTGACCTCAAATCTATATATACCTTATATTTTTTGGATTTCATTGTGGGGGAGACCCCTTCCTCTCTTTTTCACAATGTAGCTTCATTTGAAAACATATGACTTAGCATAGGTATTTTTGAATAACCTCTCATGTCCTCTTTATTGTTTAGCATTTTTTATTTGATATTTTAAATTAAATTGCTCATAATAATGTGTTAGAAATTTATTTAAAGTCTGGGCATACAATGATATTTATTTTTTGAATTTTTTTACATTTCTTATGTTTCATTGTACTATTTTCATTCTACTTGTGATGCATCTTTTTTCTTGGTGGTGTCATTGGGTTTGATGTCCTCTTAGAGTGTGATATTTCTAGGTGTAGACACCGAAATTTGGTCTAAGCCTGCGACTTCAATATTTTTCATAATTCGTATTCTTCATTTCTTCTATTAATTAAATAATGTCAATTATTTAATTATTCTCTGTAGTCTTCATTTCTTCTATTAATTAAATAATCTTAATTATTTAATTAATTCACATTTTCTTTATTCTATCTGATTAATTAAATAAACACTTTTTATTTAATTATGTTACTAATTAACCTTATCCTTCTTGTCAAATTAAATAAATTCTTATTTAATTTACTCTTTATCATACATCAACTATAATTAAATAAATTATTTATTTATTTAATTATTCATTTAAATCCCTTCATCACTTAATTAAATAAATCTTATTTATTTAATTATTCTTCAAATATCAAATCTTGAATTAAATGAAATATTTAGTTCATGAATTCTATTTTAACACATTCCTCTATGTTTAGATAATTGTGTGAGTTATCTAAGTATTCAATTTTACTCGACTCAAAGATCTATTTCAAATCGCTCAATTAACTCTTGATTTAATGTCTGAGTGGTGTTCTCGAGTAATCTCTTCGTCAAATCATTCAATCATCCAGTTCTAAATCATTTGCATGTACATGTGGATTAATTAAATATTCCTATTTAAATAATTAAACCTTGTGTGTGCATTCGAACAAGAGTTGCTTTAATCAATCTTCATCTTTGTCATGCAAAGATAATTCTTCTGTTTTCGAATACCAAACTTGAAGATTAAATCATTTATTTAATCTTTAATTATATTTATAATTTTTATCACTCATGTCATTACTAACTGTTATCAGAATGCATGTCTAGTCAGTCAATCTCAACCATCTGTTGATCTTTCAATCCTAACCTATCATTCGAATAATCAGTTTTCTATAAATTGATCTAGTCTTCATCATTGCAATCTCTCTCGAAAACTTGCAAAATCTTATGACTTTTGAGAGCACTTATCTTGAATCTTCGATGTTTTTCTAAATCATTATCATAGGCTATACTTGCATGAACTATTGAAAATCTGAGGGCAATTATACTACAACAGTAAAATGGAGAAGGGAAATCAAGATGAATTATGGAAATAAGTAGCAATTTGGTGAGATTTTTTAGTTTTATTACATTTTTACTTTCCTTTGTTCTTTGTTGCTTAACATTAGATTTGCATTTAGATTTGCATTCGCATGTTTTCTCTTAATCTTTGTCTTGTGCACTTTCTTGGTGTTACATTTGGTGAACCCGATGTGAGGACACCATCTTCGCATATTTGAAGACTTTTACTTTGATTTTTGCAGGTTTTTCATATGAAATGATGCATTAGCTTGAAAAAATGCTGCAATTGAAATTCATAGATGCGTCAGTTTGATGAAGCGATGCAATTGATTTCCTTAACCACATTTGATACCCAAAACACCACATCTAAAAAAAAAATGACACATCTACAACATCCTGCACCGCAACTGACTGGTAAATATTGAGATGCAATTGCACAGAAAATCAACGCATCTGACTGGTAACTTTTTGTTTTTGGTTTCAGAAATCTAAAGTTTTCAATTGATTTGGGTGTTACTAGTATTAGATTTTTCAGTGTGTGGGCTTTTTTTTTGTTTTTGGAGTTAACGAGTTTCTGCAAGACAATTGACAAAGACAATACTTGAAACTACTAACGAATCTTTCTACAAAATGCATGTCGAAGACCTTAGTTAATTTTCTTGAAACAAATTGTTTGGTAGTGTAGCAAATATTTCGTTTGCATTAAAATTAACAAGTGTCTACTATGTTTGGTGCGAAAGCACATCTATATAATTACCCTCACGATTTGGTACATCGAAGTATCCTCTCCCCTTGCGCATTCGTGCAATCCTATGTGTAAGAGAAATGGTTACCAACTCTAGAACTTGGGCCTGTTCTAGTGGGAAAAAGTACTCACCCCAGGACGACTCAAACTAGTAGCACCCTGAACCCGAGGGACTTCCAGTCAGTATATAAAAGTGGGTTCTTAGGGAAAACCCAAGAATCACGAGTGTGGTTCTGATGAGATGGATCTGAAAGGGGACTCTCACCATATGGATCATTCCCCACAAACGGAATGCCCGTATTAAACACCTTTTTTTTTAGAGACCAACCATTCTATTGGTCGTTGCTTGGTATAGTGTAGGGTATAGTATCATGCCCGAAGACACTCACTACTAATCCCCTTGAGTAGAGATAGTAGTTCTTGGGAGGTCATTTCCCAAAGAATTCAAAATTGCTATGCTCGAAAGATGTTAATGAGCCGTGGAGGGGAGCCAATGCCACCAAATTTCTAAGCTATCCGCTCTCGAGAAGGAAAGGTGTTTATCACCAATCCGGGGTATTTCGTTGGGCTATACCAAGTATACAAACCCTAAGCCTTTTAGCCTATTAGGATGTGCTTGTCTATTGTCAACCTTAAACGTTCTTTGATTCTAAAATTAAACTAAAAACACTTTGTCTTATGATTTCCCTTGTTTGTTAGAATTTGATCACGAAAAATTGAGTCAGTTTTAAATCTTAGGTCATTGAAATTCATAGAGAGTCGCAATTGTTCACCAGATAGTCACAATTGATTTCTAGAGTTGCATCTGATTAACTTCGAGTCACATATGTTATTATGAGTTGCATCTATTTAGCATTGAGTTGCATCTATCAGTATTAGTCGCATCTGTCTAAGGTAGAGTCACATCTGCTTGTTTAGCTCGTAGTTGCTTTGTAAAAAACCGCATGTATTATATTCTGAGTTTCAACTATCATAGTGAGTCATATTTGTTAAAAGGTTAACCACATCTATCAGAGTCTAACATTAAACTTTATCAAAAACATGCAATTGTTCACCAGAAAATTGCAACTGTTAACTTGAACTGCATTTGTGAAATCCCGCAACGCATTTGACTGATTATTAGAAAACCAGAATTCACAGTCACTATCCAATCAACATGGTTATACCAGTTTCAGTTGTCTTTTCACAAACAGTCCTTGAACAGAAACCTGCAATGATTTGCTCAATTTTGCATCCTTTAGGTTCATTTAGTCATTACCATAGCTGTCCTAATTTAGAGTTTGGTCTCATATTAGAGTACATTTTATTTTTTTTCCCTTTAGAATAAACTTCTAGGAAGATCGGTTTACAAACTTTAGGATAGGTCCACCATCTACACTCTAGAAAAGTCATAGCGTCAACAAAATCTGTCATTGAAGCTAGTTTTATCAGTTTATCCTTTGTCCTATAGAGAGTCCTCCTAGCTCATTAGTCTAGTTAGGAAACTCAACTTGTCTTCGATCCTCATCTTATATTGGTTCCTTGACTTAACTAAATTGATGCCTTGGTTAGACTTTAGGTAGTTGGTCCCTCCATCTTGGGTTTATAGAATTGATTATTTTAGAACCTGGCTTAGGTTTTGCATCTTTAGATTTTAGGCTAGTTTCATCCTAGAACTTTCTTTATTTTGCATACAAAATTCCCAAAAACATAGACTAGAGTCATACTATTCATAGATATAGTTTTGCATTTCCCGCATATTGAGCTTGTCTTACATGGTTGAAACTAGGTCTAAGAGAAGAGAGAGAGAGAGAGAGAGAAAACATGTCAAACCTAAATGAATTCATCAATCCATTTTCCTCAAGACCTCACAAGACTTTACTAGAAAAATTCACCACTAGAAACACTCAAGTTCATATTACAGTTGAGGACTTAGAGGCTGTTGTACAGGACCCTGAATTTGCCTCTTTTGTAGATGAATACCTAGCAAATGATTGTCAACGATATTTAGCCAAACTGGTAGCTAAAGGTGCTACCTTACCTGCAGGATTTGATATTAGCACCTTGCAAACTCAACCTACATAAGGGAAAAACATGATGACTGCTAGTACAACTATACCTCAGGTCAGCACAACTATGCCATTTGGCACATCTACATAAAGTATGACAGTCCATACGTCTCCATTTGGTACATCTGGCATGACATCAGGATTTAATTTCACTGTAGGGGCTTCATCATCAACTCCCTTCGGTCCTCTTGTTGGGAGTAAAAGACCTAAAATGTCAGCCTCTACACCTTATGTCAGTGTCACAATTTCATAGTCAATGACCACATCTAATACTAGTATCACGAACACCATACCACAATCAACGACCACACCTAGTGTTCAAGTCACTAGTACTATACCGCAGACTACACAAACAAGAGGTGTTCCCTCATTCCAGTATGGTAATCAGAACTTGTTCACCTAGATTGGCAGTCAGAATACTTTCACACCAATTACCAATCAAAATCCATTTTCTCATATCAGTGGTCATAATCCATTTACACAGATTCCAAGACACCAACCATTTACATAGATTCCCAACTAGAATCCCTTTTATCAAAGTGATACTGAGAATCTATTTACATAGATCCCAAGTCAACATCAATTTATGTAGATTCCAGACCAGAACACATTTACCAACATTCTGAATCCAAATCCACCTCAGATACCAATGTTCAATTGAAATGCATCACAGGACTTTGGATTTTAGAATACGTACATGGATCCGCATAATCCCCCTAGCACATCTTTGACCCAAGTTGACATCTTACAAACACAAATGGATAACATGTCAGTTTCAACTAAGAAATTATTTTCAACAAAGGACATATGCCCATTTCCCTTTGATAGATCATTGTATATGACCCCTTTCCCTCGTGGATATGTCATACCGAATCTCCATAAGTACAATGGAAAATGAAATCCAATAGAACATATAAGGGAATTTTCTACCATATGCATAGATGTCGATTATGACCCCACGTATCTTATGAGACTATTTCCAAGAAGTCTTGTAGGAATTGCACTAGAGTTGTTTTCCGGTCTAGATTCTGGCATCAGATCTTGGGGTGAACTAGTTGAGAAATTTGTGGAGCAATTCTCCTTCAACATAGACCACAAGATAAATATAGCAACCTTGTGTCACACAACGTGAGATGAAGGTGAAACATTCATTGCTTTCTTCCAGAGATGGAGGACTATAGCTAGTAGGTGTCCTATTGAGATACCGGAAAAACAAAAAGTTACTATGTTCCAAGAAAACATTCATGCGAAACTACAAAGTAATCTAAGAGTACATTGTTGTACATATTTCTCGAAACTAGTGGAAAAAGGGGTTATAATAGAAAAGGATCTCATTGAAAAAGGTGAACTTAAGACATCAACATCCAATAGAAATCCAATCGTGCAAAACACCCCCACTGACAGAAATAGATTTTGGTCTTGTAACAAAAATGTCACCAATGATGGGGTAGTTGATGCTAAAACGATACAAGCAGGACAACTCATCACATTACAGGGACCTCACACTTTTGCCAACACGATTAGTGTATTCCATCAACTTCCTAACATGGTCCAAAATATTCAACGTCCACAACTAAGGAGATTTCAAAAACGTGAGTTCACTCCCTTGGGGGAACCCATCGAGTCGGTGTTCAAACAAATGTTACAACATAATCTTATATAGCTACAAGAACCAAGACAATATGACCCAGGACAATTTAAACCATCTTGGTGGGATGATAATGCCTTTTTTGATTATCATAGAACTAAGGGAGATAACTTACAAAACTGTCGACAATTGAAGAATATCATACAGGATCTTGTTGAAAGGAGAATTATCGAAGTTAGTGGACAAAAACAAAAGTCATTGAACACTGATCATCAAGTCTTTTCTGACCCACTACATGACCATGGGAAAGGAACCATCCCTAATTCAACTACTAAGACCAATATGTCAGCCAACTATGTGAGTATCAAGCATGATTATAATAGTGGAAAAATCATTCATCGCCTTTGCGCCACCGATGAGAACATTAATACCATTACTATCAATACAAATCTTGAGTGCACAGTCAATACTCATTGTACTAAGTTCACTATCGAGGGCCCTCCATTGCAACAAACACCACAACCTTCCAAGTTACAATATAACCTACTTGACCAGTTGGGGAAGACCCCAACCCAAATTTCAATCTTGGAATTGTTGTGTATTTCCCCTAAACATCGATCTATTCTCAATAAGGCTTTATAAAACACCATGGTCCCTAATGATCTTGATGTCAATCATTTCCAGGAAATGGTGGGCTACTTGACCAATAATCACCATGCCATATTTTTTAACAAGACTATGCAACTGAAAAGACAAACCATAATGATCCTTTACATCTAGAAGTCCTTGTTGATGATACCAAAGTTAGACAAGTTTTGGTAGATGAAGGAGCAGGGTTAAATCTATGCACTTTAAAACTAATTAAGGAATTAGGTATCTCAGAAGCATGCATAGACATGACCAAAAGTATTGTCATTAAAGCTTATGATGATGAGGAATGAAAATCAAAGGGGGTGATAACACTTCCTATCATAATTGGTCCTGCAGTAATGGAGACAAAGTTCCAAGTCTTGGATCTCACCCTCCATTATAACCTTCTACTAGGTAGACCATGGATTCATACCATGAAGGCGGTCCCTTCCACATATGATCAGTGTCTTAAATTCCCTTACAATGGCACAAAAATAACTATAGATGGTGATCTTGATCCATTTCAATATTGCACCAATCTTAAAGAGATCCCCCAACGTCAAGTGCTAGTGAACCAAGAGGCCTCATCATCCAATCCATCTTCCTATGTTGATCCATCCACACTCACTCAAACATCTATTTCACCCTCAATTCCTACCACTCCTAACATTGAGATCCAAGACAAGGGTTGTGGAGAGTATTACATGATGACATCTTATTGTGTTAGCCATTTGATTTCTCCTAAGTCATATGGTTTACCTACAATGGGTAGGGGACAGTCTATAGTCACTTTCCATGTTCTTCTCGCAACAACTTTTATTAAATGGGGAGAATTAAGCAAAGAGGTTGTAAATATGGAAGATGTCACTTCCTAGTTGTATAAGGAAGATGATGAAGAACCTCTCTCACTTGCTCACATTCCTACAGATCTATATGGTAAAGGTTTCAAAATTATGTAAAGCAAGGGATACGATGGACAAAGTGGGTTAGGCTTAAATCAAGATGGAAGGATTCAACCAATCTTTATTTCTCAATGGCCAAAAGGAGTGGGGCTAGGGTTTCAACCAATTCAGATTGGCATTCCTAGTATCACATCACCCTTAGTCAAGGAAGTAAGTGCTTCGGAAGATCTTGAGACATCTCATGAACCATATGACCAATATCACTGTGACTCCCCTGACTCTAACGACTATGAGTGGGATTCCTTATCCTCTACCTCTTCCATGGACCTTGACAAGCGATTTGGAGAACTTGACTTAACTTTAAGATCATCCCCAAATCCATTGAATTCTTGTCCACCAAATAAAATGACAAAGGAGTGGTTTACACACTACTATTGGGAATCACTTGATCCTACCTCTTAGCAACCCGATACATATGTTTCAAATAACCAAACCTTGGCATTAGGCCCACCTCTCAATCCATCTAGACCTAAACCTAAGAGCAAAAAGGATTTAGTACAAAAATTTTGTGACCATATGAATAACTCAATCCTTACCTTGACCCCATTAAACTTTGATAACTTCGATGATGACATGCCCTTAGTCTATCCCCAACTCATTGATTGGGATCAACAAGACACACTCGTCTTAGACATTTTTGAGAATGACGAAGCAATCACTGAGTTCTTGGGATTACGAGAAGGCATACCTAATGGTGATCACAAGGCTGGTTTTACCATTGACTTGGACAACAAGGCATATTTTGGGGAATCTATTCAACCCTCCAGTTGCAAAAATGAGAAAAAGAATAAACATAAAAGTACAAGTCTCTAGGTGAAAATCAAAAGGCACCTTTAGATAATGAAAAAGTAAAAAGAAAGGATGCATCTGAAGGTGAAAACCTCTCTGAGGCACCTAAGGATGGAGGTTTGAACATTCTCCCCATTGTACAGGAAAAGTCACCCATGCTCGTTGAAGAATTAGTAGAAGTCAACATAGGCACAAAAGAGAATCCTCAACTGGTGTATTTTGCGGCATCATTGACAATAGAAGAGCAGCCAGAATTTCACAACTTCTTTGCACAGAGATAGATAAATTTTGCTTGGTCATATGCAGGCATGTCAGGGTTAGATGTTGAACTTGTTCTACATCACTTGCCTTTACAACCAGGTGTCAAGCCAGTAAAACAGAAATTGAGAAAAATGCATCCATAGATTGCTTTATTAGTCAAGGCAGAACTCAAGAAACTATTAGATGTTGGTTTCATAAGATCAATCAACTATGCCGATTGGATCTCCAATCTTGTTCCAGTCACTAAACCAACTAGGGGCATCTACATCTACAATGATTTTAGAGATATCAACAAGGCTTGTCCTAAGGATGACTTCCCTTTGCCAAACATAGACATGATAGTTGACATGACAGCAGGATATGAGATGTTGTCCCTTATGGACAGATTTTCAGGATATAACCAGATCAAAATTGCAACTGAAGACCAAAATAAGACAACTTTCACTTGTCCTTGGGGAACGTATTGTTGGAATGTTATTCCCTTTGGACTCAAAATTTTTGGAGCAACCTATCAATGTGCCATGACTACTATCTTTCATGATCTAGTACACACTCTTATGGAGGATTATGTTGATGACCTTATTGTTAAGTCCAAGACAAGGGCAGAAAATTTATAGGTTTTGGACAAGATATTTCAGAGGCTGGAGAAGTATAAAGTGAGACTCAATCCAAAGAAATGTGTTTTTGTAGTCAAGTCAGGAAAGTTGCTAGGCTATATCATTTCTAGAAGAGGCATTGAAGTGGATCCGACTAAGGTGAAAGCAATCATAGACATTCCCCCGCCCACTAATCTTAGTCAACTAAGGACACTACAAGGAAGACTGCAATCCATCATTTATAGTGCAGTAAGCAGATAAGACACATCCTTTTCAACATCTACTTAAGAAAGGAGTACCGTTTGCATGGACAACTAGGTGTGGAAAGGCCTTTCAACTGATTAAGGAATATTTACTCACACCACCAGTCTTAATGCCACCTATTGAAGGAAGACCATTGATTCTTTATATTACAGCAACCCATTCATCACTCAAATCATTGCTTTCACAGAATGACGATGAAGGTCATGAAAGGGTAGTCTATTATATCAGTCAGACTTTGGTAGGTTACTAGCTCAACTATAGTACCATTGAACATGCTTGTCTTGCAGTGGTATTTGCTACCCAAAAACTGAGGCACTATATGCTAAACCATCAAACAATGCTAATTTCTAAAATAGATCCTCTAAAATATCTTCTCAGCAAGGCAGCATTAATAAGGCGACTAGCCAAATGGGTTATGATACTTAGTGAGTATGATATCCAGTATGTAGAAAGAAAGGATATTAAAGGATAGGTCATTACTGATCAGTTAGCTAATGCGCCAATACACACAGATCACCCATTAGTTGCAGACTTTCCTGATGAGTTTATATTTACAATGGATACAAATACCACATGGAAATTATACTTTGATAGCTCACATACAAATCATGGTTCAGGGGCTGGGATATTGTTTATCACACCACAGGGTGATTCCATCCCTAAGTCATTCAGGATTGCATTTCCATGCACTAACAACGTGGTAGAGTATGAAGCTCTAGTGACAGGATTACGTATGGCAATCAAGTGGAAAATTAAGAATTTAGAGGTATATGGTGATTCTTAACTAGTAATCAAATAGGTAAATGATGATTATGAGACTAAGGAAGAGAAGCTTGCTCCATACAAGCACATGGCTGATAGCTTTAAGGAGTACTTTGAAAAAGTCAAATTTCATCAAATACCTCATGTTTTAAATAGGGCAGCAGACGCTATGGCTACAATTGCATCACTTCTTGACATTCCCAACAACGTGCCTAAGTTTGAGTTCTTGGTAGAACAAATTTTGGTCCCAACCTACGATATCCCAAATTCTAAAATGTTGTGTGACATTGTTGGTCCTGATTCCCCATGGTACAAAGAAATCTATGATTATCTCCATGCCCAAGTCATACCCATTGGCCTATCAAATAACCAACGTAGGACATTCCTCCGCAAGTCAGCCAAATACACCATCGTCAGAGACACCCTATACAGACATGCCTTAGATAATACTTTACTGAGATGTCTTGACTCTACTGAAGCACAAGCAACCTTGCATGGGGTGCATGAGGGTATATGTGGTTCTCATTCTAGCGATCCTACCTTAGCCAAAAAGATTATGAGATTGGGTTATTACTGGCCTACTATGGAAAAAGACTCATATGTCTTTGTAACGAAATGTCACCAATGCTAAGTTCATGGAGATTTGATACATGCCCCAGCATAGGAGCTCTATCCCATAACATCACCATGGCCCTTTGCTCAATGGGGACTCGACCTCATAGGTAAGATCCACCCCACATCATCTAATGGACACAAGTTCATTATCACTGCCACTAAGTACTTTACGAAGTGGATTGAAGCCATTCCTATGACATACATTACTAGAACACAAATTTCTAAGTTTATCCTAAACTATATCATCTATTGGTATGGTGTCCCTTAGTCCATCATCATGGATAATGGCCACCCATTTAAGAATCAAGAAGTCCACCATCTGTGTGATGAATTTCATATTCAACATCACTTTTCTACTCCATACTACCCGCAAGGTAATGGCCAAGCAGAGGCATCTAACAAAACCATCATTAGGATCCTCAAGAAGACTGTCAATGATGCTAGTCACGATTGGCATTTACAACTTAACCCTGCCTTATGGGCTTATTGCACAAGTATCTATGCTCCCATTAGTGCCACTCCCTATTCACTAGTCTTTGGTTCTAAAGATATTCTTCCTATTGAGGTCAAGATTCCTTCCCTAAGGGTATCCTTGAAAGGCCACATTGATGATGAACAGTACCGAGTATCGAGACTTCATGAGCTAGAATTCCTGGATGAGCGAAGATAGAAGGCATTAGACCATCTCCAAGCATATCAGAATTGCCTTCGTCATAGCTATAACAGGAAGGTCTTCAATAGAAACTTTGACATTGGTGACCTGGTTTTAATGAAGAACCCAAAGAATCAAGCAAAAAGAGATAAACTAGGAAAGTTTGAACCAAACTGGTTTGGACCTTATATTGTTATAGTAGCCTTTAGATTAGGAGCATACCAACTCTCTACTCCTGAAGGAGAACCATTGTCCTCACCAATCAATAGTATGCATCTGAAGAAGTTCTACCCATAGCTACTGAGAGCCTTGTCTTATTTAGCAAAAATACAAAAAAATTAGAAAATCAAAAAACTAGTTACCAAGGTGAAAAACTGGTAAATAGGCATCTTGGTAACACCAAAAAAATTAGATAATCCAAAAAAAAGTAAAGACAAATAATTCTTCCAATAGTGAAAACCACTTTGATGGTGCTTTGGATAAGTACCATGGTGAAAACCTAGCAAATAGGTGCCATGTGTAGTTGACTTTGTTCCTTTGTCTACTATTATTCTAATCTACTACTATCCCTATACATAGTCGTTATCCCTGTACATAGTCCACTACCTGGTACATACTACCTATCCCTGTACATAGTCCTTATCCCTGTACATAGTCCTTATCCTTGTACATACCACCTATCCCTATACATAGTCCTTATCCCTGTACATACTACCTATCCCTGTACATAGTCCTTATCCCTATACATGGTCCACTACCTGGTAAATACTACCTATCCTTGTGCATATCCCTTATCTTTTGTATCCATCGCTTGTATATACCATTCATAATAAGTGGTAGTCTTTCCCATAACCTAGAATGACTGACATCGAGTGCATTTCATATCCCCCATTTTACCCTATTCATAATCATTTGGTCTTATACTTGATTGGGGGCAAACACTTGACATGTGTCATATTGGTTCTTACATTGGCTATGTTGAAGACGCAAAACCTTAGAACATCCACAAACGTCACAAAATGTCATGAGAAAACACAAAAACATCAGAAAACTTCAAAAAGACAAAAAACCAAAACATTTCAAAAATCCAAAAACAGAGTCAAAGTTAGTCGCACTTGTCATTCTTTGTCATTTGTTGAACTACATTGCCTTTGCGACTAGACGTAGGCAAGGCCATCTGCTGATGTGCCCCTGAGGCATTAGGTCAGTTTGTTTAGGTTAGTCTATATTAAATAATGATTGAATCCATATGTCTATATGACAAGGTCATTGGTCATGTCAAACTATGAGGTCTTTGCATGTATAACATAGGCAAGGCCATCAATTGATGGACCCACGAGGCCACACTAGGTCAGTCCATTAGGGTTCATCACATTCACTTTCACACATGTCTTCTATTTGTAGTCAGTCTTGTTAGTCAAAGTCAAGTTGAACTACGAGGTCTCTACGTGTACAATGTAGGCAAGGCCATCAATTGATGAGCCCCCAAGGTTGCACTAGGTCAGTCCTTTAGGGTTTATCATCACACACACTCAATTGTCCACACATCATATCAAGTCATGCATCAATCTGGTGAACAAGTTAGCAATGTCTCTAAGTAAAATCAAACAACTTGCCAAACAAAGCAATCAAAACAGATCAACAAATGTCTGCTACAGGATGTGTTCTTCTTGGAAACAAACATCATCATGGCAACCATCTAGTATCTTATCCAGGGTGAGTCCTTCCTGAATACTAATATCAACAAAACAATCTATGTCTTATACAGGATGAGTCCTTCCTGCATAATCAACATTGTCAAACAATCAACCATAGCCTTACATAGGTTATCACATCAATGGCATCTGACCCAATGTCTTATACGATACATGTCTTTCTGAAACTAGGCTTTGTCATGCCTTATACAGATAGTCATAACATCAAAACCAGACTCACAGTCTTATTCAATATGTGTATTTCCTGACATCAGGCTCTATCAATCAACATGAATAAAACAAATAGATCAAGTTTTGACAAATATTTTACTGGTTTTTTTACTTTATGGCTTAATAATCTTATCATTTATATTGAATTGATGATGGGAATTATGTTACTAGCTTTCTCAAGGATGTCCCATGAAGGATTTAGAGAAGCATGATGTATCAGAATTCTATTTTCTTTGACTATTGTCTGTCGACTGTCTTTTAAATTTAATTTTGAGTCATGTTACTAGTTTCCTCAAGGATGTCCCACGAAGGATTTAGAGGAGTGATGATGTCTCATGACCCGTCTTTTTGTTTGTTTGTTGTCTGTGGTTTGTCTTGACAAAAAGACTAGGGCAACTTGTGCCCTTAGTATGAGTTAACGAAACTCCTTGTCTATGACTGTCTATTGTTAGCAAGTGGATGACCTTGCACACCTTGATCTATGTCATATCATGGTGTTTTTTTCCATTTGTATTAGTCCCGCCCAATGGTGATAAAGTGCAACACCTTTTGTGATACAGTGAAACATTGAAGATTGCTAATACTAACATCTATGTATTTTATTAGTCATCATTCTTTTCGCACTAACATTTCTTCTTTTCTACATCTTCACCACCCTTATCTATTTTCCTCTATCCTTTTGTCCATCTTCTAGTTCTCTCATCAGTTTCGAGAGCACACTCTATTCTTTGAACCCGCATGTCCTCCCGAGGGGGCATACCTTCACCTATTTTACACTAGGGCATTACTGGGGCATATTTCTTATCGATTTTCTTTGACACAATGTCGAAATGACATTGTATCAAATAGGGGAAAATATAGAAACCAAAATTTGGTCTAAGCTTGCGACTTCAATATTTTTCATAATTCGTATTCTTCATTTCTTCTATTAATTAAATAATGTCAATTATTTAATTATTCTTTGTAGTCTTCATTTCTTCTATTAATTAAATAATCTTAATTATTTAATTAATTCACATTTTCTTTATTCTATCTGATTAATTAAATAAATGCTTTTTATTTAATTATGTTACTAATTAACCTTATCCTTCTTGTCAAATTAAATAAATTCTTATTTAATTTACTCTTTATCATACATCAACTATAATTAAATAAATTCTTTATTTATTTAATTATTCATTTAAATCCCTTCATCACTTAATTAAATAAATCTTATTTAATTGATTATTCTTCAAATATCAAATCTTGAATTAAATGAATTATTTAGTTCATGAATTCTATTTTAACGCATTCCTCTATATTTAGATAATTGTGTGAGTTATCTAAGTATTCACTTTTACTCGACTCAAATATCTATTTCAAATCACTTAGTTAACTCTTGATTTAATGTCTAAGTGGTGTTCTCAAGTAATCTCTTCGTCAAATCATTCAATCATCCAGTTCTAACTCATTTGCATGTATATGCGGATTAATTAAATATTCCTATTTAATTAATTAAACCTTGTGCATGCATTCGAACAAGAGTTGCTTTAATCAATCTTCATCTTTGTCATGCAAAGATAATTCTTCTATTTTCAAATACCAAACTTGAAGATTAAAATATTTATTTAATATTTAATTCTATTTCTAATTTGTATCACTCATGTCATTACTAACTGTTATCAGAATGCATGTCTAATTAGTCGATCTCAACCATCCGTTGATCTTTCAATCCTGAGCTATCATTTGAATAATCAATTTTCTATAAATTGATTTGTCTTCATCATTCCAATCTCTCTCGAAAACTTGTGAAATCTTATGACTTTTGAGAGCACTTAGCTTGAATCTTCGATGTTTTCTAAATCACTATCATAGGCTATACTTGCATAACCTATTGAAAATTTGAGGCCAATTATACTACAACAGCAAAATGGAGGAGGGCAATTGAGATGAATCATCGAAATACGTAGTAATTTGGTGAGATTGTTCAGTTTTATTACATTTCTACTTTCCTTTGTTCTTTGTTGCTTAACATTATATTTTCATTTAGATTTGCATTTTCATGTTTGCTCTTAATCTTTGTCTTGTGCACTATCTTGGCATTACACTCTAGGCATATACGACTTTCCTCTTAGTGGTGATGCTACATGTTGCATTGAATAAGTTGTTAATATTTTATCCTTAACTTATCATCTCCTGGAGAAATTAGGCATGATGCTACTTAAGAGGAGACCTTAAATGAACTAAGAGAAATCCTTTGGAAAAAACTTCATTTATATTTTTTCATAAGTGTTTAGAATAATACAACATTTTAAACTTGTGAAGCTCAAAGTTTTTTTTTTTGTTTTGTGGCACCTTATTATAGTTATTGGAGGGATAGATTTGGTATGGTTAGTGTAGAAATCAAAAAATTGTTCTCTTACAACAATTGTCTTGGCATTACATCATTTAGGCATCTTGTAGCATGCTTTGCCCTAGGTACCCATGTCATCATCTATTTAATTAAATAAATTTTATTTATTTAATTAAATTCATAATCATTTCCATCCATTTCTCTAATGTTAATTAAATAATTTATATTATTTAATTAATTAAATCATTTATATCCCTTCCTCTAATGTTAATTAAATAATTTATATTATTTAATTAATTAAATCATTTCATCCATTCCTCTAATGTTAATTAAATAATTTATATTATTTAATTAATTAAATCATTTCATTCTAATGTTAATTAAATAATTTATATTATTTAATTAATGAAATCATAAATTTAAATAAATCCAAAATTTATTTATTTAATAAAATCCTAAAAAGATCTTCTTTCCAAAACTGAACTCGTGTGCATCTAATTAATTAATTTAATTAGATAATTCATCAATTATCCTTCTCATATTTTTTAGGATTTATTTCCTTTAAAAGAGAATCAAAATCTTTCTATCTTTTTGAAATCTTATCTCATCTCATCATATTTCCTCTTTTGTCAAAAATCAAATCCTTATCGAATCTTGTCAAATCTTATGTATATTCAAATCAAAAATCTATAAATCAAACCTTTCACAAGCCATTGGGATCGAATTTTCTTCTAGCATCTTCACTCTATCAAAATTAGTCTTCAATCACCATCTATCATTTTCGTCAGGTTGTTATGCTGTAGAATTGAGCAACCAACATTCCTCCAACAATCAACCTTCAAAATCTTGCATCCTTGTGCAGGTGGAGAAGAGCCATGGAGATCAATCAACACTAGTTTGAAAATCGGTTTGCACGTTGTTTGTTTATTATTTTTATTTTCATTCTAGTTTGTACTTCATGGTGCTTGATAGGATTTAATTTGTTTATTATCTTCAATGCATTTAAACCTTTGATTTTATTCCTATCTATAGTTAGTACAATGAGAGACTATAGAATTGGCATGAATTTCTCATTGTACGGTGAGAGCCTATAGACCTAGCATGAATTTCTCACTTAGCCACATTTTAGGGGCTAACCTAGTCAACAACTTGAGGTTCCATTAGCTTGAAGTGAGCATGTGTTGTTGTTTGCATAGTGGACAATGAGTTTTTCTTGTGAACATTTTTTGACAAATAGTCGAGACGTATATATCGCATTGGACAATTAAGACTTGATCCACCCCTTTTTTTAGGACAAATAGTCGAGGTATGTTCCACATCACATTGGATAGTTGAGGCTTGATTCACCCTTTTTTTTCACTTTTCTTTCTATTCTTTGATGTTGTATTATTTAGTAATCTTGTTGTTGCTACATACATATGTTTTGAATTTATACTTTAGTGTGATTTTGATGAAAGGTAATCCTCTCACTAAAGTAGGGGCTAAATGTAGTGTAGAAAAATGTATCCCTTTACATTTTCACACTTTTTTGGGCCCTCCTAGTTAATTTGGATGTAATTGCAGTTTATTTTAGTGATATAGAGTGTACCTCTTTACACTTTCACACTTATTTAGGGCCCCTTTAATTAATTGAGATTAATTAACCTAATTGGCCCTTTAATTCATTTAACAAGCCTATTTTATTACATTTTCCAAAGAGGAAACCCGACATTCATTGAGAAATGTGTATTCTAGTTTTAGGTATCTAACACCCATTCACCCTGTTGGACTCAAGAAACACTAATATGGGGGTCTAAATCAGTGTTCCACAATAATTTGAATTTCAATCCATACATTAAACTATCGACAAAAATATTTAAACTTCAATATGGATCATAAGCCATTCACAACATTTAAAATGAAATAAACATGTAAGCACATTAAAGAGACAACCATAACACCAATATTTTTGCGTGGAAACCCTGTTAGGGGAAAAAACATGGTGGAGATTAATCCAAAATGTATACTCTATTAAAAGTATGAAGAAAAGGGAATTCGCATGCATTCAAGAACACTTCCTAGAGCTCACCGCTCAAAATAGGGAAGGTTCACTGCCTTACAAGGTGCTTGAGACTACAAAAAAATGATTGAACTAAGAAAATAGCATCTACAAATGACTGGATTCAATTCTGGTGAAGCTCATAAATCAAATTTTGGACCTTTTGTCTGATTCTGCACTTCACTCTGCTTTGTCTTAATTCACTTCACAAAATTCTCTTAAGAAAAATTCACTCAACCGGTCTTCTAATATTCACACACACAACTACTCTTCTCTATGAAGACACTAACACACACACCATGTTCACAAAATGAATTTCCCAAAATCGCATATATATTTTCTAGCAAGAATTAAACCATTATATGTCAGCTTCAAATAAAATACAAAATATCCTTCACATATCGGCTCAAATCATGAATAATTTAAGATGCGCACCCACACAAGTCAGCCATGACATAGCTATGACTCAAAACAAAATTCTTGAACATAGAAATATTTAAAAGACTACTCCTTATACATTTGTGACATGCTAAATTCACCAGGTCAACCATAATGAACAAATAAACAAAAAAACATCTTGTCAAATCTCTTAACTCGTACACTGATTAATGCAATACCGCAATACTTAACAATAGGATAACATATATCCTTAGCAACCTATCTCAAGGATCCAAAAATCAAAATAATGATCTGGTGATGCATACAGAACAACATATTACCCAAATACTTTGTTCTTCATGCTCTCTGTCAATAACACATTGTTCTCAACTTTTCCTTCCAGTATGACCAGATTTTGATCTACGGACCACAATAATGACTCTAGTTGCAATCAATAACAACACTAGAAGCCATATTCCAAAAAAATCACCCAGCCATATGCCAAAAATCTCCCCCTTTGGTATTTATTTCAACACTTAGAAAAAAAGGACTAAGTGTTGGAATGAAAACTCAAAAAATTCAAAACACAACAAAACACTACTCCTTGTTCTGCAGTTTTCACACACATGCCCTGTTGAAAGCAAGGACCCTCTTTTTCTTTTGTTTTGGTGTTTTGGCCCTTGGTTTTTGAGATTTTTTTCACCTTTTCACGTTCTTGAATGATTATCTTATTCATTTAAATTCCCCCATTCTTGGAAGTACTTTGAAAATTTGATGTTCTAGACAATTTTTGGGTTTTTGGCTCTTTTTGGGAAAATCCACTACTGGCGGAATTTCCCAATTTCCTTTAAAACCCAGTGATGGTCATTTTACATTATGAACTAGAGATTTTGGTCCTTCGTGGAATTCCATCATAACCGGATTTCTCTAAAATTTTGTCATCATGTCAGGTTTCCAGGTTTTCGTTTACCCTATCTTGTCAAATGCATTGATGCTCGATGGTACATTTTTTTGAGGCAAGTATCTAATCAATTTTGAGAAATTTTAGGCTATTATGTTTTATCATTTTCTCTCTTTGATCTGAAATTCTTTATCTTGAGTCACTTGGTTGAATTTGGTGATCGAATTTGCAGATTTCTGAATTGGTGGTGATTTTTTTGGGCATCGTTTGTTGTTTGCTAGGGTGCTAAAGATTGTTAACTTTCATTTTTGTAATCAAATCTCACTTCATCAATGGTATGTCTTCATTTCCTTGCTTTAAATTTTTGAATGAGTGATTCTTTGGCATCTTGAGTGTGCTTAGTTTCTGAATTTTTGTGTGTTTGGGCATGGATCGTAATTGAAGCCAGGGTTGTTCAATTTTGTTAGACTGATGATCTCCAAGTGAGATTTTTTGAGCTTTCTTTTTTAATTTCATTATTATATAGATCAAATATATATTCCATAGGAAACCTTTTTAAAACCTAGCAGATGAGTAGATTGAGCTCAAGCTTGTTTTGTACATCAATGGTAGAATTTTAGGGTTTTATGCCCAGGGCATCACCAATTCCTTTCATTTTCCCTCCAGCCGGGCCTAGAATTTAAAGATGGTCTATAGGAGGTCCAAACCGAGTCAGTCACGGCCCAAGTTTCTCAAATTTGTGATCATTCAATCAATTTGAGTGGAATTGTGAGGAAACGTCGACATTCAGGTTTTCCTTCAGTTTTGAGATTTCCTTACCTGGAAAATTTCCCTGATTTTCCTTGTCCTCTCTATTTTCCCTAAATGTGTTGAAATTCAGAGTCTTTCATGCTTCGTGGATTTCCTCCACTTCCATATTTTCCAAAAATTTCTTTCGTCCCTTCGTTTGCTCAGAATTTGTATGACGTTGTTTTTGCAAAAATCTGTCCTGGGCGGATTTGTCTAAAACTTTGTTGAAAATGATGAATTGAGGGATATCATGATTTATTAGTTGATGATTATGGATTGTATGATTAGCTTGATTTTTTTGGTGATGTATCATGTTATTTCATAGTTATTGATGGTCAATTACATGATTATTTGGTGCTTTTCTGCTTATTTCGCTAGAATCCACCTAGCTGGGAATTTTCTAAATTTCCTCTTTGGCCTAGATTATGCATGATGGCTAAAAACCTAAACCTTCAAATGATTAATTTTATGAGGTTTTAAAGAATTTGGATTATCATTGGACTTATATTTTGGTTGAATGTTTTTTTTGTGATTAGTCAACTTGGCTTTCATGTGATCTTTACTATGGTTTCTTTGTCAAGTGCAGGTTGAGTCAAGCAAAGTAGTGACAAGTGGAGCTAAGGGTAGAGTGGTGGACTAAGTCTAGAGGGGTCTTCTTTTTCTGAGGTAGAAAGAATCAAAAAGGACATCAAGAGCAGAATCCCTGAGAGGAAGATTAGTTCCATCTGGTCGGAGGTAACTGATACTAATGTTGGACTGTGGGATTATGAAGAGTTCAAGACAAGAATGGTAGCACAAAACCTTCCTTTTTTTGCCATAAGAATATTTTAATCAAGATTGGCACATGTAGCTGGATTTCCTCCTATAGTATAGTGCTATGAATTGGTGCTTGAGTGTGCTAGACACTATGATAGTGATACACAGAGGATAATTAGCCCTTAGGGAAGGATTGTAGAAAATTTGAATATGATGTCTATTGCTAGACCTTTGACATGCTAGATAGGTTTCATGTGGTGCATTTTACATGGAGGTGGTGAGGAAGTTCTATGAGGAGGGTACCATCAAGGCCCAACAAGTTATCAATTCTTAGTTGGATAAACCTAAATCTCACTATTCCAAACTACCCAAGAAATTATTCAAAGAAAATTTAAAGGATTACTATGATGCTATCACCCTTCTTAGTAGGGTGGTAGGGTTGAAGAGTGCCATAATGTTTGAGAATTGGATGTTTCATGTCATTGTGATGATGGAGAAAAAAATTAATTATCATTGGGTAGGAGTTATAAGTGCTATGATTCATGAACAGATGTGTAATATCCTATAGACAAAAACCTTCACAATGACCTCTTACCTGTTTTATGCCTTAGCAAGATTCAATCCATATAAATGACTAAGTACAAAAGGTGTGTTTGGGCCAGATTTAATTTATGAGGTCTATCCACAACTGCATCTAGGTATAGGAGGGTGAATGATGTATTCACTATGTACATCACCAGATTATTGCAAGGTGCAAAGCATGTAAGGATATCTAACAATGCCAAAGAGTTAATCAAAAGGTATGGGACTTGGTTTATATAGTTTCCCACCTTCTCATACATAAGGATAGATGGTTGTCAAAGGAATCCATATAGATTTCCTAGGTATCCTACATATTACATTATACTTCTGGAGGTCACTAGGCAGATATCTGATTTTGATGCCATTGTGAAGAAGGATAAGCATAAGACTGGATTGGGTGGAGATTTTCCTCTAAGGATAGGAACTAATGAGGCCTATCCTTCTATTAATTTGGCCTATGCTTCTAAGGAAGAAATGATCACTCTTGGGTTATCCTTCCATTGCAAGAAGTCTAGGTTTGACAGAATTGGCAAAGTGCAGAAGAAAACTAGCAAAGAATATAGTAACAAGGATGATATGGAAGACTATTGGGCTAATTGTAGTGATGAGTATCAAATTAGAAAGAATAATTTTTCCATGCTTCCCGTTAACTTGGTTCAGTTATATAATGTGAAGTCCATTTTGGATCAAGTTGAAGATGATGGAGATTTGATTCAGGGCCATGACTATGAAGTAGGAAAACATAAATTAGTTGGATAAATAAACTAGTTGGAGGAAGAAAAAATAGAGTTAGAGAAACTTATGACTCTGGTCATTAAGTATAAAAGGTTGTGGCTTAAGCATAAAATGTGGGAATTGGAAGTGAAGGCGTACATTGCACCTATGATTTAATGGGAGACTTAGAGTCTCATTCAACTTTTGAGGAGTCAGATGAGAAGGATCTTAATGGTAAGGGTAAGGTGAGTTCTCCTTTAAAGATCAAGATTAAGGATGTTCAAGTAGAGGAAGTACAGGAGGAAGAAAAACAAAGGAATTCTATTGTAAAGAAGAGAAAACATGTTTCAAGAATGAAGAAGTCAACAAAAGATGAAGCTGAAGAAGAAGATAAGGAGGTTAGTGTCCCTGTGTTGAAGAGAAGAAGAATGGTGAGATTATCATAGAAGGAAAAGGAAAGTTCCAAGGTAGGAGAATAATTTAATCCACCTGTAATAAATGTAGAAAGCTCAGGAGAAAGGACACAGGTATATATAAGGAAATCTAGAACTCCTCCTAGGGACAGTGTGCTAAGAAATCATCTCCCTCCATTCACTCCTGATGCAGAACAACATGATGATATCCCTCCTTCCCATGAAGCTCATGATGAAAAAGGTGAATCCAAAGAAGCAGAAGGTCACCAAGATATAGAAGGAGAAGAATTTCAATAAGGTGAGATCTATAGTGTTGAGGCAGAAATAGAGAGAGTTTTGCAGTCTCCCCAGGTTACATATGATGATTCACCTATTAGAAGTTAAGAGGATAGACCTCCCCAGAGAGAGAAAATTCCACTTAGGACTCCATCACCGGTGCATGAAGAGAAGGAGCATGTTGAAGAAAACAAGGATAAAGCTGAGGAGATTCCTGAGACACAAGATTTAAATGAAGATGCACCCAGGGATCAATCAGATGAGGTTGGGTAGAGTGAAGTACAATCTGAATTTTTTGTTCTAGGCTAGTTGGATAAGGAGTTAAGGAGAAAACAAATTGTTGTGGATGACACCCTTCCTAATTGGGATGAGCTATTGGTGAACATAGGAAAGGGTAAAGGAAAGAAGAAGGCCAAGGTCATTTCTAAGATTTAAAGAGATGAAACAAATAACAGGGTGATCCACATTGCTACTCCTGCCCCTAATAAGAATAGGGATGATGTAGCTAGAAGTGACTATAATGTGTAAACCATCAACCTACGGCCTACTTCCATGGAACAAGAGATTGAAGAGTATGAAGGTTCTAGTAATGTTATTTTGGGTAGGTTGAGGAAAGAATTGTAGACTAAGCAAGAATTAAAGGAGAATGAGAATTTAATGAAGTACTTGTAGGACTTAATGAAGCCCTTGCAATCTAATAGCTCATCTTATTTTGTTGCAAGTTTCTTGCCACAAGCAACCATAACTGAACTGGAAAGAAAGAAGACCACTACTCTTGCCACAGTGAACTGGTTACAGGGGGTGAAAACTAAGCAAGATAATGCTATCAATGACATCCTTTTGACTGGAGGATATGCAATGAGATCAATAAATTGGTTGAAGGATGTATTGGCTCAAGATATGGAAGATGTAGATCTCCTATTGCAAAAAACCAAGACCATCATGGAATATCCTGAAGATAAGCTGGTGAGTGATGGAATTCTTCCTTCCTCGAGAGCTACAAAACCTTGGGAATGGTTTGAAGCTTTGAAAAGAAGAAAAAAGGTTTTAAAGAAGGTATATAAGTAGAGGAGGCAAATTGAAGACACCCTGACTGATATCTATGATAAATGCATTTATTTCTTTGAGGTGATGACAGGGAGAAAGAAGTTTGCAATGAAGCATTTGAGCTTAGAATAATTGAGAAAATGGTGGTGAGATGTATATTCTCCAATCAATGAAGATCCAGTTATTGAACATCAGTTGGATGATGTAGCCACTTATATTATAGTTATTGATAAATATCAAACCAATAAGGTTGACTGGGATAAATTGGTGGAGTAGTGAAGAGGAAATATTAAATCTATTGAGAAGAGAATTAAGGTTCTTCCTTTGCCACCCATAGCCGACTTGGATAGAGTACTTTTGATGATGCATGATAGCGTGGAGTGATATAAGGATAAAAGGGGAGGTAGTTAATGTAGTGCTACATCAGAATTTGTGCTTCCCATTATTCACCTCTTCCTTCACATGCATTGGATTGAGCTTTGTTGGAGACCCCAGACCAACCTAGATGGAATACTTGCATTTAATGTCCACTTTTTTTTATTTTGAATTATTCTTGGCTGACTTGGTTGTGGCTATTTTATTATTGTAAACCCTAAGTACGCTGACATGTCTTGGGGGTCTCCATTAATATGGAATTTTGCCTCATTTGTAACAGCTAGATAGATAGTTTTTGAATATTAAAGGGAAATAAGAAGTGGAGCAATAGTTAGAAGTTAGTCCATTTTGAGCAAGTTTTGTAACACAAAACACTAGAATTATTGTTGTTATTGGGTGATTCAATACAACTGAAGACATTATGCTTTTGGTGAATTCTCTTGGGTTGATTTATCTTGCATGGTTCTTATTGTTCTATATTTTGAGATGCTTGATAAATATTAGATATGATTCAATGGTGCTTATTATTTGGTACTTGAAGTGTTGTATCAATCTTTGGTCCATACTTTTTGCAACCAACTGATTGTTAGCTACTTCACAAAGCTAGCCTAGAGTTTTATATTCATTGAGCTTAGTTCAATTGTGAAATTTTGTTCATTTGAATTGCGATAGGGTTCTTTTGGATAAATTTTCATGATGTGAACATCTTTAATACCATAGAATATTGCACTATTTCTATGAGATTGCAGACTCATCTGGGTTAAGTAGGAATCAGTTTTTGAGGGACTGGTCCATTTCAAGTGTTAATCATTTGCATTGTTAATCTTAGGGTTAGTGTTAATTTTAGAAGTCTCTTAAAAGCTTCTCTCTTTTTCTATTTCTTTATCATTCAAGTTAAATTTAGGATTGAAGTATCAACATATTGCTAGATCTGATAAATTAGAGGATACAGTATTTGCTTGTAGTAAGGTCCCTTTGTGATTACCAACATTTTCACATTATCACTGAGTTGTTTATGCATTGTCAATACCTGACATTAGAGACCTTGGGGTTGTCTCTTGAGGCTTGCTGATAGAGATTCACCTTTGAAGAGAGATAGGATACTTGTATCTTGTTTGAATTGTTGTGTAGAAAACACCATCAATAGATTGGTGCTAGGAGGGCCTGAAGAAGCAAGCCGGATTGATTTTTGTCTACCATCTCTCCTGAAAGATTTGGAAGAAGAACCAAAGCTCCACTAGGGGAGGAATAATTTCAAGAATTACTAGCTACTACTAGGTCAAGAAGGACCAGCAAAAGGGGAGAATCATCATCCACCCAACCACCTTCATCATCTCCATCATCCTCATCTTCATCAAGTTCATTTTCATCTAATTCTGAGGAAATTCCCATTCAACAAACTCAACGAGCCATAAATCAGCCATTACCACCCCCACCTCCACCAATGGCTTTCCTAGCTAATAACCCATCTCCATTGACTTTCACTAATTACAATGTCATGCCCAAGAACCCTGAACACTTTTGTTCAAGTTCCATATTAATGATCCTAATAGAATTGCTAAGGAATACATTAGGATCTTTTAGAATGGCCTTAATGATAGAGGAATCAATCATGACAATGTATTGTTTAGGATCTTTCGTTTTCCTTTAGGGGAAGATGCATTCTACTAGTACAATCATTTTCCTGCTGGGTCTATTCAAAATTGGACTGAATTAGATACTGCATTCTTGTAGAAGTTTAGTATTACAATTAGTCCCAATGAGCTTTATCTCTAGTTCACCAATGTTAAGAGGGAAGTCCATGAGCCCATATCATCCTTTAACAATAGGTTTCATCATGTCTATACCCAATTATAGGCTCCTTATGCTATTGATGAAGTCACTACTTTAGAAGTCTATTATGAGGGTCTTGATAGTTTGACAGCTACCTTCATAAAGTGGAGAAAAAATGATGAGGGCATAGCCCGAGACATAGAAAATAACCCACAAACAAGAGAATAATTTTATTATTAAGAAAATAGAGCTTCTTACATGCAGAGAATCTCAAATCCCCAAGTTCTACAACACATGCAAGTTACAGAAAGCTGCAGAATTACCCTTTCGCAATATGCAAGCTTGTCCCAAAAAAGCTACCCAAAAATCAGAAACTTGCCCATAAATAGAAATCCTCTTTAGTTTGGAGCCAAAATAACATTCAAATTTGAGTTTAGGTAGTTTGGTGCCAAAAATTACAAATTGAAGTTCAAATTTCAAAAGAACATTTGCAATTGTATCTTCTAGAAAGTGCACCAACTTCCTGGGGCCATAACTTTTGATCTAGGACTCTGATTCATGAACCGTTTGAACCGTTGGAAAGGTCTCAAGTCAATAATGCGTTTGCAATCCACTAGGCTGATTTCAACAAGTTTCGAGGCCATTCTAGGAACTCTAAGTGCCTCAAATCTAAATTGGAAAATTTTCAAGTGTAAATCTGGGAAACTAATACTCCAATATCTTTCAACCCAGGAATAGAAAATAAAATGCATAAATTGGGAATTTCATTATGATGAAAAGGGTATCCAAAAATGTAAAAAATCTAAAAACCAAGAAACTTGAAATTTAACTATTTTTGGGTGATGCAAGATTGCCCTTACACCACTAGATGCTCCTACATCAGACACCCAGGGTAATTTGAGAAGTGACCACGTCACGTCTCTGATGGTTGAGGAAAATCCAACTGGTCAACTGCTGCCTTAGATAGCCAAGATGAATCTTCCACAGGCCTTCCTCTCCATTTCACTAGATATTATTCATACTACCTATTTCTGGTACTCCTTCCCACACAACTATTCAAGATTGCTTCAATCTCCTCCCTTTCTGAAGTAGGTGCTAGAATGCCATATTGCACTATTGTTGGTGATTCCTTCGTTCCACCTTCATGATACTCTATCAAATCTGAAATGTTGAACACAGGGGAAATGTTGATTCCATTAGGAAACTCTACCTCATATGCATTCCCTGAATCATGCTTCTTCAAAATTTTATAGGGAATGAATTTCTTCATCTTCATTTTGTTATAGGTTCCCATGGAAAACCTTTCTTTCCTCAAGTGGACCATTACTTCATCGCCAAGCTAAAACTCCTTATTCCTCCTTTTCTGATCTACCTTAGACTTATATTGCATATTCATCTTATTAATGTGTTCTCGTACCTTCTTGATGCAGAGGGTCAGGGACTTTGAAAGAAACACCAAGTTACAAGACTAACAATGATTCACTCTCAACCTTTCAACTAGGCACCAACATGGATATAAGGCCTCAACTTTGCATTCATGATTTATTTGCCTTCTTTATTGACCCAAACCCTAGGAACACTCTTAAGAGACCCAAACAAACTTTTTTTAAATGATTTCAAAGCCCAACCCTCTGACTTAGACACAAAACCAATTTTTCACCTTAACTAGGCTACTAGCCCAACTAGGCCTCCTGCAGTGATTTTTTGACTTTGCACTCAAACTTTCCAAAGGAACCCCAAATATAATGACTGTTTCAAGTGTGGTTTGTGATTAAAAACAACATATCCAAACCTTGGTATCACTTGTTTTAGACAAACCCTTCCAAAATCTGCTGTCTCCTCAAAAACTAGGCCTAATTAGCCCACTTTTACAAAGAAACCCCACTTTAAACTCAACCCCTGACCATGAAAACTTCAGCAGTCTCCTAAAATGACTCAAAACCAAGGAATACAAGTTTTTAGACCTCTAGGACACATATAACATCCTCCAGCACAAACCCCTCCTCAACTTGCCTCAAAAACTAGGGCTTCTTGAAAACTAACCTTCCAATCACTTCCAGAACTTTCTCATTGACTCTAAACCATTAGGACAACATATTTAGTTGATCCAAACTTGAAAACATGCCCCTCATTAAGGCAGATCTTCTGCTGCTACACCCTAGCCTCCATCTTCAAGCACTTTTCCCTTTGACAACTTGGTGTACACCCTGATATTCTTCCTTCCTGCACATTATTTGGTTAAATATGTATGATACATGTTAGGAATGATCCATTTCATAGGTCACAGCAGCATTCTACCTTGAAATGGATCTATCATCCATGAAAAACCTCAGAATTAGTGAAAAATCTATGTTCTTTTTTAGGACAGTCAATATAAAATGCAAAGAAAGTAATTATCACTGCTTTAAAAGCCTTCAATGGTGTTAAAATATGTAAATACAAACTCCTAAAGCATCCTATTGGACATATATTCAATAGAGATCAAGTATTTAACAAAAAAACACCATAAAAGTGCCAAAAACTGTGTTTTTTCACTATTTCCAGAAAATAGTCCGTACAGTACTTGCTCCAAACGCCAAACCTCCATACAAATGATTATTTTGGCTTTGTATATCCTTTCCCCAACTGATCCAACCGTTTGGGATTGATTAAGTTGCATAAAAGTGATTAAAACTCAAAAAACTACTTTCCCGCCCAAAGTGAAATTCAAAAATCTGAATTTTACAATCTTGAAATTTATTAAAATCTACCACCTTAAAACTATTGGATCTTCAATATCCAAGTTTATTTGACCTACCCAAAGCATTAGATCATTAATCAAATCCCTAGAACATGACTTTCCCTTTACATTGCATTTTTAACCTAGGATCCTTATTAGGAACCTTAGAACTTTTAACATTCCCATTACATTTATTCATCCCAAATGCCATTATAGGCTCCAAAAGGTCATAATTAATGTTTTGAATTGCTTGGAAGGTCCTCCTGACCCTTGCACTCCCCTGGTTCTTGAAGTGCTCCTTGAAGGCCCTGGGTGCTCCTGCACCATTCTCCCCAAGAAAGAAAGATTTCTTGCCCCAAGAAGCATCCAAATTGTTGCTACCATAATACTCCTTGTTCCTATATGTTTGTACCTTCTGATTACCAAGCATGAAATCTCCCAAAGTTACCTTTTTCCTTTTCTTCCAACCTGCATTCATGTCACTCAACATGTTAGTGTCAAAAATCAGTTTTGTTTTTCCTTTTTGCTGCTTGATAACAACCTGTCCTTGTACCCTGTTTCTGCCTTTATTCCACTCATTTCCTTGTTTTAAGAACACAACTCTTATTACCCTCAACAATAGGGCATTCAATACTCCCAATCTTAATACTGTCCAAGTCCCAAATATTCTGATTTTTAGGACTGTACTCTTCATATGTCTGCTGCAACTCATCATTCCTCTTCCAACCAGTATCTTCACCCTGCTCATTTACCTACAAATGCTTCTCAAAACATATCATAAAACTTTCATTTGACTGCTCCAAAGGCAAAGGAACCAACTGATATTTAACATCCCCCTTGTGAACCAAATAGGTGTTAAGAAACCATCATGCAAAGTTCTTCTAACATACTGCCATGGCCTTCCCAAGATAATATGACCACAAGTCATTGGAATAACATCACAAAGCACCCTATTATGATATGATCCAATTGAGAAATCAACAAAATCTCTCTTACCAATCTCTACATGCTGTCCTTGAGTTACCCAAGTGGCCTTGTAGGGAGTAGGGTGATCAAAAGTTTCAATCCCTAACTTGGTTATCATATCAAGTGAAACTAAATTGCTATGTGACCCTGAATCTATGAGCAATCTACAAATCTTACCATGACTGAGACAATTTGTTTTGAAAATAGTTACCTTTGGTTCTTGATGAAGTCTTTCTCCTTGCTTGATCATGAGAAACTCACCATCAGTCACAGGGTCTGCCATGAATGTTTTTGACTCCTTCTTGTCTTCTTCTTCTTGTACCAAATTAGCTCTCCTTTCTCTGCCTTTATCAGCTTGTTCCCATTTAGGACACTTGAAGGAAGGATGCCCTGGTTCATTGCAATTGAAACATCTACCTGTGAATGGTCCTCTACCTTGTCCAAATCTGCCTCCTCTTGGAGTGTATCCACCTCTTTGATCAAAAAATATCTCTTTGCCTTTGTCATTGCTGCTCTTGTCATTGCTGCCTTGTCCTTGTTCTCTATTACCTCTGCCCCTATTTGAACTACCTCCTCTTCCACCATTGCTTGATCTTTCTTGCTTCCTTTTCACCTTTTCTTCTGCTCTAATGGCCAACTGAAAACATTCTCCTAATGTCCTTGGCAATTGCAAACCAATCTCATCTTGCAGATTGTATCTCAAGCCATTGATGTACCTGGCTATTTTCTCATCCTCTTCCTCATAACCTCCTCTAATACTAAGCTTGTGAAATTGCTCAGTATAGGACATCACATCCATGTCCTTTTGTTTTAAATTCTGCCTCATCCTCTTCACATGAATTGTGTAATCAGATGGTAGGAATTGCTCCTTGACCAAACTCTTCATCCTTGCCCATGTAGAGACCTTTGCCAATCCTCTAGCCATCCTATCATTCTGGAAACTTGTCCACCATGTCAATGTTGTGCCTCTCAACTTGGTTTTAGCAAACTTGACTTTCCTTTCTTCATCCATCTCCTCAAATTCAAAGTAGTTTTCCATGGCATCAAGCCATCCCAATACCTCTTCACTATCCATCTTCCCTTGATAGATAGGTAAGTCTATGTGACTCTTCCCTCCATGACCTTGTACTGCCTTCAACAACCTCATAACCTCCTTTCCTCAGGGTCTTCTATCTCATCTGCTGCTTGTTCTTGATTTACCCTCACATGCTCTTCATCTTCATCATTGTCTTCTTGGTCTTCTTGGTCTTCTCTCCTCCTACTCCTCTCAAGGTTATTTATCCTTGCTTGCATGGTCTCTCTCTCTTCTCCATTGCCTTTCTTCTCTTGCTCTTGCTGCTTCTTGTTCCCTTCTTTCTCTTCTCTCCCTTTCCAAGATCTCCTTCAACTCTTCCAACTCTCTTGCCAATTGATTTTTTGGTGCCATTGTTGTTTCTCCAATCCCTAAAGGACCTACTCACTGCTCTGATACCACTCTGATGCAGAGGGTTAGGGACTTTGAAAGAAACACCAAGTTACAAGACTAACAATGATTCACTCTCAACCTTTCAACTAGGCACCAACATGGATATAAGGCCTCAACTTTGCATTCATGATTTATTTGCCTTCTTTATTGACCCAAACCCTAGGAACACTCTTAAGAGACCCAAAAAAACTTTTTTTAAATGATTTCAAAGCCCAACCCTCTGAC
The DNA here is from genome assembly GCA_007258455.2 of Sequoia sempervirens. Classification (NCBI taxonomy): domain Eukaryota; kingdom Viridiplantae; phylum Streptophyta; class Pinopsida; order Cupressales; family Cupressaceae; genus Sequoia; species Sequoia sempervirens. Next base: position 336,849,086 of record VDFB02000017.1, read on the forward strand.
TTAGACACAAAACCAATTTTTCACCTTAACTAGGCTACTAGCCCAACTAGGCCTCCTGCAGTGATTTTTTGACTTTGCACTCAAACTTTCCAAAGGAACCCCAAATATAATGACTGTTTCAAGTGTGGTTTGTGATTAAAAACAACATATCCAAACCTTGGTATCACTTGTTTTAGACAAACCCTTCCAAAATATGTTGTCTCCTCAAAAACTAGGCCTAATTAGCCCACTTTTACAAAGAAACCCCACTTTAAACTCAACCCCTGACCATGAAAATTGCAGCAGTCTCCTAAAATGACTCAAAACCAAGGAATACAAGTTTTTAGACCTCTAGAACACATATAACATCCTCCAGCACAAACCCCTCCTCAACTTGCCTCAAAAACTAGGGCTTCTTGAAAACTAACCTTCCAATCACTTCCAGAACTTGCTCATTGACTCTACACCATTAGGACAACATATTTAGTTGATCCAAACTTTAAAACATGCCCCTCATTAAGGCAGATCTTCTGCTGCTACACCCTAGCCTCCATCTTCAAGCACTTTTCCCTTTGACAACTTGGTGTACACCCTGATATTCTTCCTTCCTGCACATTATTTGGTTAAATATGTATGATACATGTTAGGAATGATCCATTTCACAGGTCACAGCAGCATTCTACCTTGAAATGGATCAATCATCCATGAAAAACCTCAGAATTAGTGAAAAATCTATGTTCTTTTTTAGGACAGTCAATATAAAATGCAAAGAAAGTAATTATCACTGCTTTCAAAGCCTTCAATGGTGTTAAAATATGTAAATAAAAACTCCTAAAGCATCCTACTGGACATATATTCAATAGAGATCAAGTATTTAACAAAAAAACACCATAAAAGTGCCAAAAACTGTGTTTTTTCACTATTTCCAGAAAATAGTCCGTACAGTACTTGCTCCAAACGCCCAACCTCCATACAAATGATTATTTTGGCTTTGTATATCCTTTCCCCAACTGATCCAACCGTTTGGGATTGATTAAGTTGCATAAAAGTGATTAAAACTCAAAAAACTACTTTCCCGCCCAAAGTGAAATTCAAAAATCTGAATTTTACAATCTTGAAATTTATTAAAATCTACCACCTTAAAACTATTGGATCTTCAATATCCAAGTTTATTTGACCTACCCAAAGCATTAGATCATTAATCAAATCCCTAGAACATGACTTTCCCTTTACATTGCATTTTTAACCTAGGATCCTTATTAGGAACCTTAGAACTTTTAACATTCCCATTACATTTATTCATCCCAAATGCCATTATAGGCTCCAAAAGGTCATAATTAATGTTTTGAATTGCTTGGAAGGTCCTCCTGACCCTTGCACTCCCCTGGTTCTTGAAGTGCTCCTTGAAGGCCCTGGGTGCTCCTGCACCACTTCTCATGTATATTCTTGATGTGCTCTACAAAATCATTGGCTTCAACACTTATTCTCTTCTCTTGGTCCATCTTCCTCAATTCTGGATCTGTTCTAGGGCTACCTCCATACACAATCTAGAATGGTAATGTACCAGTGCTTATGTTGACAGAATTTTTGTAAGAAAATTATGCCTGGGGTAAGATCAAGTCCCATCCCTTGGGTTTATCTCCTACCAAACATCTCAGTAGGTAACCCAGACTCCTATTAACAACCTCTGTCTGCCCATCTGTTTGTGGTTGGTGTGTAGAACTGAACTTCAACTCTGTCTTCAGCTTCTTCCACAAGGTCCTCCAAAATTACCCCACAAATTTAGTGTCACGATCTGAAACAATACTCTTTGGCAGACCATGTAGCCTCACCACCTCTTTGAAGAACAAGTCAACAATGTGGACTACATCATGGGTCTTTTGACATGGAATGAAATGTGCCATCTTTGAAAACCTATCAACCACCACAAATACTGAATCATTCCCTCATTGTGTCCTTGGCAAACCAAGAACAAAGTCCATACTTATATCCTCCCATGGCCTCTCTGGTACAAGTAAGGGCTGATATAAGCATGTATTCTGGCTCACTCCTTTACCCATCTGACATACCCTATAGCTTTGTACAAACTTATTCACATCTTGTGACAACTGAGGCCAATAATAATACTCACTGATAATGGCAATGGTCTTATCCTGACCAAAATGTTTTGCTATTCCTCCATTATGCTTCTCCTTTATCAGGTTCTCCCTCATGGAACTCTTCAGGATACATAATTAACTTCCCTTAAATAATATGCCATCCTGGATTATGAAATCTAGCCACCTAGTCATTTCCACTATAACAGGTTCCTTGCAAGCTTTCCAAGCCTCTATAAAATCAAGATCTTCTGCGTACAGTGTCTTAAGTTCATTGAACCCAACCACTTCAATCTACATCTTTGTCATCAATGTATGCCTCCTACTTAAGGCATTTGCAAGCCTATTTGACTTCACACTCCTATGTTTCAAAACAAAGGTCTAACTCTACAAAATCTCTACCCATTTCATATGCCTCTAATTTAATTTTCCTTGACTATTTAGGTACTGTAAGGCCTGATGATCACTATATAGAACAAATTCCTTTAGCAACAAATAATGTCTCCATTTCTTTAATGCTTGAATTATTTCATAAAATTCTTGATCATATACAAAATACTTTCTCTTGACATCATTTAACTTTTCACTGAAATAGGTAATGAGTTTACCTGCTTGGCTCAACACTACTCCAATGGCACAATTACTGGCATCACAATCCACCTGAAACACTTTGTTGAAATCTGGGAGGGCTAGAATAGGTTGCTCTGTCACCTTCTGCTTCAACAATTCAAAACTTTTTGCCACTCCAGTGCTCCACTTGAATTCTTTTCTATCCCCTCTCATTGTTTCAGTCAGGGGTCCACAAATACTACTTAAGTTTCTAATGAACTTTCTATAAAAACTAGCCAAACCATGGAAAGATCTCACCTTGGTAGCAGTTCTTGGGGTAGGCCATTCCAGAATAGCCTTCACTTTCTCTGGGTCTATCTTGAGACCTTCTACTGAGACAACAAACCCCAAGTACACTAACTCCCTCTTCACAAAACTACACTTCTTTAGATTAATCAACAGTTTCTCTTCTCTTAACTTCTCAAAGGCTTTCTAAATATGCATCAAATGCTCATCCAATGTCTTACTAAAAATAAAAATATCATCTAAATACACAATAACAAAACTTCCCAAAAAAAATTTAATACCTCATTCATGAGTTGCATGAATGTGCTAGGTGCATTGGTTAGCCCAAAAGGCATGACTAACCACTCACACAGGCCCTCTTTGGTCTTGAAGAAAGTCTTCCATTCATCTCCCTCTCGAATCCAGATCTAGTGATATCCACTCTTCAGATCAATCTTTGTGAATTACTGAGCTCCACTCAAACAGTCCATCAGGTCATCCATCCTTGGCAAGGAAAATCTGTATTTCATTGTTATCTTGTTTATATCTTGGGAATCTGTACACATCCTCCACTCCCCATCCTTCTTTGGTGCTAGTATTCCAAGTACTGCACATGGACTCAAACTCTCACATATCAAACCCTTTCTCAACAACTCTTGAACTTGTCTATTCAACTCCTCATTTTCTGTTGGAGTCATTCTATGAGCTACCTTATTTGGCAAACTGACTCTAGGAATCAAGTCAATCTGATGACTGATCTTCCTTATTGGTGGTAAGCCCTCAAGTACATTATCAAAAAAAATATCCTGAAACTCATCCAACATCCCAGAAACTTCTTCTGGAACCTTCTCACTATCCTCCTTACTCACTCTAGGAATCAATGCATAACACACACGCTCATGGTTCATACCTTCTAAAAATTTTCTTCCATCTACATAACAAATTCTAGCACTACTGCATACCTTTTCTTTGGTCTCCTTCCAGGGTTTCAACTTATGAAGAACCCCATCCTTTGTCAAGAAATAAGTGTTTTCATGGCCATCATGTATAGCTCGCCTATCGAACTACCATGGCCTCCCCAACAACATGTGACATGCATCCATGGGGATGATATCATAGAGTACCTCATCATGGTAGCTCCCGATCTTGAACTTTACTAGGCATTGCTCATTGACCAAAACTTTGAGGTCTTTCTGCAACCAGACAATCCAATACAAATGTGGGTGCCTTTCCCTTTTTAGCTTCAACTTTGTGACCATCTCCTCTTACACCAGATTATCGGTGCTCCCACCATCAATAATGACATCACAACATTTTCCTTCACACTTGCACCTTGTGCAAAACAAATTCTTCCTCTATTCTAGTTCCTTTTCCTCAGTCACCAGGGTTCTCCTAATCACTAGGGCTTCTCCCCTTTCAGCATCATCTGAATGTTTAGATTGGGCCTCCTCATCTGCATGCACAACCCTTCCATGACCTTCTGGCCTTTTGTCTGCTCTGTCTTGGTATTATGGACATTCATAGGCTTGATGCCCTTCTTCACCACACTGGAAACATGTTCCTTTGAAACCACCTCTTCTAGATCCTTTTCCATATCTCCCTCATCCTCAACCTCTTTGATCACCACTATTTTGATCACGAGGGTGGTAGAAGTTTTCATTCCTTTGGCTTCGGCTGGTACCCACTTCTTCACTTTTCTTTTCATCATCATTTCGACTTCCTGAAGGTCTTCCACTACCCCTTCCACTTTGACCTCCTCATCTTTTTTCCTTGCCATCAAATCTTTTGTTTAGCTTTTGTTCCACTTTCAGAGCAAAATGATACACATCCTCAATGGTGGTCATTCTGACGAGGCTTAACTCCTCCTAAATGCTCGGTTGTAACCCATTAAAATATCAGGATACCTTCTCCTTATTGGCTTTTGTGTGACCCATTCTGATGATTATCTTGTGAAAATCTTCAATATATTCTTTCACAGATCTACTTCCTTGCTTCAACCCTTGCAATTTCTTCAACAGATCTAACTCGTAGTCCACTGGTATGAACTGCTTCTTCAATTTCTCTACCATATGATCCCATCTAGTGATATTTCCTTTTCCTCTTCGGTTTCTTTCCAACTAGACCTCTTTCCACCAAATAATAGCATGGCCCTTTAGCTTCATTTTTGCAAACTTAACCCAATCTAGGTCCTCTATTTCCTCATACTCAAAATATTCTTCTAGCTTGTTGATCTAGTTGATCAACTCTTCTGGGTTCAAACTTCTGGAATAACTGGGGACTTCTGCTCTAGGTCTTTTCCTGATCTTTGAAATGGTCCTTATTAGCCACATTTGGTCTTGATCAATTGCTTCTTCTTCCTCTTCTACATTTGAACCTTCTTCGTCTCCTTCATCCTCACTTTCCTCCCTCAGGTTTAACCCTCTTCTCAACTGCTCTTATAATGCATCAATCTGTCTCTGGAGGGCTACCAATGCATCTATTCCACTAGCATTTTTGCCGCTTCAACCACCTCTGGCACCACTACACCTACCAGGCATCACTCTTGGAGGCATCTTTCTTTACCTCAACCCACAACCATGGTCTTGGTTTGAACTACCTCACGATCGGCGATCTATCCACACACTCAAGAAAACCTTGCTCTGATACCACTTGATGAGGGCGCAACCTCAGACATAGAAAATAACCCACAAATAAGAGAATAATTTTATTATTTAGAAAATGGATCTTCTTACATGTAGAGGATCTCAAATCCCCAAGTTCTACAACACATGCAAGTTACAGAAAGCTACAGAATGACCCTTTCACAATATGCGAGCTTGTCCCCCCAAAACTACCCAAAAATCAGAAACCCACCCATAAATAGAGCTCCTCTTTAGTTTGGAGCTAAAAGTACATTCAAATTTGAGTTTAGGCAGTTTGGCGCCAAAAATTACAACTTGAAGTTCAAATTTCAAAAGAACATTTGCAATTGTATCTTCTAGAAAGTGCGCCAACTTTTCGGGGCCATAACTTTTGATCTAGGACTCCGATTCGCGAACTGTTTGAACCATTGGAAAGGTATCAAAGTTAATAACATGCTTGAAATTTGCTACACTAATTTTAGCAAGTTTTGGGCCTATTCTAGGAAATCTAAGTGCCTCAAATCTAACTTGGAAGATTTTTAGATGCAAATCTGGGAAACTAATACTACAATATATTTCAACCCAGGAATAGAAAATAAAAACCATAAATTGGAAATTTCATTATGACGAAAAGGGTATCCAAAAACGTAAAAATATCTAAAAACTAAGAAACCTAAAATTTAACTATTTTTGGGTGATGCAAGATTTCCCTTACACCACTGGATGCTCCTACATCAAAAACTCCTCTTACTACCTTGCTTGATGCATATGCAGATGTTGTGAAGGTTAGTATTGCTTTAAGGAAACATTTGTTTGGGCCTTTACCATCACTAGGATCCACTACTCACCCTGGATAGGCTCCAGCTCTCAACCAGGTTCTCACCAATCACACTCCAATCATGAATCTGGTGCCTCAATTGCCTATGAGTCAGGTTCCACCCACAATCAACTATGCTCAACAAAATATAAATCAACCTCATCCACAACCTCAGGCCAGTTTTCCCACATATCTATAGGATTCTGAAGTACTGAACCAGTCACTGAATACTAATACTGCAGTAGGATATCCTCAAAATAATGTGAAAAAACCTCCATATAGAGATCTTGACTAGGAAATATTGGATGAATTGACTGAAAAACTGAAGAAACTGAATATGTAGGAAACTTATTTGAGAAACTAGAACAGTCAACTCCAAGCTGCTGAAAGAAGTATGCAGTCTAATCATAATAGAGAAAATCAGGAAACTCAGCAAGGGCAACATTTTGAGAGAGGACAACATTTTGATAGGGTACAACATCTTGAAATAGGATATAATAATGACAAAGGATAATATAATGACAAAGGAAATAATTATGATAAAGGACAATCTTCAGGCCAAAACTTTGATAGGGCTCAACCTGGTGGACAAGGGTTCGACATGAGATAGTCACCTAGACAGAATAGGACTTAGAATACAAGGCCTAACAATGGAGGTATTCTCGCCCCATTGTATCAGCCAATCAATCAAGAGAATCCTCCAAGTGGTGTATATTTAGTTGAGGTTACTTTATTAGGTTGGTGTAGGCTCCATAAAAGAAGTCAACATTCTGAGTTAGATTGTCAAGAGTTCTAGACAACAGCTTCAATTTTTCAGTATGAAGTGGAGAATAATGGAAGTAGTCAAGAAATGGTGCCATCAACTCCCTATGATTCATCAGTGTTGGTACTAAATAATGCTCATTTTCCATAGAACAAGGAAAATGTACCTGAGTAAGAATTAGACCAGCTGAAGGAAGAGGTGGATCAGGTGTGCAATGGAGATAAGATTACATAGTTGTTTGATGAAAATCCAGTGAATGAAAATGGCCCCATGGATGAGGAAGAAGCTTATGTTGAAGAGGTACAAACCTTCCAGAGACCTATTAAGAAATATGATCTAAGGGACCTGCCACATAGATGTCCACAGGATGAAGGTCCCTTCACCACTTCCATTCCTTCAAACAACTTCACCACACCTCCAGATCCCAATGCTAGTAATAATCCATTGTACCATCATGTGCCTAAATATTACCTATCAAAGGAAGGACAAGCACAAATTGATCCATCAAAAGGAAAGAGTGTTGAAACAAGTAGAGATAGGGTGGTGGAATGTCCCAAAGAGGCCCATGTTGATCTGAGTATGAAACAAATTTCCACATATGTTGTGGAAGAACTCAAGAAAGTAAAGGTAAGTCTCTCTGAAAATGAATTATTGATAGTTCCAACTATTAGAAATACAGTTTTAGGAACTTACAATGCCAACTTAGTATCACAAAATAATTTAGTCAGTGAGAGTGTTAATAAACCATCCAGTTCCCCACTAGTGAAAGGGTAGAATCAAATTCATAATCATATTCATTTACCACTTGGAGATAAAGGGAAAGAGAAGAAAAAAACTCAAGTTGATCAGGTGGATACTCCTTTCACTCTATTCCAAGGGAAAATGGACAATGCTCCATTTCTGATCTCTATCTGCATATTCGATAAGAACCTACACAATTGATTGTTAGATTCACATGCTTCTACCAATGTAATGCCTTTGGTGTTTGTAGAGCCTTAGGTATCACTCCTGATGACTCTCAAAATAAAGTTACTCAATTCAATCAAACTAAGGTTAATGTTGTAGGGGAGTTGAACATGATTCATATGCAGGTTGCATCTGATCCTAGGATTCAACAAGTTATTAATATATAGGTAGCAGATACACCTCATGCTTACGATTTGATTTTGGGAAGAGACTTTACCAGGGCCTTGAATAGATATGTATCGACTGATCACTCTCATATGTGTCTTCTCTAGAAGGGAGTACCAAATCATATTAGAATTGAAAGGGAACCCAGGATGAAATATATGATTATAGAATATCAAAACAATTTGAATGAGATTCTTATATCAGAGGTAAGCATGGGAAATTACATAATTGCAACCCCTTTTGAGGAATCTGATGCAGAAGAAATCCTTATGTTACATGGTGTACCTATTGATCTCACAGCCAAATTTGGTGGTACTGGAGCCTTTGTGGAACCAATAAGTGATGATGCTCCTAAAGACAATCAACTTGGCTTATTGGGTAGTTTTCAGGAATTCATTCAAAAGTGTATTGAAGATCAGGTTTAGTTGGGTAGAGGAATGAATTTTGGGTAGTTACTCTTGCAAAATTGGTGTAGAGTTCATAATGCCTCCCACTCTAAATTGGATTGTTGCTTCTGCTAGGTTGTAGTTGAACAAATACATAAATGCATCAACCCCATTCCAATAGTCAAAATCAATATTCAGAATGTTCAAGAGGATCCTAAACGTAAGAAAGTTATTCTTTCTAAGGAACCTTCCAATAGCAATAGTGCAAGAGATACTGCAAGGAATTCTATAGTTACTAGTTGCTAGACTTTAAGATTTGACTGATCCAAATCGAAGCAAGGGGCTGGGGCAAGATTTGAGCTAATCATCCCAAGAGGTAAAACTTTATTTGTTGCTTATATACTTCAATTTCATTGTACGAATAATGCAGCAGAATATGAGGCTTTAATTCATGGGTTGCTCATGGCACTAAAGAAAAAGGTTAATATTTTGCAAGTCTTTAGGGACTCTAAGTTAATGTTCAAACAAGTCAGGAGGCAATACTCGTGTCATGACTGAAGGATGACCAATTATAGGCATAGAGTATGGGACCTTATTGAATGATTTTATGCCTTCAACATTCAGATGATACCACATATTAAGAACCAAACAGTAGATTCCCTTGCTTGGGCAGCTAGTACATTACAACCTCTGTCTCTTTCTAGATTGAAGAAGTTTATAGTGGAATTGACTCTAGTACCTTCAGTACCCAACAACGTTACTAATTTCTAGGTATTTGAGGATGATAAGCATATTTTGGATTTTATCACAAGCCCACATGTCTTTGCTTCTCAGATTATTGTTGAGACTAAACTTCAAGAAGCAGAGATGGATTTAGAAGGGGTAATTAATCTAAAGACCAGTACTATTCCCAAAGGAATGGTATAGCTAGAAAGGATTTTTGATCTGGATAAGGTTAGAGATCAAGAGAAAGATGCCAAGAAGGATTCCTTCAGTGGACAATGTAAAAAGTATAATATGGGGACTCAGGATGATGTCAAAAATGTCTTCATTAGCAATGTGTGTACTCCAGAAGAGAGGAAAGGAATAATCGATGCATTACATACATATCAGGATGTGATAGTATGGAGCTATGAGGACTTGAAAACCTATGACACATCAATTATAACTCACACTATCCCTCTTAATCTAGGAGTAAGACCCTTCAGGCAGAGGTAGAGGCCAATCAATGCTCTACTAGAACTAGTAATTCAAATGGAAGTGCAGAAGCTGTTGTCTACCAGAATCATATTCCTAGTTAGACATTCAACCTAGGTTGCAAACATGGTTCTTGTAAGAATAAAGAATGGTGAAATCAGACTCCATGTGGATTTTAGGAACCTTAACAGAGCATCTAAAAAAGATAATTATCCAATACGCTCGCTTGATGAAGTACTTCAGATTGTCAATGGATCTCAGATGATGTCTTTCTTGGATGGCTACTCTGGCTACAATCAGGTTATGGTACAATATGAGGATAGACATAAAACTACTTTCACCACTAATTTAGGTACTTTTTCCTACAAGAGGATGCCCTTCAGTTTGATTAATGTTGGAGCTACATTCTAGAGAGCCATGGACATTTATTTTAAGGACATAATTGGTAAATCCATAATAATTTATATGGATGATTTGAAAGTATTTTCCAAAAAGAGAGGTGCTCATATAGCATATTTGTGAAAAGTGTTTAAAAAGTGTAGAGATTTTGGCATATCTCTCAATCCAAAGAAATGTATCTTTGGAGTTACAGAGGGAAAATTGCTAGGGCACGTTATCTCTAAGAAAGGAATTTCCATTGATCTTGAACGAGTGGAAGCCATGCTCCAGATCTAGCTACCTACTAGCAAGAAAGAAATGAAATCATTCTTTGGAACAAATTAACTTTGTAAGGAAGTTGAACACTAGATTTGCATAAATAGTCAAGCTGCTAAATACAATGCTAAATGAGGAGGCTAAAGTTGAATGGAATGAAGAAGCTAAGGAAGCATTTGTAGAGATTAAAAGGGAAATTGTTGAAGCTCTAGTTTTGGTGAGCCTTGATTATGTTAAACTAGTTTACATACATTCATTTGCTTCTGACCATTCTTGTGCTACCATGTTGACCCAAAATTTTGATCAAGGAAATGAACATCCCATAGCATTTATGAGTGAACCACTAAAATATGTAGAACTAAGGTACCCAAGTGTGGAGATGCAGGCTTACGCCATCTTCAGGGCTATGAAGAAATTCAAACACTATATTCTTAGGAACAAGGTCTTTGCAATAGTTCCCAATCTTGTAGTCAAGTTGTTGATGCAGAATGAGCTGGAAGAGTGCAGAGCTAAGTGGGTAACTATGTTATACGAATATGATATTGAGATTCAACCCATGAAGCTGGTAAGAGGGAAAGGACTCACAAGGACAATGATAGAGATGGGCCTTGATCATGTAGCCTAGCATTACAATCTTGAAGATTTTTCTCCAGAGGAATGATATGATGATATCATTCACTATCTCCTGACTCAAAGGTGTCCTAACCATCTTAATGTAGTACAAAGAAGGGAATTATGTTTGAAGAGTGACAATTTCATGCTAAAGGGAGTTGTTTTATATAAGAAAAATCATGAGGGTGTTTACTTAAGGTGCTTAGGAAAAGAAGAATCTGAAAGAGTAATGGCCAAATTTCATGATAGATATGGTACAGGCCATGGATCTGCACCTTCTACAATGAATCAGATTCTAAGAGCTAGTTATTATTGGCCTACATTGTTCAAGGACACACACACCCATGTCAGAACTTGTCATGTGTATCAAACCATAACAACCAGAGAGAAGTATACAACACTCCCACTTCAACAAGTCTTTGAGTTAAAACCTCACACAGTGGGGAATGGACTTCATAGGTTCAATCAATCTACCCTCTTCTACAGGCCACAGGTATATTCTTATTGTTATTAATTATTTCACAAGATGGACTGAGACTCTTGCGTGCAAACAATGTACTTCTGAAGTGGTAATAAATTTCATCGAATCAGGTATTATTAATCGCTTTGGATGTCCTATATCTTTGGTTTGTGATAATGGTCCTACATTTTCATCATTGAAATTCTTTAACTAGGCCTTTTCTCATGGAATTATAATTAAGTTTGCATCCAATTATTACCCTCAGGGTAATGGATTGGCTAAGCCTTCCAATAAGAATCTCCTAGCTATTATTCACAAGCTGTTAGAAATAAATCCTAAGGACTGGCACACCGATCTTAGATTTTCTCTCTGGGTAGATCATACAAGGAATGAAACTTCCATAGGAATATCTCCTTACCACCTGGTTTATGGGTTATAACCTATGTTTCCTTTTCAGTTAAAAATCCCCACCCTAAAGTTCATTAATGAATATTATGATGAGGCAGATAAACGTGAAGCTAGACTTGTTGATTTGTTACACCTTGAGGAGAAAAGAGATTAAGCCCTTGAAAGCTTTGCCAAACATTAGGGGATAGTCAAAAGGTGGTTTGATAGAAGAGCCAAGGTAAAATCCTTTTGAATCTCTAACTTGGTTCTCGACTGGGATAGAGCCCATGATCGTAAGGGGAGTATGGTAAATTTAAAAAAAATTGGCTTAGCCCTTATCAGATTTCAAAGATCCTAGGAGATAATGCTTTTCGCTTGAAAACTCTCACTGGGGAAGATATCCCATTTCCTATCAATGGGTAGTACTTGAAGCATTACTTCCAATCCTGATTTGTTTACAACTCTTTCCTTGTATATAGTTAGATTAGGTTTCTTTTCTATTTTGGTTTGCTCTATTTTGGTTTGGTTAGAGTAGGTTTTCCTTTCTTCTTTGCTTTTGTTTTGTTTGTTTTGGTTAGTTTAGGTTTTCTCTTGGTTTGGTGGGTATGTGCAGGATCATAATGGAAAAAATAGGCCCTTAAGTGATAAAAAATTTAGAAAAATCAGTGTTAGGCAGCTTGACATAAAAAATTGAATAAGTTATCTATATTATTTCAAAAATATGTAAGAATAGAATCTATAGAAAATTGAATGTAGTTTCTAAACTACTAGGTTTATTTAAAAATAAATAAAATCTATTTAGTGAAAATTTGAAATTTCAATGCTGTAGTACTTAAATTTCAGGGAAAAAATAAGTAGGTGTCTTTCTAACCACCCTAACCATAATAAAATGATAACATTTTTTTATAAGATTTCATATATAAGTAGACTCGTGTCTAGAAGTGATGCATATTTTTTTTGTAATTTTTTTTTAAGTAAATAATTAATTATGAATTTTTTAGTACAACTTTTAAAAAATATAAAAACTCGTATGTCTGACAACCTTAACTTAGTCAAAACTTCACAAAATTTATTTTTTCTTTTTTTAATCCTATAGTATGTGAAGCATAGAATGTGATGCATGTTTTAGATTGAACAAATGTGATACTGTTTTAAAGTTATAGATTTTTTTTCAATCAGCCTATCGATTAGGACTTTAGTCGTAATTCTAATAGAAAATAAATAATAATTATTCATTAAATTGAAATTAAAGCATAATTTATATTGTTGGAAAGCTGAGAATCTCCTCTAAAAACCCTTTTTGTTTCATCAATTTTGGGTAAAAAAAAGTTGTCAGCCACATACCCTACAAATACCCCATAATATTGCCACTTTTTGGCCCATCATGATCCTGCACATACCTTGGTTTTTTTTTGCTCTACTCATGCTTTGGAGGTTTTCTTGTTTTCTCCTGGATGTGTTGCACCTGCATGGAAATCATATTATTATCTAGGACTGTTCTAAATATTTATTTTACAAACTTTAATCTTCTTCCAAAGTCAGTTGGTGAAAGTCCTCTATTTGGTGTCATATGTATTAAGTGTTTTGAATGGATAAGCCAAGGGATTGAGTTAAATCTAGAATGTATATTTGGGTCTTACATTTTGCACAGACCTTTTAAAATTCCAAGGTTGTAAGGGACTCCTATGAAATCTGTTTAGATGAAAAATCTTATTTTCTACTTCAGTGCCACTCTGGTTCTCATCCCTAAGTGTGAACTTCGTTGTTCAGAGACTAAAATGAAAAGAGTGAAAAGAAAAGAACTGTCAAAAAGAAGAAAAAGAGAAAATTTCAAAAATAAAAAAGATGAAATCAACTTATCAGGAGTATCCAAGTATCTCTACCAGGGCTATGGATGCCTGGTTGGCAGTAGAGCTATGATTGGGGGGGATCACAACAATAACCTCATCAGGACTACAGATGCCTGACTGGAAGCGAGGCTCTATCTAGGTTACTTTTGGAGTTCTAATCTTTATGTAGCCTAGTCAAACCAATTTTGATCCTCATTGCAACCAAGGAAAGCAAGAATGAACACATATGCACACACTGTGACCGTAGTACAAGATTGGTTTCCTTATCTCTGAGTTTTGAAACTCTACCAGATTGATGACCTAATGCAAGGACTAAAACCAGGGACTTTGGGTTCTCAATTCCAGTTTGTCAATGAAATGCTTTAAAGCATTTTCCCAGTAGAGTTTCCATTTGTTGTGCAGTTTTCGCACACACGCCCCGTTGAAAGCAGGGACCCTCTTTTTCTTTTGTTTTGGTGTTTTGGCCCTTGTTTTTGGAGTTTTTTTGTTACCTTTTCATGTGCTTGAATGATTATATTATTTGTGCAAATTCCTCATTTCTTCGAAGCACTTTGAAAATTTGATGTTCTAGACAATTTTTGGGTTTTTGGCTCTTTTCAAGAAAATCCACTACTAGCAGAATTTCCCAGTTTCCTTTAAAACCCAGTGACTACCATTTTACACTATGAACCAAATATTTTGGTACTTCATAGAACTTCGTCATGACCAAATTTCTCTTAAATTCTGTCATCATGTCAGGTTTCCAGGTTTTGGTTTACCCTATCTTGTCAAATGCATTAATGCTCGGTGGTACATTTTTTTGAGGCAAGTATTTAATCAATTTTGAAAAATTTAGGCTATTATGTTTTATCATTTTCTCTCTTTGATATAAAGTGCTTTATCTTGAGTGACTTGGTTGAATTTGGTGATCGAATTCATAGATTTTTGAATTGGTGGTGACTTTTCTGGGCATCGTTTGTTGTTTGTTGGGGCACTAAAGATTGTTAACTTTCATTGTTGTAATCGAATCTCACTTCATCAATGGTATTTCATCATTTCATTGCTTTAAATTGTTTAATGTGAGTGATTCTTTGGCATTTTGAGTGTGCTTAGATTCTAAATTTCTATGTGTTTGGGCGTGGATCGTAATTGAAGCTAGGGTTGTTTGATTTTGTTAGATTGATGATCTCCAAGTGAGTTTTTTCGAGCTTATTTTTTGATTTCATTATTAGATATTTCATGTGTGTATGCCATAGGAAACCTTTTGAAAACCTAGTAGATGATTATACTGAGCTCAACCTTGTTTTGTGCATCAATGGTAGAATTTTAGGGTTTTATGCCTAGGGCATCACCAATTCTTTTTTATTTCCTTTGAAGTGGGCCTAGAATTTAAAGATGATCTATATGAGGTCCAAACCGAGTTAGTTATGGGCCCAAGTTCCTCAATTTTGTGATTGTTTGATCAATTTGAGTGGAGTCATGAGGAAACATTGACATTGATTTTTTCCTTCAATTTCAAGATTTTCCTTCGTTGGTGGATTTCCCCGATTTTCCTTGTCCTCTCCATTTTACTGAAATATGTTCAAATTCAGAGTCCTACCTACTTTGCGGATTTCCTATGCTTCCACATTTTCCTAAAATTTCCTTCATCCCTTCATTTTCTTGGAATTCATATCACATTTTTGCTTTTGCAGAAATCAATCCTAGTCAGATTTGTCTGAAACTTTGTTGAAAATGATGTGCTAAGGGGTAGCATGATTTATTAGTTGATGATTATGCATTGTATGATCAAGTTGAATTGTTTGGGGATGTATCATGTTGTTTCTTAGTTAATGATGGTCAATTACATGATTATTTGGTGCTTTTATGTTTATTTGGCTAAAATCCGCTTGACTGGGAATTTTTTGAAATTCCTCTCAGTCTTGGATTCCGCGGGATGGCTGAAAACCCGAACCTTGAGATGATTAAGTTTTATTAGGTTTCAAATCATTTTGCTTATCATTGGACTTATATTTTGGTTGAATGTGCTTTATTTGATTAGTTAACTTTTCTTTCATGTGATTTTTACTATGGTTTCTTTGTTAAGTCCAGGTCGAGTCAAGAAAAGTAGTGATAAGTGGAGCTAAGGGTAGAGTGGTGGATCCAAGTACAGAGAGGTCTTATATTTTTTAGGTAGAAAGAATCAAAATGGACATCAAGAGCAGAATACCTAAGAGCAATATTACTTCCATTTTCTTGGAGTTAACTGATACTAATGTTTTACTAAGTTCAAGACAAGAATGGCAGCATAGAACCTTCCTTTTCTAGCCAGAAGAATACTTGAATCAGGATTGACACATGTACTTGGATTTCCTCCTATAGTACAGTGTTATGAATTGGTGCTCGAGTGTGCTAGATACTATGACAGTGATACATAGAGGATAATTAACCCTCAGGGGAGGATTGTAGCAAACTTGAATCTAGTGTCTATTGCCCAGAACTTTGATACCATCAAGGTGGAAAGGAAGTTCTATGAGGGGGATACCATCAAGGCCCAACAAGTTATCAATTCATGGTTGGAGAAACCTAAATCTCACTATTCCAAACTACCCAAGCAATTATTCAGAGCAAAATTCAAGGAGTACTATGATGCTATCACCCTTCTTAGTAGGGTGGTAGGGTTGAAGAGTGTCAGAATGTTTGAGAATTGGATGTTCCATGTCATTGTGAGGATGGAGTAGAATATTAATTATTATTGGGCAAGAGTTATAAGTGCTATGATTCATGAACAGATGTGTAATGTCTTGCAGACAAAAACCTTCACAATGACAACTTACCTATTTTATGCCTTAGCAAGATTTCATCCATATAAAGGACTAAGTACAAAAGGTGTGTTTGGGTAGGATGTAATTTATGAGGTCTATCCATAGTTTCATCTAGGTAATTTGAGCTATAGGAGGGTGAATGATACATTCACTATGTACATCACTAGATTATTGCAAGGTGCATAGCATGTAAGGATATCTGACAATTCCAAAGAGATGATCAAAAGGTATGGGGCTTGGTTTATACAGTTTCCCACCTTCTCATACATAAGGATATATGGCTATCAGAGGTCTCCATACAGACTTCCTAGGTATCCTACAAATCACATTATACTTTTTGAGGTCACTAGGTAGATATGTGATTTTGATGCCATTGTGAAGAAGGATAAACATAAGATTGGATTTGGCGGAGATTTTCCTTTGAGGATAGGAACTAATGAGGCTTTTCCTTCTATTAATTCAACACATATTTTTGAAGAAGAAATGAAAACTTTTAGGTTATCCTTCCATTCCAAGAGGTCTAGGTTTGACAGAATTGGTGAAGCACAGAAGAAGGCCAGTAGAGAATATAGTCACAAGGATGATATGGAAGACTATTGGGCTAATTACAGAGCTGGGTATGAAATTAGAAAGAAGAATACTTCTAAGCTATTCATTAACTTGGTTCAGCTATATAATGTGAAGGTCATTCTGGATCAAGTTGAAGATGATGGAGATTTGATTCAGGGCCATGACTATGAAGCAGTGAAAGATAAATTAGTTGGAGAAATCGACTGGTTGGAGGAAGAAAAAATTGAATTAGAGCAACTTATGACTCCAGTCATTAAGTATACAAATTTGTGGCTTAAGCATAAATGTGGGAATTGGAAAGTGAAAGTGTAAAATGCACCTATGATTTAATGGGAGACTTGGAGTCTCATTAAACTTCAGAGGAGTCAGCTGAGTAGGATCTTAAGGGTAAGGGTAAGGTGAGTTGTCCTTTTAAGATCAATATTAAGGATGTTCAAGTAGGGGAAGTATAGGAGGAAGAAAAACAAAGGAAGCCTATTGCAAAGAAGAAGAAACATGTTTCAAGAACGAAGAAGTCAGCAAAAGATGAAGCTAAAGAAAAAGATATGGAGGTTAGTGTCACTATACCAAAGAGAAGAAGAATGGTGAGATTATCATAGAAGGAAAAGGAAAGTGCCAAGGAAGGAGAAGAATTTAACGCACCTATGATAAATGTAGAAAGCTCAGGAGAAAGGACATAGGTATATACAAGGAAATCTAAAACTCCTTCTCCTAAGGACAGTGTGCTAAGAAAGCATATCCCTCTAGTCACTCCTGATGTAGAACAACATGATGATATCCCTCCTTCACATGAAGCTCACGATGAACTAGGTGAATCCAAAAAAGCTAAACATCACCAAGATACAGAAGGAGAAGAATTTCAAGAAGGTGAGCTCTATAGTGCTGAGGCAGAAATAGAGAGGGTTTTACAGTCTCCCCTAGTTACATATGATGATTCACTTGTTATAAGTGAAGAGGATATACCTCCTCAGAGAGAGGAAATTCTAGTTAGGAATTCATCATTGGTGCATGAAGAGGAGGAGCATGATGAAGAAAAGGAGAATAAATCTGAGGAGATTCTTGAGAAACATGATTTGAATGAAGATGCACTCAAGGATCAATAGGATGAGGTTGGGTGGAGTGAAGTACAATCTAAATCTGTTGTTATAGGCTTCCTGGATAAGGAGTTAAGGAGAAAATAGATTGTTGTGGATGACACCCATCCTAATTGGGATGAGTTGTTGGAGAACATAGGAAAGGGTAAAGGAAAAAAGAAGACCAAGGTCATTTCTAAGATTGAAAGAGATGAAACAAATAATAGGGTGATCCACATTGCTACTCCTTCCCCTGATAAGAATGGGGATGATGTAATTGGAAGTGACTATAATGTGCAAACAATCAACCTAGGGCCTACTTGCATGGAACAAGAGATTGAAGAGCATGAAGGTTCTAGTGCTGTGATTTTGGGTAGGTTGAGGAAAGAAGTGTAGACTAAGCAAGAATTGAAGAAGGAGAATGAGAAATTAAAGTACTTGCAGAACTTGATGAAGCACTTGCAATCTATTAGCTCCTCATCTGCTGGTACAAGTTTCCTGCCACAAGAAACCATAACCGAACTAGAAAGAATGAAGACCACTACTCTTTCCATAGAGAACTGGTTACAGAGGGTGAAAACTAAGGGAGATAATGCTATCAAATCCTTTTGATTGGATGAGATGCAATGAGATCAATAAATTGGTTGAAGGATGTATTGGTTGAAGAGAAGGAAGATGTTGATCTCCTGTTGCAGAAAACCAAGACCATCACAGAATATACTGAAGATAAGTTGGTGATTGATGGAATTCTTCCTTCCTCTAGAGCTATAGAACCTTGGGAATGGTTTGAAGCTTTGTAAATAAGGAATTTTTTTTTGAAGAATGTATATAAGCAGAGGAGGCAAATTGAACACACCCTGGCTGATATCTATGATAAATGCATTTCTTTCTTTGAGGTGATGACAGGGGGAAAGAATTTTGCACCAAATCATTTGAGCTTAGAATAGTTGAGAAAATGGTGGTGAGATGTATATTCTCCAATCAATGAAGGTCCAATTACTGAACATTAGTTGGATGATGCAGCCACTTATATTATAGTTATTGATAAATATCAAACAAATAAGGTTGAGTGGGATAAATTGGTGGAGCACTCAATAGAATATAGTAAATATATTGAGAAGAGAATTAAGGTTTTACCTTTTCCACCCATAGCCAACTTGGATAGAGTACTTATGATGTTGAATGATAGGGTGGAGAGAAACAAGGATAAAGGGGGAGGCAGTTAATGCAGTGCTACATTGGAATTTGTGCTTCCCATTATTTCTCCTCTTCCTTCACATGCATTGGACTGAGCTTTGTTGGAGACCCCAGGCTGACTTGGATGGAATACTTGCATTTAATGTCCACTCTGTTTATTTTGAATTCTTCTTGGTTGACTTGTTTGTGGCTATTTTATTATTGTAAACCATAACTAGGCCGATATGTCTTTGGGGTCTCTATTAATATGTCATTCTGCCTCATTTGTAGGGGCTAGATAGATAGTTTTTGAATATTAAAGAAAATTAAGAAGTGGAGCATTAGTTAGAAGTTAGTCCATTTTAAGCAAGTGTTGTAACACAGAACACTTGAATTGTTGTTGTTATTGAGTGATTCAATACAATTGAAGACATTGTGCTTTTGGTGAATTCTCTTGGGTTCATTTATCTTGCATGGTTCTTGATGTTCTATCTTTTGAGATTGCTTGAGAAATATTAGATATATGTTAGATTTAGAATTAGATATGATTCAACAGTGCTTATGATTTGGTACCTGAAGTGTTGTAGCAATCTTTGGTCCATAATTTTCACAACCAACTAATTGTTAGTTGCTTCACAAAGCTAGCCTGGACTTTTATATTCATCAAGCTTAGTTCAATTGTGAAAGTTTGTTCATTTCAATTGCAATAGGGTTGTTTTGGATGAATTCTCATGATGTGAAAAATATTTAATACCATAGAATATTGCACTATTTCTATGAGATTGTAGACTCATCTGGGTCAAGGAGGAATTATTTTTTGAGGGATTGGTCCATTTCAAGTGTTAATCATTTGTATTATTAATCTTTGGGTTAGTGTTAAATTTAGAAGTCTCTTAAAACCTTCTCTCTTTTCCTATTTCTTTATCATTCAAGTTAGATTTAGGATTGAAGTATCAACATATTGCTAGATCTGATAAATTAGAGGATTCAATATTTGCTTGTAGTAAGGTCCCTTTCTCATTACCAACATTTTCACATTATCACTGAGTTGTTTATGCATTGTCAAGACCTAACATTAGAGACTTGGGGTTGTCTGTTGAGGCTTGCTAATAGAGATTCACCTTTCAAGAGAGATAGGATACTTCTATCTTGTATGATTTTTTGCTATGCAGAAAACACCATCAACACTCCCCTTAGAATGTCAAGAAATTTTCACTACATTCTCTCCCCATTTGAAATCAATGATAAAAAATTTATTGCTCTCTCTCCTTTTCTTAGATATTTACTGTACTCTGTTCTACATTGTAAATGCAAAAATTGATCAAAATGTGAAGAACTACAACTGTTGCACAAGTTAGAAAATTATTTTATACTTATCTTTCATCTCTGGATGGAATTTATTCCAAGCATCTATTACAATCCCAATAATTATTAACAAAATGTTGCTTTCTAATGTCCTATTGATGATCTAGATGAGGGATTTCAGAATTGTAATCACTTCTTCTTACTTCTCTCCTTTCTGTAGAATCTCAATTAGCTTCTCCAATCTACATTCAATTAGATCCTTCACTTTGCAGAAAGTTTCTATAAGAGTGTTTTTGGAAAAGTGAACCTTTGCATGCTCAGCCTACAACTCATGAATCTTTCTCTTGATTAGACCGTCGTGGTCCTGAAACATATTATAATCTTAACCAATTTTATTTAGCTCACTTTCAATCTACTCTAGCTTGTCCTTGTATTTCCCAACTACATGAGGCCACCAAAGGAAATAATTTTAGATGTTATTTTCTAAGTTTATACACTACCTCGACACATTCATTTTCCTTTTAAATTTCCTAAGGGATAGCCTAAACTACTTCAAATGAAGAATTATTTTTTCCTCTTTCTTGAACTAAGGCTCAAAGGACATAGCCTCCTTGGTACATTCAATCATTTCTTCTGGAAGTACATTATGCAAACTTTTCAACTCACTGTTATTGTGCACAAAATATCTACCTTGAGTGCTCTCAATCAAGTGCTGCTCATAGGAGGGTCCATCCAACCATATGTTAGCAATCAAGTGCTGCTCATATGAGGGTCCTAAGGCTCAAAGGCCATAGCCTCCCTGGTACATTCAATCATTTCTTCTAGAAGTACATTATGAAAAATTTCCAATTCAATGTTATTGTGCACAAAATATCTACCTAGAGTGCTCTCAATCAAGTGTTGCTCATATGAGGGTCCATCTAACCATATGTCAGCAATATTTTGCACTCCATCTTCCTCTTGAACAATCTACAATATCTTTGTTTTCAATAAAGCACCTTCTCCATCATTTCCTTCTGCTATTATTACATTTGATTCAAGTAATTTTGGTTCATCTCTTGGAGTGTATTCATCTAATTATTCATCTGGTATATCCATGTAATTATTTTTACTTTATATTTTCCTTCAAATTTTGGAGACTTGTGTGCCCGAGGAATGTCATTAGCAAACTCTAGAGCCCTTTTTTGCTTCCTCTCCACCTTACCAGAAGAGGATCCAACTTCAACTGCTTTTACCAAAAGGGAGATGCCAACTATTCCAAACTTTCCTAGCAACTCTCTAAAGAAATTTTCATAAACTTGCTCACAATTTTCCAAAGTATTAGAATGTTAAGAAAAATTCTTACAAATTGGTTCATTTTCCTTCCATACCACATTATCATGCTGAGGAAAGAAATTCAAAAAGTACATTATGATACATATGATCAAAGTAGCAAACCTGAAGGGGTAATCTACATCTTTTATCAGCTACACATTTTCCATCAATTGATCTTTTAGAAAATTACATAGGTCAAAGTCTTGGTCCTCCATTATCATTTTATGAGAAATGTAAATTGCACCTACCAAGGTTGATCCTTCCTTGTTTCTAAAGAAAATTTCGTATGAAATTCCATATGCAATGTACCTCGTTATTGGATCTTTGATCGTTAAAATTATCAGAGCCCTTTGATCTCCTTTTACTCCTATTAGGGTTTCAACTTCAATGTTCTGAATTGACTTCTTTTTCAGAATATCCCTCACATTGAATAATCTAGTTAAATTTTTGATCACCTCTTTTGAAATGTGATAGGTTTTATCCTAAGAAAGAGTGTCCTCATTCAATTTGTTCAAGATAAAACTAACAACTTTTGCATTGTCAAAATAACGGAATTCATTCCAAATGTCCAAACTTCTATGTTTCACACCTTCAAGCAACTTCAATTCACTAGTTGACAAAAAGTTTCTTACATCCCTAATCTTCCTACTACTATATTCATCCAAATTCACTGTTCCTTTGATTTTCTTCATTTTACTTTCCATATTGAACAAGGTTTTTCTAACAAGTACAAAACTAGAATTTCTACAAGCAACTAAAATACCTAATAAATTCTCCAGTAAATTGACTTGACTCCTTCAAAATTCTGTTACAAAGGCTCTTTCTCAAATCTTCTTCGATGCAAGGTGACAAATGAGGGTTCCAAATACCCTTTTATAACTTGCACACCTAACCTTTTTATGTCATTAAATGTTTCTCCCTAGAAGTTTTGGTTACTTTGATTTCTCATATAGCAAGAGAAGAATTCATCTATGAACCTTCTAGATCTCAAATTCCTGCACAAATGATCATGGACCCATTTGAAGACTAATGGCACAACTACTAAAAATTTCTTGCATTCTAGTGCCAACTATTGATAGGGGGGCAAAGGATTTTCTTTGAAAAACTCCCCCTAGGCCAATGGCCTAAGATTAATTTCCAAAGGAATTACCAGAGGTTGCTTCTAGTATGGGCTTATTAGATTCACTCTTCTTTATCTATGTTTTCTTCATCTAATCTCTTACCTCTTCCACAGTCACTTTTTCTTTTCCCTTTTAATCTTTTTGTGAAGTTATTCCTTTGTATACCAGACCTCTTCTATCCAAGTTTCTATTCCTGCAGAATCATGCAATGTGACCAAATCTGTTGCAATTGTAACACACCAGATTTCTATGTCTAAACAACTCATTTAATTGATTTCCTCCTGATATGCATTAATTAACAATATGCCCAAATTTTCCATACGTATAGCAATTAACATTCCTTATACTGACAGATATACTTTTGCATTCAATTGACTTATGACCAAACTTATTACAACTATAACACTGACTGGGAAATGATGGACTACTTGAATTTACTTTTCTTCTACACTAAGAAGCCATATGACCAAATTTATTACAAGTAGTAAGAATTAAACTTCTGAGCATTGGGTTGTCTTACTGGATACCTTCTACCTTTGTTCATTTGATTTCTTTTTCTGGAATCTTTATGTTAAGATCTAGAGCTTTCTTCCTTCTCATATCTAAGACGTCGCTTAACATTTACATCCTTCTATCCTTTAGTTAGCTCATCAAGCTTAGTAGAACTAATCCTAAACTTTTCCTTGTATTCATTTGCAATAGTGAGTTCATCTCTGAGAATAACTATCTATTTTTCAAGCTCTTGTTCATTATTTTTGGATTGTTGTAGTTCAATCTCTAGTTGAATGAATCCACTATTAATTCTGCTACATTCTTCAGATTTTTCTTTTAAGGACTAGGCTATATTTTCATCATTCTTCTTCCTTTCTTTAATTTCCTTAGCTTCATCGCCATAGATTCCATCTCAAGCTTTAGAGTATCATTGTCCCTAGCAAGCTTTTCACATTCTTCTGTTATTTCTTTTAGGGTCTGATTTAGGTGAACATCTTTCAAGATTTTATTCTCTTTCTGCTTTAGCTAATCACAAAGTTCCTTCCTCTTTTCTCTCAAGAATCATTGATTTTATCCTTCAGTGATTGAATGAATTTTTCAGTATCCACAAAATTTTCTTTTAACTCTAGGACTTCTTCTTTAGATTGATCAAGATCATCAAGTGCCACCATAAGATGTTGTTGAAGATCACTAGAGTCCATTGTATTTCAAGATCCACCTTAAGTTGTTAAAATTTCTAAAGAGGAACCTATTCTGATACTAGTTGTTGAACTCAAGGAACACTGAGAGGGGGGGGGGGTGAATCAGTGTTTCACAATATTTTGAATTTAAATCTAGACCTTAAAATATCAACAACAATATTTAAACTTCAATATGGATCATAAACCATTCACAAGACTTAAATTGAAATAAACATGTAAGAAAATTAAAGAGACAATCATAACACAAATATTTTTACATGTAAACCCTATTAGGAGAAAAACCATGGTGGAGATTAATCCACAATGTATACTCTATTAAAAGTATGAAGAAAAGGGAATGCACATACATTCAAGAATATTGCCTAGAGCTCACTGCTTAATATAAGGAAGGCTCACTTCCTTACAAGGTGTTTGAGATTACAAAAAAAAATTGAACTAAGAAGATAACATCTACAAATACCTAGATTCAGTTCTGATGAAGCTCATAAATCAAATTATGGAGCTTCTATTTGATTCAGAAATTCACTCTGCTCTGTCTTAATTCACTTCACAAAATCCTCTTAAGAAAAATTCACTCAACTAATCTTCTAATATTTGCACACACAACTTCTCTTCTGTATGAACACACTAACACACACACCATGTTCACAAAATGAATTGCCTAAACTTGCATATATTTCTGCTAGCAAGAATTCAACGATTATATGTCAACTTCAAATAAAATACAAAATATCCTGTAGATGTCAGCTTAGATCATGAAAAACTTATGATGTGTACCCACACAAGTTGGCCATGACATAGCTATGATCCAAAACAAAATTATCAAACATAGAAATATTTAAACAACTACTCTATATACATCTGTGACATGCTACATTCACTAGGTTAGCCATAATGAGAAAATAAATAGAAAAACATCCTGCCAGATCTCTTAACTCGTACACCAATTAGTGCAATACCATGAGACTTAAAAATAGGATAACATGTATTCTTAACAACCTATCTTGGGGATCCAAAACTCAAACTGATGATCTAGTGAAGCATACAAACTAACATATTACCTAGATACTCTGTTCTTCATGCTCTCTTCTGGTAACACACTATTCTCAAGTTCGCCTACTAGTATGACCATATTCTGATATGTGGACCACAATAATGACTCTAGTTTCCATCAATGACAACACTAGAATCCATATGCCAACAAGCTCCCCAAGTCATATGCCAACACACCCATGGGTGAATGGGTCCTCCCTTAGACATAGTACCTAAATTTAAATTATGTTTTTGGTGGTATTTTAGCATATTCAAATCTATAGGGTGAGGGCCCTAGCTTGGTTGGATAAATCTTTCCTATTGCAAGAGGTTGGTCACGAGGTCTAGTCTCCCCCACCCCCATGGTACTAATGGGAATTTCACACTAGCGCTATTGGTCACATTAAAAATTTAACCAAGTACACTGCAGTTTATATGGGGTTGTGCTACCCGAT
Organism: Sequoia sempervirens; assembly: GCA_007258455.2. Taxonomy (NCBI): domain Eukaryota; kingdom Viridiplantae; phylum Streptophyta; class Pinopsida; order Cupressales; family Cupressaceae; genus Sequoia; species Sequoia sempervirens. Next base: position 336,874,895 of record VDFB02000017.1, read on the forward strand.
TCCTGTAGTCTAAAAAAAAAAAATATTCAAATCTATATTCATATAGTAGCTTGTGATATTTTAATTCTAGGAAATTAAGGATACATATCTATAAATATAAGGTTATTTCACTATGTTTCTCCTACCATTTTAGATATCTAAGAGAGCACTTGCAAGAGAATTTCAAGAGCACTTCAAGGGATTCAAGAGTAGATTTATTGAAGATTTATTAAAACAATCAAGATCCAATTGTCATGTCAAATTCTTCTTGGATCATGTGTGTTATTGGAGCTAATATGGTGATTTATGTTTCATGATCTACTCAAGCATTCAAAGAATCATATCAGGTCAAGATTCAAGTGTCAAGATCCACATCCATTAAATCCATTTCATGCAAGTTTTATATTTACATTCCAAGGTTTATGCAAGGGATTGTTGAGGGGTAACAGAGATTTGTTCATTCTTCATTCAATTTTTCATGTTTCATTTCATTTCAAGGTTTGATTACCAAAATGAGGTTTGACCAAGGAAAACCCCCATTCACCAAAAACATAACATTTTTCCTCTTGATTTTCGATTGCATATTTAGGTGGAAGAAATCTTGAAGATCCTTTGAAGAGTAAAACTAAAGAAGTTGTCAAAGTTGGAAAAGTTGGTATAGCAATTTTCATCTCACATAAACCCATTTATAAAATTTATTTTCATATTTTCAAACATGAAACCTAGGAAAATTGGAAGACTTATATCTAAGTCAAAGGCTCCCAAAATTTGCAAACAATCCCTATCTAAGGACTCATTTGCATTTGGGCGAATGAATCCTAGATCAGCTTCAAAAACTAACTTTTGGTGATTAGTACACATGTTTTTACACTTCTTTGATATGCATTTCAATTTTTGGTTCTATAAATAGTGACTTTAATCTCTAAGATCCCAATGGATTATAATTTTGTGTTGATTTACTATTTTTAGATTTTCTCCCCACAATGTTGTTTGACCAAGACCCTCATCTTGACACAAAAATGAAATTTGTAGAATCTCACCTTAATTTGATTCACCTAAGGGTTGTTAATCAATTTGAGATGTGGATCTCATTTGATAATGAAATAGGAGAATTAGGTCCCTAAGTGGATTATAATTCCCATTTTGGTAACCCACCATTTTTTATTTCACAAGGTTAGGTATTATAGTGTTTAATAATTACCTACACGATTGTTTCATCTTACCTCAAGATATCTTCATTAGAAACATATGTATTGAGAGATGAATGAAAATGGGTCTCATCACTTGAAGGAGAATCATTAACAAACACAACATGGAAATATCAATAAAAGATTTAAAAGTGCAGAAATTTTACCAAAGCATTCATAAATTATGAAAATTTATTATTAAAAAATATGTGCATTGAGATGCAAACTAATTAAAATATGGTGAATAAAGAAACTAAAAGCAGATATAGACAAAAGGTTTTGGGAGGCTAATATCATAGAAATTCGAGAAAAAATAGTCTGCTCAAGTGTCTGATGTGCCCTAGACTAGCAAGGTAGTTTTATTGAGTTATTTTGACCATAAATTATTTTTCAACCAAATATTGTCAATATATAGTTTCCTATGTCATTAAGCTTGCAAATATTAAATGTACTCGTGTAATTTTTCTACAAAATAACAATGCTTGATCCTTTTCGAGATGTATCACACTCTAAGAAATTGGAAGGGAAAACATATGAATACCTAGCATCAACCATGACTTTATTTCCTATTTCATTATTTTAGAAGCATATTGTCAATACATAATCACTGTATTGATAATGTACAACATCTCCTCATCATAGGTATTGAATTTTCATTCTACCTCTTGAAGTTTACAAATATTAGATGTAATGGGGTGCTTTCTCTACAAAATAAAAATACTTTATCCATGTCCATATGCATCACACTCTAAAAAAAGGGAAGGAAAAACGTAGGAATACCTAACACTAGGCATGATTTTGTTTCCTATTTTATGATTTTAAAAACCTGATTTCTTACTTCACTCCACACAAAGATCCTTTACTTTTTATATTTGTTAACAAAGATTCCAATTAGTAAAATACCTTAAAGAATATCTAATAGTAGATTAATCAGTAAAATAATCCTTGTATCTATGTCAAAATATTTGGGGGAGGTCAATCCAAAATGGATTTGATATTTTCCATGTCTACTTCCATCTCTTTAGGTTGATTATGTGATAGAAGTACACAAATTTTATCATAGAAAAATCACATTTAGACTCTTTTTCCTTTATAATTCCTTAAAAAATATATATATTATTTAGGTGCTCCTTGTAGATAATTTTGTAGATAAGGATTTTGTCAAAGAAAATAAGAACATTACTTAGCTATGGAATGCACATCTTATTCATTCATGACTAGAAGGTTGTAAGGATATTTTACAACCCAAAAAACATGAACAAAAATACATAATTCCCATAGTGGCACCAAAAGCCTATTCAATGTATGTCTTCCTCTTTTATCATAATATGATGGTGACCCAACCCAAATTCTATTCTTTTTTATTAGACCACCACATGAAGTTAATGTATCCACTCATTTATATTATGGATTGAATATCAATTTTTGTAGTGTTCTTCTTTGACACTCTATAGTCAATTCTTATTATTATTGGTCCATCCTTCTTATTTACCAAGAATATAGAAGAGGAAGGATGAATATAATTAGTCCAAATAGCTTCTTAATATCCTCTTTATGCCTTATAGGATTATAGAAAAGAAATCACATTGGGCATTCTTTATATAGATATTTAAAATCTATTTTTTACAATTCATTACTCAAACTCTTTATTTTATTTTCTCTTTATAACTCTATTGTTATGGACCTTTTGATTAAAAAAAAGTTTAACTAATGAATCTCTATAATTCATTACTTAAACTAAAAAAATCTATTTTTTACAATTCATTAGTGAAACTCTCTATTTTATTTGCTTGCTATAACTCTATTGTTATTGAAATTCCTTTTAATTAAAAAATAGTTTTTGTCTATTAGTCTATAATTTTTTACATTTTCTCATGTATCAGCATCTAGTTATTAGTTATTCAATGTGAAGTAATTCTTTAAGTTTTAAAGATGTGCAATGCAATGTAATCAACAATTTGAATATAAACTACAAAAATATAGTTCATACAATTCATTAGATAAACTCTATATTTTATTTTCTCTTTATAACTCTATTGCTATGAAAATGCCTTTCAATTAAAATAGTTTTTGTCTCTTAGTCTAAATTTTTTTATTTTTATGTGTAGAAAATTATAGTTGGATCCATGTCAAAGGTTGCCTACAGATCTGATGAGGGCTACACCACCCAAAACCCATAGAAATTACAACAATAGATACCAACACAAAAGATTTGAGATAGAAAAAATGACTCACTTTCTATTATTTTTAGAAAACGAAATTACAAATTCAAAGCTTACATGCTACAGCCTCATGGGTTTGATTCATTACAACAAAAATCAATTTTGAAAAGAAAATCTACTATTCAGGGCCACAATCTGCACTATCGGGGCCACCTTCTACAACCCTAGAATGTTCTAGAATGTTCAATTTCCCCCTTTTTGTTTTGGTACCAAAAGTTTTTCCATTTGATTTTTGGCCTAGGAAGAATTTTTTATGAAATTCACTTTTTAGAGGACCAACTTAGTGGGGCCATAATTTTTGATCTAAGTGTCTGATTTTATATTATTGCATATTGTTGGAAAGCTCTCGACAATATCTACAATAGGTAAATCAATTGTAGGTTGGTTCAACCAATTTTTGAGCTATCTCAGGGCCCCTAAGGTTTTATATCTGAATTTGAAACTCATTGGAGAAATTTCTCAGGAGAAAAACTTTAATTTTTCCCAAACTATGTAGGGTATTGATGTGATTCTTTGAAGACCAAGAATATTTTTCATCTCTGCTCCTTGGGGTAAATTTTCACATCAATACGAGTCCATTTAGGCCAACTTAATAAAAATAGTAAGTGCCCAATTTTTACTATTTTTGATGCTTGATAGTCTTATACCCCTTAAGTTCCCTCATGGGACTTAAAAAAACTAAAGAAAATTAAAAAATCATTTTTGGGCGATGCAAGATTGCCCTACATAGCTGGATGCTAGAGTAATTTGAAAAGCGACCCTATCATTTCTCAGGAGTTAGAGGGAAACCAATACTATTAACCTCAATCTCAGATAACCATGATGAATCTTCAATAGGCCTTCCTCTCCATTTGACCAAGTACTTTGCATATTTCCTATTTCTTGTGATTCTACCCACACTGCTATCCAAGATTTCTTCTATCTCTTCCTTCTCTGAAGTAGGTGCTAGAATTTTCAACTGTTCTTTTATTGGCCCCTCCTCTACATCACCTTCATGATACTCTATCATATAATAAATTTTGAACACAGGATAAATTTTTATTCCACTAGGAAACTCTGCCTCATAATTTTTTGAATCATGCTTCTTCAAGATCTTACATGGTCCAAACTTCGTCATATTTAACTTGTTGTATGTACCAACTAGAAACCTTTCCTTTCACAAATGAACCATGACTTCATCTCTTACCTGCAACTCCTTATACCTCATTTTCTAATCTACCTGAGCCTTATATTGTGAGTTCATATTATTGATATGTTTATTCACCTCTTCGTGCAAATTCTTTAGGTGCTTAGCAAAATATTAAGCCTCAGAACTACTATTCTCCCCCTTAACCATATTTCTTAGTTAAAAAGTAGTTCTTGGACTACTCCCATATACAATCTACAATGGTGATTTACTAGTGCTCTGATTGATAGAATTCTTGCAAGAAACATTTTCTTGTGGTATAATCAAATCCCATCCCTTAAGCTTGTCTCCAACTAGGCATCTTAGCAGGTTGCCCAAACTCCTATTCAGTGCCTCTGTTTGTCCATCAATCTATGGATGGTGTGCCAAACTAAACTTTAAATCCATCTTTAGCTTCTTCTCTAATGTCCTCCAGAAATAACCAACAAAATTGGTATCTCTGTCTAAGACTATACTCTTTGTTAGACCATGTAGTCTCACCACCTCTCTAAAAAACAACTTTGGAACATGAACAACATCATTGGTATTATGACATAGAATGAAATTTTTGATCTCTGAAAATCTATCTAGCGCCACAAATATGGAATCATGCCCTATCCGTGTCCTTGGAAATCCAAGAACAAAATCCATGCTAATATCCTCCCATGGCATCTCAAGTATAGGTAATGGCTAATACATTCTAGTATTCTTACTTGTTCCTTCTTCCTTCTAGCATGCTCTACAACTTTATATAAACTTCTTTACATCTTGTTGTAATTGTGACCAATAATAATTACCACTAACAAGAGCAATGGCCTTATATAGACCAAAATGTCTAGCCAATCCTCCACTATGCTTCTCCTTGATTAGATTCTTTCATAGAACTCCTTGGAATGCACAATTTGCTTCCTCTAATCAACATCCATCTTGAACTAAGAAATCAGCCATCACATCCTATCCAATGGATAAGGTTCCAAACAAGCCTTCCAAGCTTCTACAAAGTATGGATCTTCAGGATACAAAATCTTGAGCTCATTGAACCCAAGAACCCCTATATTCATTTCTATAAAAAAAAAAATTCCTTCTACTCAAGGCATCTGCAACTCTATTTGACCTCCCAGTCCTATGCTTAAAAACAAAGGTACATAACCTTGCAAAAACTCAACCCACTTTAAGTGCCTTTGATTTAACTTTCCTTGACTATTGAGATACTACAAAGCTAGATGATCAATAAATAAAATAAATTCTTTTGGAAAAATATAGTGTCTCCATTTCTTCAAAACCTGAACTATAGCATAAAATTTATAATCATAGACAAAATATTTCTTCTTGGAATCACTCAACTTCTCACTAAAATAGGAAACAAGCTTACCTTCTTGACTCAAAATAGCTCCTATGGAAGTGCCAGTAGCATCAAAATCTACCGTAAAGGTTTTCTTCCATTCATCTCCTTCTCTAATATGGAATTGGTGATATCCACTCTTCAAATCTATCTTCATGACTTCAGTACTTAGCTCCACTCAAACAATCCATAATGCCATCCATTCTTGGCAAGGGAAATCTATACTTGATGGTTATCTTGTTGATGGCTCTAGAACCTATACACATCTTCCATTGCCCATCCTTCTTTGGTGCTAGTACTGGAGGTATTGCACATGGAGTCAAACTCTCTTTTATCAATCCCCTCCACAACAACTCTTGCACATTTCTGTTCAAATATTCACTCTCTATTGGAGTCATACGATGAGCTACCTTATTCATGAAACTAGCTCCAGGAATCAGGTCCATCTGATGATTAATATTTCTTATAGGATGCAAACCTTTAGGTACATTATCAAAAATAATAGCTTGAAACTCATTGAACAAATCTAAAACCTCTATAGGTACCTCAATAGTATCTTCTTTATCGACTCTAGGGATCAATGCAAAACACATATGCTCATGCTTCATACTTTCTAGGAACTTTGTTCCATAAACCAAAAAAAATCTTGCATTACTGCATACCTTTTCTTGTGCGTCTTTCAACAACTTCAACTTATGATGAACCCCATCCTTTTTCAAAGAATAGGTGTTGGCATTTCCATCATGTACTACTCACTAATCAAGCTTCAATAGTCTACCTAACAACATATGACAAACATCCATAATCATAATATCACACAATACCTCATCATGGTAATTTCCAATCTTGAAATTTACAAGACATTGTTCATTTACCAAGGATTTATGGTCCTTCTGCAACCAAGCAGTTTGGGATGGGTTTAGATTCCTTATTCTCTCCAACCACAACTTACTAACCATTTCTTCTAAAACAAGGTTATCAATACTACCTCCATCAATAATAACATTGAAAAACTTTACCTTCACACTTACATCTGGTGTGAAACAAATTCATCATTTGAGTTGGTTCATTCTCCTCATTCAGCAAGGCTCTTCTAGTAAAAAGAACCTCTCCTCTTTCTACATCCTCAGAATGTGAAGACTCGGCGTATTCATCTACATGTGCAACTCATGCATTACCCTCAATTCTTCTATTTGTCTTTCCTTGATGTTAAGGACACTCATAGGTTCTATTTCCTTCTTCTCCACACTGGAAACAAGTTCCATAAAAGCCTACTCTTCCTAGTCCTTGTCTAGATCTTCCTCTTCCTCTTTGGTCTCCATTATTTTGATCACAAGGACAATAGGTGTTATCTCATTTTTGGTTTTGGATGCTACTAGAGCCTTCACCCTTCTTTTGACCTTCATTTTGACCTCCATATGACCACTCACTAGTCTTTCCTCCACTACCTCCACCTCGTTGTTTTTTCTCAAACCTCTTGTTTAGTCGTTCTTCAACCTTTAAAGAAAAATGGTAAGAATCCTCAATGGTGGTCATTCTTACTAGACCCAATTCTTCATGTATGCTTGGCTTCAATCCATTAATATAATGAGCAACTTTCCATTTATTCACCTCATAATTTCCTACCTGAATCAAGACTGTGTGAAATTCCTTTGTGTATTCTTTCACCATCCTTGTCCCTTGCCTCAAGCTCTATATCTTCTTGAGTAGCTCAAATTTGTAATCGACAAGAATAAATTATTTCTTTAATTTTGACACCATTTTGTCCCATCTAGAAATTTTATCGTTCCCTTGTCTTCCTCTTTTTAATTGGACCTCTTTCCACCATATATTGGCATGACCTTTCCATTTTATCTTTATAAACCTAACTCTATGAGGATCTTCAATCTCCTCAAACTCAAAAAATTTCTCCATGTCATTGATCTAATCAATCAAATTCTTCAAGATTCGTATTTCCACTAAAAGTTGAAACCTCCATTTTAGGTCTCTTCCCAATGCTTGAGATTGCTTGCAGCAATCTTCTTTCTCTAGGATCCATTGGAGCCTACTCTTCCTCTTCCATTTCCTTTTATGTTTCATCTTCACTCTCAACTTTTTTATTATTGCACATCTCTTCTTTGAACCTCTTGTTGCAAGGTTTCTAATTTCCTACTAAGGGCTCTAATTTCATCTCTAGGTCCACCTCTTCCTCCACCACCTCAGCCTCTACCTCTACCATACTAGGATAGTCTTGGAGGCATCTTGAATTTAACCCACACTCTTAGGTCCTACTGCAACTACCTCAAGATCAATGTTTTGTTATAGGCTCGGGAACTTCTACTTTGATACCAATTGGTGAGGGCCACAGCTCCAAAAACCCACAAAAATAACAACAAAAAATACCAACACAAAAGATTCAATATAGAAAAAAATGACTCACTTTCAATTATCTTAAAAAAATGAAATTTTAGATTCAAAGCGTACATGCTACAGCCTCATGGGCTTGAATCATTACAACAAAATCAATTTTGAAAAGAAAATATACTATTCGGAGCCACAATATGCACTATTAGGGAAACCTTCTACAACCCCCACTTAACCCATTTTATTTTCCTCAATAACCACCCTAGAATGTTCTAGAAAGTCCACATTTACACCTTTTGTTTTGGCACCAAAATTTCAGCCATTTAATTTCTGGCCCAGGAAGAAATTCTTATGAAATTCACATTTTAGAGGACCAAGTTCATGGGGCCATAACTTTTGTTCCAACTATCTGATTTGCTATTATTGCATATCATTGGAAAGCTCTTGATGAGCTCTACAACACATCAACCAACCATAGGTTGGTTTGGCCACTTTTTGATCTATTTCAAGGCCTCTAAATTTTTATAACTAAATTTGAAGCTGCATTGGAGAAATTTCTTGCAACAAAAACTTTAATTTCTCCCAAACCGTGCAGGGTATTGAGGTGATTCTTTAGCGATCGAAAATGTTTTTACCTCTACTCCTTGGGGTAAAATTTTGCATCCATACAATCATGTTTAGACCAACTTACTAAAAATAGTAAGTTCCTATTTTTCACTATTTTTGATGATTGATAGTCTTATACCCCTTAAGTGCCATCATGGGACTCAAAACAACTAAAGAAAATAAATAAAACAATTTTTTGGGTGATGCAAGATTTCCCTACACTATTGGATGCTCCTACATCATGATCAATACCATATATTTGATGAGAGAGTAGTTGTTGAGAGGGACATGGAAAAATATCAATGTCCATGTAATGACTGTCTTTGTGGAAAGGTTAGAAAAAAAAAATTGATTTATCAACATGATAATATATGGGAATCATGGTATAAGCGCTTGGGATTACAATTATTATGAAGATATGATAGAATTGTAGTGTGAAAGATGAAGAGGTAACAAACATAGATGAAGAGGTAGCAATGTTAGACAAAGGGTTTAGATTTGATAGAATGTTGACTGAGGGTCTAAATGATGTTTGGGCCAAGTTGATGGAGGATGATTTAAAGACTTTGTATGCTAATTGCCAATTTAAGTCATTTGTCAAAAATCCTTCAAATTCTTAACTCGCAAGTGGTGTTTGGTTGGACAAATGAGAGTGTATATTAGTTATTGGCATTATTAAGTTCATTGTTACCACCTAACTCCACATTCCCAAAAAAAAATGTTAATGTAAAAGGAAAATCACTAAGTTAGGCTTAGTGTTAAAAGGAACAGGAAAATTGAAGGGGGCCTGAATCAGTTGTCAACAAATTCAAACAAAAAACTTCAAAACTTACCAATTTCACAACCACACTATTCTATTATTAAGTATGAACATGAAATGAAAATAACATAAAATAAAATTAACACAATGAACACCAAATTTTATGGGGAAAACCCAATAAGGGAAAAACCATAGTGAGGATTAAATCACAATATAAAGTGATAGCAAAACTAAATATATAAGGCTCACTACCAAGGGTTCACTACCCTGAATAGGACTCAATTTTTGGATACAAATTCTCACTACTTACACAAGGAGGCTCACTGCCTACAAAAGGATTACAAAACAAAAATTGGCTTCACAACCAAAATGAACTAATGAGAGTGGACCTAACAAGTGCTGACACAGTTCTAGTGATGTTCAATAGATTGACTCGACACACTTCATCTTTTTTGCAATTCCTTTCTCTTGCACCTTCATTTATACAATCTTTAAAACTACCCAACATATATACACAATTCATCTACAAGCATAAATTAGGTTGGCCTAATTAGATGCAATCCTTGTTTATCAAAAATACCAACTATCAACCTCAATTATTTAAAAAATATTTCCAACCAATAAATCAAAAATTTGTAGCAAACTTTATCATGTTAACATAGACCTAAGATAGGTTGCACATATATCTACATCACAAAAAATTGATTCACCATATCACAATTATTCATGAAGTTGGATAGAAATAGACTTAATAGCAAAAGTAATCAATAAAGTAATTTTGATACACCATACGAGCACTAGAGCATGGGATATTTTAATCATACATGCTTTCAACATCCATAAAACATTTCCTAAAATCACAAGCAACAACTATCAACTGCAGAGGATTGCAACCCAAAATACTGGAGGGTGTAGCTTGTATACAAGTTTAGATACTGGACTAAAATACCAAATAAAGCACTAGCTTAGCCTTGCTACCACTACCCAAATAGCATGGTGACATCAATGACAACACAAACTATATAGTTAGCCATTCTTCTTCACTCTTCCAACAATCTCCCCCTTTGTCATTGATGGCAACATGTGCCAAAATTTACAAAAAAAAACATTCTATCCCCCTATCACTGTATTTGTTCTTCACATGAATGTCTCCCCCTTAAACATCAATGGAAAAGGGAAACCAAAAGTAGTATGTAAAAATTTATACAGGGAAAAATTGTATATACAAAGTAATTCCAACGCTCCATTTCAAACATTCAAGTGAAAATGATGGTTTTTACATGAAATATTTTCTTGTAACTCTCTCTTATGATCGAAAGAATTATTTTCTAAGAAAGCACAACTAAATTCATTCTTGCACTCATACCATCTAGTAAAGATAACCGCCTAAAGGAGGATGTCTAATTAGAAGACATACACTATCATTCATAATTTTTTGAATCAGAGAGAATTCCAAAGAGATGATCCATCTAGACCTCAACAACTTCCTTAACTAGCTAGAAGATTTTAACCATATCTTCTCTTTTCCTCTGAGTAGTCAACATTTCCACCTCTAATTCACCAACTCTTATTCTCTATTTTCCATCCTTTTCTTTGAAGAAATCAAAATTCTTTCCAATACTATTCATCTTAGATTCAATGGATTCAATTCTAATTCTGAAATTATCAACAACTGTCAGCCATTGGAGACAATACCTATATATGTCACATGTTTCTTTGATATGCATTCTTTTGTCTCATTAATATGTTTAGATAACACTTGTTTTTCTTTGGTACATCTTATATCAATCATGGCATTAAACTTATGACCTTTGGGTCCTTCAAACAATTTTCTTTCTTCAATAATTTCTACTAGATTATTTGGCAAAGAATCTGATACATCTAAAATTGAAATAACCCTATTGAGAAAATAGTCAACCAGTACATCACCAATTTTAAGTTTATCAATTAGAGAGCATGCATTCCACATTTCACCAATCTTCTTCCTTTCATCCTTATCTAGCATCATCTGTATATCCTCCGGATCAAAGGAATCAGATACAAACATAAATTCTTCTTCATTCTTCTTCTCTTTTGAGACATCTGTTACAATAGTTTTCCTCTTGTTAGGTTCTCAAGGGGACTCACCAATGATAACTTGCAACTCTTCCTTACCAGAGGTTGAACCCACTTCAAACTGACTAAGTACTAACATACCAAATCCTAGATTTGTCTTTAGGGATGTGAAATATGCTCTACAAACACTTACATTGTTCACCAACTATTCCAAGTATTTGTAAACTTGTTTTCCAATAGGAGTACTCAATTCCCACTCAATATTTTCTCTTCTCGGTAGTGATTTCAAAAAGTACAAAGTCAAACACATGAACAAGGATCCAAAATGAAAAGGATAAACCTCAAACAATGACATTCAGGAATTCTTAGCTAGGTTTTCAAGTAGTAGGATACATAGATCAAACTACTTATTTTCCTTAACCATCATGTGTGCAAGATATACAACAATAGCCAAAGTTGAACCTTCATGATTTCTAAAATAAATTTTATAAGAAATTTCATACGCAACATACCTCACAATGGAATCCACAAGAGTTTTTATCAATAAAGCTCGAGGGTCTTTATCAATGCCAATATGTATTTCATGGTTTTCTTCCCATGGAGATCCCCAAAATTGCATAAACCAGTAATCACTTTAATCACTTCCTTCAAGATCAAGTACGGTTTGTCCAACATAATACTATCATTCTTGAATTGACTTAACAAGAACAAGATGAATTCTTTACCTACAAACTAGGGAAATTCTCCCCATAAATCCACACCTAGGGTTTTTATTCTCTGTAACTCATTCTTCTTCAACCCTAGTTCTATTTCCTTCATCTTTCTATGATGAAATTCTTCTAATTCAACTCCTTTCAACTTTATTGGAATGTCCATTGTCATGCTTATCTTTTCTTAAATTCATTAATTTTCAGTCAAAACTCCTTCCTTTTCCCTTCTTCCCCTTTGTAAACTAAGAAATAATTCCTGAGTATTCCTTCAAATTACTTCAAAATTACTTTAGATTGCTTCAAGATCACTTCAAAATTCCTTTCAAACACTTCAAGTGCTCAAGTTATCAAAAAGACTTATGAATTTTACTTTATACACCATCGTTTTTCCCTAAATCACATTAAATGGAGAAGACTTCAAAAAGCTACTAAAACCATTCTTCTCAATTCAGAAACACCCTAATTTGGTCTAGAAATTAGCATGCCAACATATTTTCTTCTGATTTATTTTCCAAAACCTTTTTTTATTAATTCTTCACAATAAATCCTCATGCCAACCACTGACACACCATTCATCCAAGGGATTTCTATAGTTTTTTGATAATGATCCCCCTAAGACCATGCAAGATCTAGTTCCTAGAGGAATTTTCCATACTAGAAGAGGGTATAGACACATCGATAGTTTCAGGTTCTTCTTCTTTCTTCCTCCATATCATATTCATCGCTTGCTTCACCTCTTCTTTGTTGATTTTCTTTACTGGTTCATTCTTCTCTATCGAACCAGAATTCTTTCCCTTCTTACTTCTACAAAATTTTGAGAAATGTCCAGGTTTGTTACAATAATGCAAACAATACTTTTATGATTAATTTGACCTTCATTACTTCTTGATCTATAATGACTTGATTTGTGTCCAAATTTGTTATAGGTATAACTGTAGACACGTAAAATATACTAATTGACATTGTACATTTGATCCTAACTCACTAACATCATTTCTTCCTAAATCATCCCTCAGACTAACCATTTAATCAAATTCCCCTATCTGATTAAATTCATCAATATTCATCTCTTGAATAAATAAATCATTTTATCTAATCAAGTCATCTCTCTTGTTAATTAAATCAATCCATCTGATCTAATTATCCCTATTTAATTAAATAATCAATTTATTTTGTTAAATCTCTAAAGTCTATCCATTAAATTAAATAAACTAAAACCTTATTTGATTTAATCTAACACCATCCCTTTTAATTAAATAAATCAAAATCCTTATTTAATTAGCCTCTTATCATATTCCTCTCTTATTTGATTTAATTAGATCAATAAATTTGAGTCAAATAGGTCACATCTTCTAACCTCTCATTAAATTAATTAACCCTTGATTAATTTAATCTCATATCATGTCCCATCCTCTAGATAATGCAAGTTGCACATGAAAATAGATTTAATTTATTTATTAAATCTCTATTTTCCTCACAAGGCATCTTCTGGAATATTCTCTCAATTTGAATTCAAAAATTCCAAGTCAGCATGTACATCCAACAAGGCAATAACTTCATCTTACATGTCCTTTTCCTTGAGCCAATTGGCATTTATTGCATTTTCCCTTCCCTCTTGCATGTCATTTCAATAAATTTGAATTTCAAATATTGACATTTATTGGCACAAACCCCAAATCTTGCACATCCATCATCCATTCATAGCTTGACAAGTGGCATCATATCATTAAATAAATAACTCATATCCTCATTTTATCATCCACAATCCAAGCAAAGTTACCATGCTCAAATATCTCTTGAATTTCATCCATTATCATTGAATCATAGCTAGGTTTTGCAGATTTTTGGCTTGGAGTCTTCATTCTTCATCAACAAAGTGGATCAATATCTTCAATATTCAAAGCTTTCATCTTAGGAATTGGGAAAGGGTCAATTTTCACATCAAATTGGCACCAATTCCCCCATGGGATTATGAGTTTGCACATCTAATTAGGATTTAATCTGTGTTTCATCATTTTCATTGTGTTCTTCACTATTTTCTCTCCTAGTTTGAGGTTGTAAATGGATTTCATGGGGAATCCTTGTTTTGGCTTGCAATATTTAACTTGAGGTGTTTATTCTCTTTGTTTTGCAGGTACCAATGTTGGGGTTCACACAATAACAATAGCCATTGAAAAATAGATTCATTCCACCTCCATTATACCTATTCATCATTACTTGATTAATCATTCTTACCTAAGACTTGCATTTAGTGGATTTATGTCCAAATTTCTTACATGAGAAGCATTGTATGGGAAACTAATTTATTCTACTCCTGCATTCTATTGCCTTGTGACCAAATTTGTTGCATGAAAAAGATACACCATTAAAAGAGCGATATTTTTGTACATTAGGTTGTCGCATAAGTGATCTCTTTGCAAAATTTATTGAATTTTTTTTTTGTTTCCCTTTTTTCCTGAGCCTTCTGATTGTTCAGTGTATTCTATATAGTCTTAGAACTTTCACCAGTATCATTTCCCAGGCCACCTTTATCTTTAATAGGTTTATGTCCTGCAAGTAGTTCTTCAAACTTGTCGAAGCTAAATCTAAAATTATTCTCACAAATCTTTTCTTTCTCCAGTTCTATGTTCAAGTTTACTACCTCTTGTTCAAATCTAGTGCATTCATGAGACTTGTTCTACACCATTGTATTCAAAAATTATTCAATTCTCTTATTTTCTTCTACAAACACTTTCAATCTGATGATCTCTTGTTTCTATTGCTCACACACTTCTCTATGTCTTTCCTTGAATTTCTTCAATTGGTCTTTCAATTTTTGGATACATTCATTATCCTCATCTATATTTTCTTTCAAGTCTTGGTTTTCATTTTCCACCTTATCAAGATCTTCAATTGAAGTACGAAGTTCTTCTTTATCATCCATTTGATCAACCTTCAAGATCTTCCTCAAGTGGCTAAGCTCTACACCAAGGAACCCATCATCTGATAAAAATTGTTAGAAGGCATGGGACAACTAAGAGGGGAGGGTGAATTAGTTGTCACCAAATTCAAATACAAAACTTCAACACTTATCAATCTCACAACCATAGTATTCTATTATTAAGTGTGAACACAAAATGCAGATAATACAAAGCAAAATTAACACAATGAACACCAAATTTTACATAGAAAACCCAATAAGGGAAAAATCATGGTGAGGATTAACTCACAATATAAAGTGATAGAAAAACCAAATATATAAGGCTCACTATATTGAATAGGACTCACTGTTTGAATACAAAATTTCATTGCTTACATAAGGAGGCTAACTACCTACAAAAGGATTACAAAACAAAATTTCCTTCACAACTAAAATAAACTAATGAGAGTGCACCTAACAAGTGATGGTACAGTTCCAGTGATGTTCAATAGACTAACTTAACACACTTCATCATTTTCTCAATTCCTTTCTCTTGCACCTTCATTTATACAATCTTCAAAAAAACCCAACATATATACTTGATCCATCCGCAAGAATCAATTAGGTCAATCTAATTAGATGCAATCTTTGTTTATCAAAAAAAAAAAAATTCAGCCTCAAGTATTTACAAAATCTTTCTAACCAATAAATCAAAAACATGTAGCATACTTTATCATGTCAACATAGAACTAAGATAGGTTGCACATATCTCCAAATCACAAAAAATTCATTCACCATATAAAAATTATTCATGAAGTCAACCAGAAAGACTTAATAACAAAAAGTAATCAATAGAGTAATGTCAATACACCATACAAGCACTGGAGCATGAGAGATTATGATCATACATGCTTTCAAAATCCATAAACCATTTCCCAAGACTACAAGCAACAACTATCAACTGTAGAGGATTACATACCAAAATACCAGAGGGTGTAGCTTGTATACCAGATCAGATACTAGACCAAAATACCATATCAAGCATTAGATTAGCCTTGTAGTCACAACCCACAAAACATGGTGACATCAATGATGACACAAACTATATAGTTAGTCATTATTCTTCATTCATCCAACACTTAAGACATAAAAGCATCTACACATGTGTGAATGGTTTTGTATTATTTTGCAAGAATATTTCAAGTGAGAGTGAATGTCTTAAATGTCATGAAGTGAGGTATAGACAAGGTTTGAAATTTGTTGTGGTTCCTAGAAAGGTTCTTCACCACTTTCTGGTAATCTCACGATTACTTTGAATGTATAGGTGTAGAGACATTTTTGAACTTATGCAATGGCATACCTAAAATAAGAGCACTAATTGAAAATAATAACATGTGCCTAATTCTAAGACATGGATGGAATTTGATAACAAATGGCTTGATTTTTCTCAAGGTCCTCATAATATAAGGCTAAGTTTAGATTTATATGGGACGAAACCATTCTCAAATCAAAGTACTAAATGATCAACTTGGCCAGTGTTTCTAATAAATTATAACTTGCCTCCATGGTTAGCAACTAAACCATTTTTCTTAATGCTCTCATTGATTATACTAGCAAAGAAAGTATGACTTCAGATACAATCGATACTTATCTAGAGCTAATATATGATGAGCTAATGCAATTGTGAAAAGGAATTGAATCAATTCAATCTATAAGGGATGGTCATTCAATCAAATTCACTTTAAGAGCTTCCTTATTTTTTATGATTCATGATCTTCCTGCATTTGGCACATTATCTGGTCCCAGTGTTCACGGATACCATGGATGTCCTACTTACAACTTTAAGGATTTTGTGAGGCACTCAAGAAGTTTTCATAAGTTTATTTACTATGGATATTGTGCATACCTTAAAATGGATCATCAATATCATTGAAAAAAAAACATGATTCAATGGTCAAGAAGAGAATTGTGAAGCACTATTGCTAATAACAAGTCATTACATTATTGAAAATGGATGAAAAAGAATGCCATTTATTGAAAATGATGGGATTGTTGGTAATAGGTATGATCCATGTACTGAAATTTGTGTAAAATGGTTGTGAATATTCTATAAGTTGTCATACTTTAAGGATATAGCCATTAGGCATACTATTGACTTTATGCATATTGAGAAAAATGTTGCCTATGTTATTATAAAATCTCTTTTTGGTGCTTTTGATACTATTTCATCACATGAAGATTTTTGAAAACTAAAGATTCATTGAAATATTTGGGTTGAAATATATGATGATAAAAATATAGAAAACATAGTGCTCCTTATGTCTAGAAAAAGGAACAACATGCATAATTCTTACAGTTGATGTATCAATCTCGCTTTCCCACTGGATATGCTAGTAGCAGTATTAGAAGAAAAATTGATATTAATGGCTTAAGAGGCCTGAAGACCCATGAATATCATGTCATAATGGAGAATATTTTACCTATTGTGGTAAATCTATCAAGTTTGGAAAAAGGGACAAGATTGGAAATTATAAGGTTGGGCCTAATATTAAAGAGAATGAGTTTACATGTATTAGATCCTTCAAACATTGATAGTTTGAGGGAGTAGTTTCTTGAAGTCCTTTATCTATTGGAATGGGAATTTCCACCAAAATATTTAACATTTCTATGAATATTTTGATACATCTAGAATATGAACTAGAGCATTGTGGCCTAGTAAGAATGAGATGGATGTATCCTATAGAATTCAATATATGAAGGTTTTGAAAAAAAATGTTTGTACTAGGGAAAAACTGGAAGGAAACATGTTTGAAGTATGTTCAATGCAAGAGTCCATAGAATTTTGAATAAAATATATGAAGTAATTTAAAATTTCCAATTGATGTGTATAGGATGATGATGAAGATGAGAGAGTTTTAGGTGAAGTATTAGAAGGAAATGGATGTCACTTCAAGCTATCACATCAAGAAAGAAGTGTGATGCATGCCTATATTCTTTAGAACACATCTTTGTTTGATAAGTGGCATAGGTAAAGAATATTTTACACAATAATTTATTTACTCAATTGTATTTACATATTTATATTATTAATCTTAATATTTGTACATTAATATTCTATGTAGAAAATATGAAGAAGACACTCAAGATTGGATGCAACATCGACCTCAAAAGCACATACGTCATGTTGATTTGGTTGGAGGTGATTCTTGTTGGTGTCAAACACCTCCCAGGAGCACAACTTGTAAATAAATCTTCACAGATGAGAGAAACAACACATGACTATTTCACCAGAGATGAAAAAAGAGATGAGATATATTACATAATGCATAATGGGCCAAAAAGTGGTGATATGATGGGTATTTGTAGGGTATGTGGTTGAAAACTTTTTTTTTTACCCAAAATTGATGAAATGAAAAGGGTTTCTAAAGGGGATTCTCATCTTTCCACAAATATAAATTATGCTTTACTTTGAATTTAATAAATAATTATTATTCATTTTCTATTTGAATTGTGACTAAAGTCCTGATTGATAGGCTGATTGAAAAAATCTATAGCTTTCAAACGATATCACATTTTTTGAATCCAAAAAATGCATCACATTCTATGCTTTGCATACTATAAGATTAAAGAAATAAATGAATTTCATGAAGTTTTGACCAAGTTAAGGTGGTCAGACATACGAGTTTTTATATTTTTTAAAAGCTGTAATAAAAAATTCATAATTAATTATTTACTTAGAAAAAATTACAAAAATATGCATCACATCAGACATGAGTCCTCTACTTATATGTAAAATGTATAAAAAAATATAACCATTTTATTGTGGTTAGGGTGGTCAGATAGACACCTACTTCTTATTTTTCCTTGAAATTTAAGTACTTGCATTGAAATTCAAAAAAAATTTAAAGAAAAACCTAGTAATTTAGAAACTAAATTCAATTTTATACAAATTCTATTCTTACATATTTTTGAATAATATAGATAACTTATTCATTTTTTTACATCAAGTTTCCTAACTTTAATTTTTTATAAAATTTTTGCCACTTAAGGGCTTGTTCTTTCCATGATGATCCTGCACATACCCTAATAGTGCCTTATAAAGGCATGCAATGTGTGATAGGTGAGAAAAATACCTAATATAGGAAAAAACCACCCAACTAATTAACCCTATGTTAAACTCAACACACCAACACCCCCTTAAGTACAAACTAAGGGAGATTATTATGGAAAAAATGAAATGCAAGATGGGTCCTAACTACAAGGACATGTTGGTTACCCCTGCACAACTACTATGCAATGTAATTCAATCCCTCACAACTAGAGAAGAGGAGAAAAACCATGTGGGAAAAAACTCATCTCCAAAAGAGAAAAAAAAAAGCTGAAAAAGTGAAAGTTGAAAAAAGTGAAAGGAGGACTTCACAAGACCCCCCAATTACAACTCCTGTAATTGATCTCAACAAAATACAAAAGGAGAGAGACTATGTATCCTCCCATAGAAAATGTTGAAGATCCCCTCATGATGAAGAAACTCATGTGTTGATCCTAGAAGTCTAAAAAATATCCCATGTCTGCAAACACCATGCCTCCCTTTAGGGAGAAACAACCACTAATAAAAGAGAAACTCCAACTCTGAAACAAGAGAAGGGAGAGGAAGAAACAACATGGAAGATGTCTCTAAAAACTATCTAGGTGCCTACACATAAGAAAATGTCACATCATGATCAGGTGCAACCTCAATTGAAGAAGGTGAATCAATAAGACCATGTGGAGAATATGAAGAAACAATATCCAAAGACATAGATGGTGTAATAGTAGTGAAAATATGATCATCAAAAAGAAGGGATATACCCTCAAAAGCACCATCCAAATAAAAAATGTGAGATTCAAAAAATAAATCTACAAGACCTATCAAGTGACTATCCCACAAAGTAAGATCGAAAGGATCAAAAACATCCTATTGCATTGAAGAACCAACCTCTGAAGCAATAGGAGATGAATCGGCATAGGTCTGAAGAACTCCAATGTTCAAATGACCAATTTCTCCTAAGGAATTTCTATCAACACTAGCAAGAGGGGTGAAAGGCTCATAATCATCATCATCAATGAAATGAGAAAATGCATAGAGATGAGACTCATGATCAACATCACCAACAACAATGAATTTTCTAGTATCAACCTCTCTAATGAAAACATAATTTGGAGTGAACTCTACAGTCTTTAGTACCTCGCCATGAGTAATCAGATAGATGGCAAGTAGATTTATGTGCAAATTAGGAATACATAGTACATCTCTAAAACAACCATCACCAATATCAACATTTCCTAGCCCCACAACATCAAAAAAGTTTACTATCTCAGAAGAAAATATTGGAAGTATCATTAGAATGAAGACCCAAAAAAGGATAGGGAGAAAAACCCATGTGGTGTGATGCTCCTAAATCCAAAAACCATCTATCATGACTAGAATTAATTGTAGAAGTTACAAATGTATGTCTTTTACCTATGTAGAGTTTATCTTCTTTAATACTTGTAAATCCTTGATGCAAGCTAAAGGTTCCAAAACTTTCAAACAATCTCGACTTCATTAGACTCAACCAATTCTTGCGTACTCTTACAACTTGGACTTATCCTTCCTTCACAAAAAACTTGATTCAAGACACCAAAACTAAGATCAAGGCATATAAACCTCTTTTTTAATCCTTAAACCACCTTAAGCAACATCAAAATGACTGACTCAAACCCCATCACCAACTTAAACATTTCAAACATGATAATTTCCAAAGTAGACTATCCTAGCCGACCTAATTTAGGCTTCTTGTGATCATTCAATTTGACATTCAACAATGAAGGAATTTATTGAACTCTCAACTTGGTTCAATATCATGTAAGACTCCTCAATTGAACACTCTTCAAATTATTTTATGGCCTTTCAAGACAGAATATTCCCAACTATGCAAATATTGTCCTAACTAGGACTATCCCCAATCTGTCTTCAGAGGACAGTCATCACACAATGGACTAAAAGATTTTAATTTCACCAAAAATTATTAGAGAAGGGATCAAAATACACCTAAGAAAACTTTCAAAACACTATTACCCAAGGACTCACACTCTATAGTCAAACTCTTGAAAACTCCACTATACACTATGATTTCTAGATGTTTTCACAATTTACAAACCTAGGGCATCATTAAATCTACCAAAAACCTCAACCATAGACCCTAAAACCTTGGGAACTCTTAGAATACACCTCCATCTTCTGTTTCACCAACTTACAGAAGAATTTAATGTTTAATTTTAGAGAAGCATAATTTTAATTGCTCATTGTGACCCTAAATCAAGGTTTTAACTTACCTTAGACAAATTCCTTATATCTTTCTCAAAACTAAATGGATTTGAATGGAAAAAAATGCATATCAAAGTATATTCATAGTAATATTAATTAAAATGGAGAAGGAGTGGGTTTATGCATAGTACATGGTCGTACAATAGCTTGAAATCAAACAAAATTATGTAAATTGATAGAAAACTGAGTTTTTCATTGAATTTATTACTCCTAAATCATCCCCCTTCATTCCTCAAAGTTTGAGGGGATTCAAAATTCATTTATAAACCAAAACCAATTACTCAACCTAAATTTCTAACTACTTGAACCTTGACATTCCACCATTTGACATTTTTTTCATTTTTACAATAATACCATGACAACATTTTGTCAATTTTTGCAACTTTTACATTATATGCCCAATGAACCCAAAATGACTATCTAGGACCTATTTCAAGATTAATGTGGAAATTTATACCTTATTACAACATGAAATCATCTACACTAAATAAAAAACCTATGATTTCCTCATGGAGGCATGTGCTTGCTAAGGTGCTCCTACACCAATCTTGCATTCCCTGATTGTGTGGGTTTGGATGATTTTGTAGATGGAGATGGAGAGGGTATAGAAAGAGTCACTGATAAGGGAAGTGGAATATTTTTCTTCTAAATAATATGTGAAATCTCATCAATATTATCCATATAACAATGGCGTTCATCATGCTCTTTCTTCTTGCAATCCACACAACTTAACATTTCCTTCTTAGGCTTATCTTCTTTTGAAGAGGTGGACTCATTAGACTCTTTCTTAGCCTTAGGTTTCTTCTTCCCTTTTCTCTTATATGCTTGTGCAACTAATGCATGATTAAGAGAGACCCCCTCTAACTAGGCAAGTTTGGCTTGCTCCCTCATCAAATAGTCACATAAAGTCTCAAAAGAATGCATTTGGAGTACATTTCCCAAAGAATCCATGGTTCAGCAGAAGGTAGAAGAAAATCTACAAATGGACCTCTCAACTTAGACAAACAAAAATGGACTCCATATTAGCTTTATCCTTCCCACATCCACCAATTGTGACCTCACAAATTTGAACTTGACTAGGAAATCATCAATGGAAGGAAATACATTAGGGGAAGGTGAAGTTAATTTTTCCTCTAGTTGCAATGCATGAAACTCATTGACTTGACCAAATAAGTTTTGTAACTCATCTCATACCTCCTCGAGTGTATTACTCTCCTCAATATGAAAAAGAAGACTATCAAAAACATGCAAGAATATTAGAACCATAGCTTCATCACACTTGTTTCTATGGGAAAATTTTGCATAATCCCTGGTAAAAGTGGTTTGGTTAGCACTTAGTGCAAACCAAAAATCCTTAGATTGGAGCAACCTATGCATTTTTATCTTCAAGGTATGGTAGTTATGGGGGGTTAAAAATTCAACTGAATTAGGAGTAGCCATGAAAACAATTTTCACCAAAAGAAAAGAATACACCAAACTGAAACCTCAAAAAAAACCAATGCAACCTCTCAAGATTTATTTTTCCAACATCTAAAATAATTTCACTCAGGAAATTAAAAATGACTCAATATGAAAAATTTGAGCAAAAGAATTATACACCTTACTATATATTTGTAGCAGATTCCCACACCACATGAAAGCCAAATGAATGCAAAAATATCCATAACATAATAGCCTTTTTGTGATCTGTGAGAATTTCTCACACCAACTAAAGATACATCAATACTATTTAAATAGCATAATGATACCGCAAACTACCAATGTGGGATAAATTCTCCCATAAAAACACTTTGAAAACTTGGGGCCCATGCCACTTCAGTTGAACAGAAGCCCTAAAATGAAATATTTAGGGAAAAAAATTTAAAATATAAATTTTGACTAAATGTTTCACCAAAGACGAAAAACCACTGCAAACTCGATCTCCTTTCAACAACTACTATTTCTAATTTCAACAACATCCAAACATGAAAGGGCACCCTTCATCAACAAGCTCTTTTTGGAAAAAAAATTCCTCAAATGCATGGCCTTGGGAATCTTATGAATGTACACTTTAGAGATTGAATATTTCCTGTGTGTTCTTCTTGTGCACGAATCCCTCCCAAGTTATTGGCTCCCTGCCTTCAAAATCACAACTTCGCCTTCAATGTTTGCATTAAAAAGACAAACTATAGTACCAAACATAGAATCGTACCTCCTAGCATAGAATCAGGCTTCAACAAATTATTATTCAATCAAAACACAGGTCTATAATTGTAAATCATTGCCTCTAAACACTTGGTTAATGCAAAACATAGAAAAAAATGTGCCTCCAATGATCAAAGTCACTATCTTTCAAAAAGAGAATTGTGCCCTTTGAAACTAAAAATAAAGCATCTAATGAAATTCACCAACAACAAACCACAAACTTTACTTGTACCTCTCTTCAACAAAAAATGCCTCCAAAAATCACAAATCAAAATGCGATGAACATAGGAAAATAAGGAAACTTTGAAATTTGATAAATTTCAAATGTCAGAAAAAAAAACTTTTAACATATAAATATTCTCATATTCTAATGAAAAATGTCAATGGTGGAAGAATACACATGTTGAAGGCTCTGATATCACATTGGTATCAACTACCTCCTAGGAGCACAACCTGCAAATACATCTTCACAAACGAGAGAAGAAACACATGACTATTTCAACAAAGATTAAAAATGAGATGAGATATATTGCATAATTTATAATAGTTCCTTATAAAGGAGTAAAATATGTGACTAGTGAGAAAACTACCTAAAACGGGAAAAAAACACCCAACTAATTAACCCTATGTTAAACTTAATACACTAACAATTCTTTTCCAAAATTTGAAGAATGGATTGCTAATGCAGTTAGTGATGCAAAAGAAGGTGGTCAAGATATAACGACAAAGGAAAATGAGCTTTAAAAATCTCCACATTTATGGGCTATGCATTTTAGTGGAATGTGGACCTATGATAGTCATTTAACAGTGGAAGAAAAAGACAAAGGAAAGACAAATTGTGATTGTGTTATTAGTGCTAAAATTTTTCACGAAACTAAGAAGAAATTTTATGTTGGATTCATCCAAGGAATTATTCAAGTGGACTATGGTGAAAATAGTCCTATATTATTAAAATGTAAGTCGATCCAACCATTTGTAGTACAATTTGATGAGTATTGATTTGTAGGCATAAATACACAATAATTTTTATCAGAGACATATGAGCCGTATGTTTTCCCTCTTTTAATCAACCGATAATTTCTAATTGATGATGTAGGAAGCCCAAGATGGCCATATTACATTCAAATAAAGTATCATTCAAAATGAAAATTCATGGAAGTTGTTGATATAATGCCTAATGGGAATATATTAATTTACAAGAAACATTCGAAGAAGTGGATGAAGATGATGATGGAGTGTTTGAAGAAGAGATTTTGATTACCAATGAAAACAACAAAAGTATAACACTTGACCAATGCCAGAAAATGGGCTATGGAGTCGTATAACCAACATTTATCCTACAGTGTTGAACATGTTATGAAGATCCTTGCAAATGTTATCACATTATGACAACTAGAACACTAAAGTTTTATCTGATAACTCTTCTTATAAATCCACCTGAAACATAGTACTCCTGTCACATGTGTTGAAGCAATTACACTACCCTTTGAACAAAAGGCAATAATAAATGCAACTTATGCTTCATTAAAGCAATTACATTATTCTCATAATAGAAGGAAACAACATATATCACTCTAATGTAGGAAATGTGCATGAAAAGACTCAAATAAGCTTATTATTGAATCTAAAAGAGTAATACATCTCAGAAATGGAGACAATTATTAGCTAAAATATAAACATGAGAGCACAATTCAGAACAAACACTTTCAAATTTAATGACTCAATTACATTTCTCCCAGCTATACAATTCTACCCAAAGCTTCTGCCTGACTTGCGGAGCTTTCAGAAATTGGAATCCTAGCCTTCTTTTTTTACAATTGAGAGTAGAAGAGAATAAAAGAGAAACAAGAAAATCCCTAAGATCAATTTCATCCACAGATACCATCTAGAAAATCAATCCACCATCGATCAAAATGTTGCTCAAAGCATCTCTCATCTCTCCTAAACCAACTGAATTTTCCTCTAAAATATGCCTTTGTACCAAGTTGTTGAGTAACAAAAAACTTGCCTATGTGAAAATCTCTTCATTTTACCCAACTACATAAAAATTTGCCTCTCTGCCTGTGAAATTTTTGTTTTGTATTTGTTGCACTTTATATTTCTCTAGATATTAAAGTTTTATAACTTTAATATTTCAAGCTTTGACTTCATTCTATTCCCAACACATATCATTTCACTTTGGAGCCCATTTAAAATTTACATTTGTTTCATTTGTTTGCTTCACCCTAGCTAATGTAATTTTATTTTAACAACAAAATTATCCCATTGTTTGCATCATGCAATATTAAAATTATTGTATTTATGCCCCAAATACTTCAAATATTTTATTTGAAATGTTTCCCATGAGTATTTAATTTCACTTTACAAAATTGAAAATTTGAAATAATCACCTTTGAACAAAAAAACATGTATCACTTTATGAGTTTTATCAGGCCCACCATTTATATATATCTTATAAAAAATATCTCTATCGGGCATTTTATTTTACCCCACTCATAAAATGAAAGCAATTTAAATGAAGACCATCGGGCCACTTTTATTTTTCCTGTACACGAGCTTCGCACAGTCCCACTGTGCCAAATGGCACAATCCCGCGATCTCGTGGGAAATAAACGGTGAGCATTTTGGGATCACAACTTGGTGGGGGATGATGGAGATTTAATCTACATTCTCACCTCCTTTCTAATCCTTCAATCTCATTTATGCATCTTTCTCTACATTCTTGCCCTAATCTTTCATAGGTATTCCTCTATTTTTTGCTCATTCCTCTGTATTCATTCTGAATCCCTTTGGAACTCTTCTATCTACCCTAATTTTATATTCCACTCTGCAAGTGCTCATGCTTCTCTTCAAGCTATGGCATATGCTTTGTGGTGTTCTACATTTGTGGTATTCATAGAAACCACAGTCAACAAAGATTCTCTCAAATAATTCATGTTCCTTCAATCTGGCTTGATGGCATCCAATTCGGTGCTTTGTAACATGCCAATTATCTTGCACATAGCCATCGAGCCTATTTAAGAGCATAATACTTTCCTTGGCTACGCCATTTACCAAACACACTACTCGTGCCTCTTTAAGTTGACTAGTTCTATGGATTTCTCCTCTAGAAAACACATTTGTTTGGGAATTTCTAAAGCATTCAATGGATATGTTCTATATATGCATTTTAGGCTTCAATGTTAGCATAACCCTTCATAGTCACTATGTTTGTTCTTGTTCTTTTCTTTCTTCTAATTGGTCGCGGGATTGAGATTCCTTCTCATTGGCCTTTGCTACCACTTCTTGCATTTGCTTGAAAGTTTATACACCCATTTCACAACCTCTATTTTGTATGCCCTATTTAGCTGGCCGCGCACCCTCCTCATTGCTAGTTTATTTCTCTCATGGCTAGGACTAGGTCTCCCATTTTATTTGTTTTTTTTTAATTTTCTAAAGTCTTATCAATACATTCATTTTAGTGAGTTCTCCTCCTTTTCCCAAATGTTTTAAAATCTTTTCAACAAACCATTCTATGTATGCCTGGTGTGATGGTATTCCCTTGTCACTGTTGGTCTCACCTTCACGCTGTATTGGCGCATGATTCCTTTGGGTTAGAATGCTAGTCGCCCCTTAGGCCTTCACAATATTAATTCTCTTCAATGCCTATGCTGGCTATCAGAATTCCATTTGTATTTACTTGGGTGTTTACAAATCTTTTCAACAGATTTATTTAGCATTCCCCGCTTCCTTTGTGTAGTATTCACTTTCGAGTTTTTTTTTTGTGCTTCCACATTCTCTAAAGGTTGCACTTTAGAGTTTCTATAGCTCTTTTCCACACTCCAAATAATTTTTTGTGTACTCTTCCTTCAATCCATGATGGCGCCAACTACACATTTGCATCAGAGTCTCTAAGGTCTCTATCAAAAAAATTCATGCTTTGTGGATACAATGTCCTCTACTTTTAGTAATGAATTGCATTTCCTTAAATGTTTCTAATGCCTTTTAATGATTACATTTTGTATCTTCAGTTGGGCACATTCCATAGAGACAACTAGCGCCAACCTTCCATTTGCATTTTTTTGAAAGCTTCAACAGGCCTAACAAATACACTAGGTACATATACTGCCTTTATGCACACAAGTTGCCAATAATTCCTCTGTATTGTGAAGGATATCCACACCCTCATCTCCCAACGCATCCTTTCTAACAAATCCATTTTATTTATTGTTTCTAGCATGGTATTTCATTGGGCATTCAATGAGATTATTTTTCTTTGGGTTTTTTGTTTGATTCATGTGCCTCTTTCCTTCTTCCATCTCCATCAAACTCCATTAGTACTCATTTGTTTCCTTTTGAAGTGTTTCATTCGAGTCACATTCATTAGGTAACCTATCAAACTGGTAGCATACCCAACCTTGCATTTACTTAGAAGGTTTCTAAAACATTTCCACTGATCATGTTGCTACTTCCTCAGTGTGCCTCACATGAGACAATAGCGGCTACAAGTGGGCTATTCATGCATTCTCCTCAGTGTTTGTGGTAATTCAAATAACCAACCAAGATTCAATGGTGCTATGGCTCTTCTCATACAATAATTTTAGCAATATCATTATTGATTTTGACACCTTACCTGCTGAATTTCACCTTAATATTGAGATATTCCCCTTTTACAAAGCCACAATGTTGGCTTGTGAAATGATTTTCCTTGTGGAACTCTTAATGTTTCATTGTTTTGAGCTAATCATCATCCAAATCCCATAGTTTATATTGTTTCTTGTAGCTCTGACTAATTTTGCATGACTCTTCCTTTCATAATTGTCATGCATTTTATATATGGAATTTTGCTATTAACAGTGTGCAAAGTCTCCATAGTAACTACTTGCTTATGTAACAATTATTTCCCTTATGAAGTCTTGAATATTTAATCTCAAGCCAACTATCAATTTTCATCAGCGCCCAAGTTACTCCTCCTATATAAAACCCTTCATTGAGTTGTAGGAGGCATCTGTGATAATGTCATATGCGAGCTCAATGATGAAGCAATTTCTTGCAATTTATGCCCTTCATAACCATAATGTGCTCGAACATGATGCAATCCAACACTTGCAAGCTCATAACAAGATGGAGCATGTCGGGCCCCATGTGGCTTGACTAAAAAAAAAACATTTTCAAACAAATTTTATGCTCAAATTGATCTGGGCTAGCTTCTAAGTGTACACAAAGTGGAAATTGGAACTGGGTTTTCACTAAAACTTACTTTCTGACACTTTTGTAGAATGGTGAAAATTGGCCAAGTTGGCTCTAGAATCGATCTAGGAAACTAAGCAAATGACTTCGTGAAGCTATAAAAACTTGCAGGCTAGTCGAAAAATGGACCCAAGAGTACAATGCAAAAAATGAATCAGAGAAATAAATCACAGGGAAAAATTTATTAACTGTCAAAGTTGCTCACTTGAACTTTCTGCAACAAGTAATTGTTCTAAACCAATTGAAACTAATGAAACCACCTCAGTGGAAAAATAGTAAATCAACTCCTAGCGAGCTGCCACCAGACACACTAGCTCATTTTGGTACAGAGAAATATTTTTTAGAAGGGATTAGCTTGAAAGATCACCCATCAAATGTTACTGATGCTCGAATTTGGCCTCTGAGAAAGGTTTTAGTGCAAAACTAAAGAAATTTCATTTGGTTTTAATCCGCTAAAAATAGAAAATCAACTCATAAGGCTCTAAAAGTTGACATGTGAGTTCATTTAAGCATGGAGAATGTAGAACAATATTCATTTTCTCTTGATAGTCATTTGATTGCAAAATGTGAGCTCAAACAGGAGGCAACTTTGCAAAATTGAAAGTTTGCAAACTGCAGAACAATGACAAAACCCTCTAGCTTCACTTTTTGAAACCTTAACAAAACTTATCAGAGGAAGCTGAAAACTGACACACACACTCACATAGGTCACTTGAGTGTGTCTACAAAGGGATTTTGCTTAGAAATCAACAGGCATAAAAATATGACCCTCCAAAGTTGGTCATTCAGGCAAGTTCATCACGTGCACTTTCAAAAGTGCAGAAGCATTTTTTTTGAAATGGGCATCTTGAATTTGGGAAATTTAACAGTGCCAACAATGGTTCTGACTTGGGATGTATTCCCCCTGTGGGAATAGCAAGATTCCATATCTCTGGGGAGTAGACCAAATAACCGAGTCAATCGAGTAGTCCTCAAACTACTCCTTTATTCAACTTTATTTTAACTTCATCTGATGACCCCAAGGCCACCAAATGAAAAAGGGGAGTCAAAATTTACCTCTGTCAAACACAATTCTACAAAAATAACTAATCTCCCCCAATTCATGCTTTCCACTGTCAAACCACGGCAACATAGGTGACCACATCCTTGCAAACATAAGTATCAGGCTGCCTTCATGTGTGTAGAAACTTTCTCTCTATTCAATTTTACCATCACATGGCAGCTAAACCAAATAGGTTTCATCATTGCCACTCTCTTCATTCTCTGCTTTTGGATCAAGTGGCAACATGAGAGGATAGTGATCAAGACCACATTCACTAACCCTCTCATAATGATTGTGCTCAGAGGAGATATCACAACTGAAAAACAACATGCAATCCTCTTGTGCACTGAGCAAAGATTGCTTATGCATCTGTGTCCCCTCCAACTGAAATGCATCACTAGTTAGCCTGTCTTCATCCCAACAACATAACCCAAACACATTGCCATGTGTTTCAAGATTCTGAAAATTAGATTTATCAACACCCACAATACCTTCATCTCCATTCAAATCACGACATTAAGAAGAAATGCCAGCATCCCAAACAATGTTATCTACCTCAAGTTCAAAGACAAGATCATCAACATTCAACATGTTACCACAAAAGGAAAATTCAAGTAAAGGTTCATATGAATCAAAACTTTCATTTGCAACAAATTCATCACAGTGAGTGTCAAATACACATTCACCAATGCAAGGTGTATTGAAATCAACATCATCTCTTGATGTTTCAACATGAAAATCTGAAATATACTGCTCGTGAGAGGAAATATGAATTGCAGATCCATAAAAATGGTCCTCATATCCCTCTATATGATAGAAACAATCACGTTCCTCATGTACAAACTCATCATGAAATTTGTCATTAGTTGTACCAATTTTTATCTCTACATTTTCACTTTCATGTACAACTATATAAATGCTTTCCTCATGCAAACATTCAGTATTGGCTTCAAAGGCAGCAAAAAGCATAGAAGAAGGAAGAACATCAAGCACAATATGGATTCCTTGTTCATCATTATCAACCACTCAAGTATTGATTCATTCAATAAATCTCCTACATGCATATCCTTCTCTTTGTTCACACTACTACAACAATTAGTAGGACTACATTCCTCACTATCTAAGAGAAAATCATCATTTATTTCTTCATGGAAACTTCTCACACATGACTACTCTAACTAAAAATCCTTGCATAATCTGTCATTTGCAATTGATACACTGATGCTCTCAAAAGCATTCTTCAAATCTGCAAGCTCCCTTATCTCATCATGAAAGCTCTCATCAATGCTACATACACTCAAAAGATTGGCATAACCAAGTGTACTGTAGTACTGTTGGTTACACATATCTTCTTCAAACAAGATGTTCAATTTATATCCATCATCTTCTTGTTCTTGTGAGTCTTTAGAAATATTGTCATCATCTTCATTAGAATACTTTTCATTAAAGGAGATTAATTCCACCTCCTGCTTTTGAAATGAATCAGAATTACTAGGGCTGCAAATAGATTTCAAATCCTCTTGATCACCTATACAAGGATGCTTTTCAGCTGATTACAAACTTCCATCTACAACACCATTGTTATCAACAGGAAAACTTAAAACATAAGAATCATCATGATCATCAATTGTGTCTTCAGAGTTCATATAGGAGAAAACACTTTCAGTATCAGTTGCCTCATTACAACCTTCATTTTCTATAGAAAATCTGCTTTCTATTTATGTATTTTCAAAGCAAGTGGAAGACACTTCACATGTTTCATTTATCTATTCATGACCATCATGGCTGCAATATTCTTCTGGACATATTTCTTCTGTAGGTTGTTCAGAAACAACATCCTTATCACTACATGATGCACTATCATTCTTGTCTTCTACTATACTATCTGCATCCATTGGACTAAATTTTGAAAAAGTACCATCACATAATTGAGTTAAGAGATGACTTCCACATTTATCTATCATTTCCTCAATTATTGAAATCCATTGACATAATAATTTAAGGCTAGGGGGCCTCAAGTGAACTAGCATGGTACTCATACTTGGCTTATAATTTTCACAAAACAAATCAATGCAAAATGATTCATCAGGTCTTTCTAATTTTGGTATAGCAAGCAGAAATTTCATAAATCTATCATGAAAATCATAGATAGATTCATCCTCCAATCTTTCTATATCACACAATGCATTAATATATGATTCAGACTCAACCTTGTTTGCAATTTCATCTTCCAATTCTTCTTTAGTATGCAAACTTCTATCTTCAAACAAGCATTCATCATTCATTACTAACTCATCTTTAAAAGTATCAAGGAAACATGTTCTAAGTTTATACCATGAATCTATGGAATGCATTGGTAAGCAAGTAAACCAACTTTTAGCCATACCTTCTAAATTTCTTACAAAAATTTTCATGATAGCATCTTCTTCTTCAATCTAACAATCTTCCATCAAATCAATGAAACAATGTACATGTCTTGATGTTGATTCTTCAAAATCATCTCTAAACTTAGGCAAATATTCATTAATTCTTCTTGGGACAAAATGTGGGTAACCTTGGATTTTACTAAAATCTAAAGGGTTGTATCTTTCATTATCAGACACCTTCCTATAAGGACAAGGTTTTGTTCTAGGCATGATACTATATCTTGTAGAGGGAGAACTAAAACAACCATACATTTTGCAAATGAAAATTATTCCGTCTATAACTATTAAATTACAATATTGAATCTACCTTGATTGTAATGCTTAATATCACTAAATAAGGGAACCAAATTTCTTTCCTAAGGAGTTCAAACATGTGAAGAATGCTTGGAGATGTTGCAGTTGCTAGTTTTTACTTCCTAGCTAGAAATACTTGTAGATTTGGAGCTTTCTTTAAATCTTTAATAGGTTCTTATTGATAGAGTCTCCACCTCTTCTTAGAGGATTGAACTTCAAACAACATGAAGTTCTTTCACAAATAAATCTATCTATGAGTTCCTTCCACCAACAGAGCACCACAGATCTGGAAATCCTCAAGTTCACTGCAACAAATTCTTTCTCCAAGATTGAAATTCTTCAAAATTTGAACTAATTCAAAATGGAAAACAATAAGATGACTCTGTAACTAAGCAGTCTGCACTTGGAGATTCAAGTTTCTCCCCAGCAGAGTCGCCATTTTGTTGGTTTCTTTTACTGTAACCAGGTTGGTCTTCTAATCTACCTATGAAATTGCCAATTCCAATCAAGGGTAGCTCGAAGGACCTAGACCAACTAATGAGGACTTCAAAATCCTCCTACACTTTGGGCTCTGTAGGACCCAGGAGGGTGATCCCTTTAGCAATATCCCCAAATTAAAACACATACATAACAAAATATTGCTTAATAGATAATCTCATTTAATACCTCAACATAATAGGATAATACCAAATAGAATTGGTTGTTCATCAGTAATATCAACTATTTGGAGCATGAGATAACTACAACACCTAGGGATTTAAAATGATTTTGAATTTTGAAGATTTGGGACCAAGATGAAAACAACAAAAGTATAACACTTGACCAGTGCCAAAAATGGGCTATGGAGTCATATAACAAGCATTTATCCTATAGTGTTGAACATGTTATTATATCCTTGCGAATGTTATCACATTATGACAACCCGACCACTAAAGTTTTATTTGATAACTCTTCTTATAAATCCACCTAAAACATAGTACTCCTGTCACATGTGCTGAAGCAATTACACTATCCTTTGAACGAAAGGAAATAATAAATGCAACTTGTGCTTCATTAAAACAACTACATTATTCTCATAATAGAAGGTAACAACATATATCACTCTAATGTAGCAAATGTGCATGAAAAGACTCAAATAATCTTATTATTGAATCCAAAAGAGTAATACATCTTAGAAATGGAGACAATTATCAACTAAAATATAAACATGAGAGCACAATTTAGAATAGACACTTTTAGATTTAATGACTCAATTACATTTCTCCGAGCTATACAATTCTACCTAGAGCTTCTGCTTGACTTGCAGAGCTTTTAGAAATTGGAATCCCAGCCTTTTTTTTTTACAATTGAGAGAAGAAGAGAATAAAAGAGAAACAAGAAAAACCCTAAGATCAATTTGATCCATAGATTCCATCTGAAAACTCAATCCACCATCGATCAAGAAACTTCTCAAAGCATCTCTCATCTCTTGTCAATCAATTGAATTTGCCTCTCAAATATGCCTTTGCACCAAGTTGTTGTGTAACAGAAAAAATTTCCCATGTGAAAATCTCTTCATTTTACCCAACTGTATAAAAATTTGCCTCTCTGCCCCTAAAAATTCTATTCTGTATTTGTTGCACTTTACATTTCTCTAGATATTAAAGTTTTATAACTTTAATATTTCAAGCTTTGACTTCATTCTATTCCTAGCATATATCATTTCACTTTGGGGCCCATTTAAAATTTACATTTGTTGCATTTGTTTGCTTCACCCCAGGTAATGTAATTTTATTTTAACAACAAAATTATCCCATTGTTTGCATAAGGCAATATTAAAATTCTTTTACTTATGCCCCCAATACTTCAAATATTTTATTTGAAATGTTTTTTGTGAGTATTTAATTTCACTTTACAAAAGTGAAAATTTGAAATAATCACCTTTGAACAATAAAACCTATATCACTTTAGGTGTTTTATCAGGCCCACCATTTAAATATATCTTATAAAAAATATCTCTATTGGGCATTTCATTTTACTCCACTCATAAAATGAAAGAAATTTAAATGAAAACCATTGGGCCACTTTTATTTTTCCTGTGCACGAGCTTCGGTCGGGCCCACTGTGCCATATGGCACAATCGCGCATTCCCGCAGGAAATAAATGGTGAGCAGTTTGGGATTGTGACTTAGTGGGGGATGGTGGAGATTTAATCTGCATTCTCACTGTTGATGGTGTTTTCTGCACAGCAACAACTCAGACAGAATGCAATATTCTATCTCTCTTGAAAGGTAATTTTCAACAAGTTACTAAAAGTCACCCCAAGGTCTCTCAGGTGTCAGGTCACGACAATGCATAAACAACTCAGATAATATGTGAAAATGCTGGTAATCACAAAGGGACCTTACTACAAGCAAATTGTATCTCTCAATTTATTAGATTTCGTAATACAATGATCTCTAATCCTAAATCTAAGCAAATGATGATGAAATAGAAAAAGATAAGGGTGCAAGGATATGATAAAAGTCTAAACTATTCCTAGAATGAGAAATGCAAATGACAGATATTTGGAATGGACCAATCTCAAATAACCTATTCCTGCTTAACCCACAATGCAATATCACAAGAACAGTGCAATCTTCTAAGGTATTCAGATTTTCAAATCATAGACATTCATCTACAATCGAACTTAAGCACATTAGATGTATGGTCCAGGTTGACTTTACCAGCCTACTACAATCAGATAGTTACTGGGAGTATAGACCAGAGATTGCTACAAACATTCCAAATATGAAATCATAAACATCATTCGTCAGATTAAGACTAATTTAATTTTGAACACTAAACCCTAAATCTTCAAGCAATTCAAAAGATAGAACAATAAGAACCATGTAAGATAAAGTAACACAATAGACTTCACTAGGAAAACCACAATGTCCTCAATTGCATTAAATTATCAAAAGATTGCAACAATTCCACTGTTCTGATTACAATACTTGCTTCAAGAAATTCACAAAAAAAAATGCCCTAGCTTGATTCTATTATCTCTTTTCTAATGTCTGATATCTAACCCTTTACAATGAGGCAAGAATGCCTTTTATAGCAAATCTCAAGATATGTCAGCCCAGCCAAACATTTTACAAAGATAAAATAATTGCCAAAACAAGTCGGCCTTAGGAATTCAAAATAAGGCACACATTAAATGCCATCGGTATCATCAAGGTCGGCCTTGACACAATCCTCAATGTAGTCTGGTCCAATGCATGCCCTATGATAATAGGGAAGCACAAATCTCAAAATAGGCATTAACTGCCACTTCCCTTATCCTTTCTCTGAGCCGATGATCCTTGAACCTTCAAGAATGCTCCATCCAACTCGGTAACAGGTGGCAAAGGCAATATCTTAAGCCGACATTTAATGGAGTCAACCTCATCTTTTGACTGTTTAATAGTCCTATCCCAATCCTCCCTATTGGCCTGGTACTTATCCATTACTGCCAAGTAGGTGGCTGCATCATCTAACTGGTGACCGGTTACAACACTTTCAGAATCTGGGGCATAAACTTCATGCCACCATTCTCTTAGCTGCTCCAGCCTTAGATATTTTGGGGCAATCTTCTTCCTGCCGGTCATGACTTCAAAGAATGTAATGCAGCCCTCATAGACACTGGTTAAATCATTATCAATTGATTTCCTTCATTTCTGAATCTTCTTTATAGCCTTCTGCCACACCTGCAAAGCCTCAAACCATTCCCAGGGTTCATCTAATCTGGAGGAATGGAGGATTCCATCCACAGCTAGTTGTTCCTTGCCATGCCCCATGATGATCTTGGATTTTTGCAGCAAGAGGTCAATGTCCTCCTTGTTCTGTGATAACACATGCTCCAATAATTCCTTGGCTAGGACTGCATCTTTTCCAACCAATAGGATGTCCTTGATTGTATCATCTCCCTTTGTTTGCACATTCTTCAGCCAATCCACTGTAGTTTGAGTTGAATCTTTCATTTTCTCAATTTCAAAAATAGTTTCTTTTGGTAGAAAGCCAGGAGTAACTGAAGAAGAAGGAGGGAGAGATTGTAGGGGTTTCATCACCTCCTCCAAGCATTTCCTTAGTCTTTCATTTTCTTTCTTCAACTCATGCTTGGTCTGGGTCTCCTTTCTCAATCTCCCAATAATCACAGCACTGGACCCTTCATATTCCTCTATGTCCTGCTCCATGGAGGCCGGTCCAAGGTTGACCGTTTGCACATTGTAGTCTTGACCGGTGACTTCTTCCCTAGTCTTGTCTACAGCAGGGGTGACAATACGGATGACCCTGTTATTCGCTTCATCTCTCTCCATCTTGGAAACTACCTTAGCTGCCTTTTTTTTCTTCCCTTTGCCAATTTTAGACAGCATTTCATCCCAATCCAAGGGAGTGTCTTCAACTACCACCTGCTTCTTCCTTGCAATCTCCTTTTCAAGCCAGTCTGTGGCTGTAGGCTCTACCCAGATTTCTTCTGTTCTTGCTTCTTCTGGCTGTTCTGTCCTTTTCTCTTCTTCCTCTGTAGTTATTTTATCCTCCTCTTCCTCAGGGAGCTGCTCACCTTGATCACCTTCTTCAAGCTCTACCTCTTGCTGCACCGGTGATGGGGTTTTAATAGGGATACCCTCCTCCTGCCGCTCTGGCGATCCGTTTCCTCTGTCACTTTCCGGAGAATCTTCATACTGCACTAAAGGAGAAGCATGCCTTTCCTCCTCTTCTGCTTCGAGCTCAGCTACCTCACCAATAAGTGTCCCTTCCTTGAATGGTTTTTCCTCTCCACTGGTTTCATGCTCCTCAAGAATCTCGTGCTCAAGTACACTTGGTGGAGGAGAAGCAGCCTTAGGTGGCTCCATGACTGGTGATTTTGGCGGAGGATCTGCCTTTGGCACAGTGTCCTTCGGAGAGGGAGTCCTGGATCTCCTCATGTAAACTTTAGTCCTTTCTCCCCCTGAGCTTTCCACATCAACGATAAGAGGCTCATCCTTTGATGTATCTTGACTCTTCTTCTTTGTAGCCCTTGTTGTTCTTGTCTTCTTTGGTGGTGGAGGAACACCTTCCTCTTCTGCTTTTTCTAACTCTTCCTCATTAGAAGACTTACTAATCTTCAAAGTCTGCCATCTCCTCTTTCCTTTTGGCCTCCTTTTTGTTTTGGGCTCACTTTCCTTGGGGCCTCTAATCTTTATCTTGAAAGGAGAGCTCTTTTTGGTTTTCCCTTTGGGGTCATCTTCCCCAGATTCCTCTGAAGTAGACATGGGATTGAGATCTCCCATCAAATTGAAGGTACAGGTTACCTTCTCATTTTCTAGCTCCCAAACTTTATGCTTCAACCAAGAGGTGAATTTCATGACCGGGGCCATTAGGTCCTCCAACTCTGTGACCTCATCCTCATTCCAGTTGATATCCCCAATTGGCCTGTCTTTTACAGCTTCATAGGTGTGGTCCTGTACCAGGTTTCCATCGTCCTCCAGTTGATCCGGGATCAACTTGACATTGTACTGTCAGATTGCATCAAGGGGGAGCCTGGAGTATCTCTTCTTTCTGGCTTCAAGATCATCTTTGATGTTGGCCCAATAGTCCTCTAGGTCATCCTTATGTCGGTACTCCTTGGTAGCCTACTTTTGTGCCTCTCCTGTGATGTCCAAGTTCATCCTCTTGGAGTGGAAGGAGAAACCATATGCTGCCAACTCATCTCCTGCCGTATGTGCTAATTGAATAGAAGGGTATACTTCTGCTACACCAATTCCAAGGGGAAAATCCCCACCAAAGCCCATTTTATGCTTTTCCTTCTTCACAATGGCATAAAATTCACAAATCTGCCTCACAATCTGCAACAAAACAATGTGATCAGTAGGATACCGAGGTAACCTATATGGAGCAACCGGGCATCCATCAATCCTAAGGTAGGTGAAGGTGGGAAATTGGATAAACTAGGCCCCATAATTCTTTATCATCCCTTTGGCTCCATCTGACAATCTCATATGCTCGGCATTCTGGAGCATCCTGGTGATATGCATCGTGAATGCATCATTGGCTCTCTGGTAGTCTTTGTGTCCTAGATGCAACTCCGGGTAAACCTCATAGACAATGTCCTGCTCGAATGTCCCTCGTGGATTCAAACCCTTGTATGGGTAGAATCTAGCAAGCACATGCATGACATAGGAGGACATGGTGAATTTCTTAGTCTCTAGGACACTCCTCAACTGTTTGTCAATTTCAGCACTAATGAGCCCTACCTAGTGATAATTAGTCCCTTGTTCAATTTTGGTGATCACATGGACCATCCAACTCTCCAACACTCCTGCACTTTTCAATCCTGCCACTCTGCTCAAGAATGTAATTGCATCATACTTATCCGACCTAAATTTAACCCTATGCAATTGCTTAGGCAATTTAGAATGGTGGGATTTTTGTTTTTCTAACCATGAATTGATCATCTATTGAGCTTTGGCTAGCTCATTCTCATAGTATGTTTTAGCCGTGTCTATGTTCAGAGCACATACTGAAGGTAGATCAGGCATGTCGAAGGCTTGTGCAATGGAAACAGGACTAAAATTAGCCAGAACTCTTCCCTCAGTACTGACAACCCTTTGGGTATCGAAATCATACTGCTGGGCACACTCCAAGATTAGCTCATAACATTTAATTGCCAAAGGGAATCCTGCCACATGCACCAGTCTAGATTTCATCATTCCTTGCCTCAAGAGTGACAAATCCTTCTCAGTTGTCCTCTGATTGAACTCTTCGTATCTCTAGGCCCCAACATTGGTGTCGGACACCTCAGCCCACACAGAAGATATCTTGCTCTCGAGGAGCTGACTTTTGATGTCCAACTTTAGCCTTTCTACCTCTAAGATGGAGGACCCTTCTGTGTCACCCTTGGACCTTCCCACTGCAGCCTTGCTTGATTCAG
The DNA here is from genome assembly GCA_007258455.2 of Sequoia sempervirens. NCBI lineage: Eukaryota > Viridiplantae > Streptophyta > Pinopsida > Cupressales > Cupressaceae > Sequoia > Sequoia sempervirens. The sequence continues at coordinate 336,914,597 of VDFB02000017.1, forward strand.
CCTGTACCCACAAGAAATCATCATAAGTACCAATTATCGTGCATATTCCAATCCAAAAGGTTAGCTTAAAATCACATGAAGCAGTTAAAATCCATCACAAGTCATCAATCCCTAAAAGTCCAAAAAAATAAAGTAATTTGGGAAAACCACGTTAACCGGGAAAATCCAGTCGGGGCAAAATTTTAGAGAAATTCGACCCAGATGGATTCTCACTGCCAAAGCATCATTAGTCAAATAAATCATTAATTCAGCCAAAAGATCATTAGATTGTCATGAAATTCATTCATTGGCAACAATAAATAAGCATTCAACATTTGTTCCATCAATCCCATCTTCAAAAAATCGAAAAAAGATAAAGCCAGACAGGGAAACTAGAAAATTCTGGACGGGACAGATTTTCGCGGACAGTTCAAAATGTTTCAGAAATTACTCCACTCTGCGGAATTAGCCTAAACCGGGAAAATCCGAGTGCGCAGAAATTTCGCGGACACCACAAGAACCCGACGATTGACCACATGCTAACCATTAATCAAACAATCACGCAATCTTCTCTACTTTGATTCCAATGATCTAAAAATCGACCCCAACAGACTAGATTCAGAATGCAAATGAATTCAAATTTCCAAAAACCCCTAGATGACGAATTGTCATGGTGAAATGGTGATGCCCTAATTCAGATGAATAAACCTGCCGCCATGAAAACTAGGGTAAGCTCAAGGTTTGGAAAACTATCCCTAAAGACAAATCCAGATTCCTCTGAGTCCTCATAAGGTAGGGGTTAGTTCAATACACGTGGCCAATGGACAAATCATAAAGAATTCACTATTCTGGGCTGAGCACCGAAAACCCTAACCTTACTTAATATGGCAAAATACACACTTAGGGGACACAAAAACCAACCCAGGACATCATCCGAACGGATTCACCCATCATCTAATGAATAAATACGAGCACACACAGAGGGCACGGGTGATGAGGTCTCACGGAAAGATGGGTCAAACCCCAATTTGATAAAACAAACTCACGACCAAGTATGGGCCGACCCAGAACGACCACCATTTAGCACAGAAAAACTCAATCATCATGCAAAATAAAAGGAGGGCCAATGATGACCTACCATGGATCAATCTAGTCAAAAACTCAAGGTCGAAGAAACAACCACGAAGCCAACATGTCCTAGCAATGGAAACCTCAATCAGCGCCAAACAATCCACACGCAAGCAACACAGGATTAATGCTCAAAGCTCGAATGAAAGCTCTCAATCGCCAAAACAACAAGCAAATGAATGATAAAGTTGAAAAAATGATGCGCAAAAGGTTTTATGTCCATCCATTTGTGCGTCTGAGCAGAGGTACCTTGGTCATTAATGAGCGACAAGACACGTATGACAATTCCGGAAACCTAAGCCCAAAACAGAATTTCAAAAAATCCCAAAATACGTGGAAATCCGAGTAGACACAGATTTCGCAGAAATGCAGAAACCGGGGATGTAACGAAGTTTGGGAATTTAGCACAGACCGGGAAAATCTGCCCGAACCAGAAAATCCTGGGTTCAGGTAGAAACTCGGATTCGAAGAATCCAGCCAGAAACAAACAAAGAACCAGGGCCTGAGAAAATCCGCCGGAGCTGGAAAATCCCAGAGTTAGGTGAAAACCTGGATTTTGCTCAAAACTCAATTTTAGCCAATTCAAGCCTCAGGGAAAGGTCAAAGCAAACAAGACCAACATGTCAAGACCTCAAGAAGATAAGTTCAATAAAACCAAAGGTCAAAAGACATCCGAAAAGAGGGTCCCTACTCCAAGTGGGGTGTGTGTGCAAAAGCTGCACAACACTCACCTCCTTTCTAAGCCATCGATCTCATTTCAGCATCTTTCTCTACATTCTTGCCCTAATCTTTCAAGGGTATTCCTCTATTTTTCACTCATTCCTCTGTATTCATTCTGAATCCCTTTGAAAAATCTTCCATCTGCCCTAATTTTATAATTCACTCTGCAAGTTCTCATGGTTCTCTTTGAGCTATGGCATCTGCTTTGTGGTTTTCTACATTTCTAGTATTCATAGAAACCACATTCAACAAAGATTCTCTCAAAAAATTCACATTCCTGTAATCTGGCTCAATGGTGTCCAATTCGATGCTTTATAACACGCTAATTATCTTGCACATAGCCATCGAGCCTATTTAAGAGAATAATACTTTCCCTAGCTACGCCATTTACCCAACACACTACCTATGCCTCTTTGAGTTGACTCATTCCATGGATTTCTCCTCTAAAGAACACATTTGTTTGAGAATTTCTAAAGCATTCAATAGATATGTTCTATGTATGCATTGTAGGCTTCAATTTTAGCGCAACCCTTCACATTTGTTTCCTTTTTTCTTGTTCTTTTCTTTCTTCTCACTGGTTGCGGGCTTGAGATTCCTTCTCACTAGCCTTTGCTACCGCTTCTTGAATTTGCTTGAAAATTTATACATCCATTTCACAAGCTCTATTTTGTATGCCCTGTTTAGCTGGCCGTGCACCCTCCTCATTGTTGATTTATTTCTCTCATGGCTGGGAACAGGTCTCCCATTGTATTTGTTTTGTTTTTATTTTCGAAAGTCTTAGCAATACATTCATTTTAGTGTGTTCTCCTCCTTTCCCTGCAAGTTTTAGAAGCTTTTCAACAAACCATTCTATGTATGCCTAGTATGATGGTATTCCTTTGTCACTGCTGGTCACACCTTCCCACTGTATTTGTGTGGGCTTCCTTTGGGTTCACATGCTAGTCGCCCCTTAGACCTTCACACTCTTAATTCTCTTCAATTCCTATGCTTGCTGCTAGCATTCCATTTGTATTTTCCTGGGTGTTTCTAGATCTTTTCAACAGATTTATTTAGCATTCCCCGCTTGTTGTGTGTAGTATTCAGTTTGGGGTTTTTTATTTGTGCTTCCACATTCTCTAAAGGCTATGCTTTAGAGTTTCTATAGGTCTTTTCCACACTCCACATAATTTGTTTCTTACCCTTCCTTAAATCCATGATGGCACTAGTTGCATTTGCATCAGAGTCTCTAAGGTCTCTATCAGAAAAATTCATGCTTTTTGCACATGTTGTCCTCTACTTTTAGCAATGCATTTCATTTTCTTAAATGTTTCTAATTCCTTTTAATGTTTACATTTTTTATCTTCTGCTAGCCACATTCCATAGAGACAACTAGCGCCAACCTTCCATTTGCATTTGTTTGAAAGCTTCAATAGGCTTAACAAATACACTAGGTACATATGCTGCCTTTATGCGCACTGGCTGCCAATAATTCCTCTATATTGTGATGGATATCCACACCCTCATCTCCCAGTGCAGCCTTTCTAACAAATCCATTTTATTTATTGTTTCCAGCATGGTATTTCATTGGGAATTGAATGAGACAATTTTTTCATTAGGGTTTTTGTCTGATTCATGCGCCTCTTTCCTTCTTCAATCTCCATCAGGCTCCATTAGTACTCATTTGTTTCTTTTTGAAGTGTTTAATTGGATTCACATTCATTAGGTAACCTATCAAACTAGCAACATGCCCAACCTTGCATTTGCTTAGAATTTTTCTAAAACATTTCCACTGATCATCTTGCTGCTCTCTCAGTGTCCCTCACATGAGACAATAGCGGCTGTAAGTGGTGTATTCATGCGTTCTCCTTAGTGTTTGTGGTTATTCAAATAACCAACCAAGATTGAATGGTGCTATGGCTCTTCTCATACAACAATTCTAGAAATAATATTGTTGATTTTCACACCTTACCCGCTAAATTTCACCTTAATGTTGAGATATTCCCTTTTTACAAAGCCACAATGTTGGCTTGTGAAATTATTTTCCTTGTGGAACTCTTAATTTTTCATTGTTTTGAGCTAATCATCATCCAAATTCCATACTTTATATTGTTTCTTCTAGCTTTGACTAATTTTGCATGACTTTGCCTTTCATAATTGCCATGCATTTTATATATGGAATTTTTCTATTAAGAGTGCGTAAAGTCTCCACAATAACTGCTTGCTTATGTAACAGTTATTTCCCTTATGAAGTATTGAATATTTAATCTCAAGCCAACTATCAATCTTCATCAGCTCCCAAGTTACTCCTATATAAATCCCTTCATTGAGTTGTAGGAGGCATCTATGATAATGTCATATGAGAGGTCAATGATGAAGCAATGTCTTACAATTCATGCCCTTCATAACCATAATGTGCTCGAACATGATGCAATCCAACACTTGCAAGCTCATAACAAGATGGAGCATGTCGGGCCCCATGTGGCCCAACTAAAAAAAATTGTTTTCAAACAACTTTTATGCTCAAATTGATCTGAGCTAGCTTTTGAGTGCTCACAAAGTGGAAATTGGAACTGGGTTTTCACTAAAACTTACTTTCTGACACTTTTGCAGAATGGTGAAAATTGGCCAAGTTGGCTCTGGAATCGATCTGGGAAATTAGGCAAATGACCTCGTGAAGCTATAAAAACTTGTAGGATAGTAGACAAATGGACCCAAGAATACAATGCAAAAGATGAATCAGAGAAATCAATCACGAGGAAAAAGTTATTAACTGTCAAAGTTGCTCACTTGAAGCTGATGAAACCACCTCAATGGAAAAATAGCAAATCAACTCCTAGCGAGTTTCCATCGAACATAGTAGCTCATTTTGGTATAGAGAAAACGTGTGCAAAAGGGATTAGCTTGAAACATCACCCATAAAAATTTACTGATGCTCGAAGTTGGCCTCCTAGAAAGGTTTCATTGTGAAACAAAAGAAATTCCATTTGGTTTTGATCTACTAAAAATAGAAAATCAACTCATAAGTCTCTGAAAACTAACATGTGAGTTCATTTAAGCATGGAGAATGTAGAACAATATTCATTTCCTCTTGACAGTCATTTGGTTGCAAAATGCAAGCTCAAACGGGAGGCAACTTTGCAAAACTGAAAGTTTGCAAACTATAGAACAATGACAAAACCCTCCAGCTTCACTTTTCGAAACCTTAACAAAACTCATCAAAGGAAGCTGAAAACTAACACACACACTCACATAGGTCACTTGAGTGTGTCTGCAAAGGGATTTTGCATAGAAAGTAATGGGATTCAAAATATGACCCTCCAAAGTAGGTCATTCAAGGAAGTTCATTAGGTGCACTTCTGAAAGTGCAGAGGCAAAATTTTTGAAATGGGAATCTTAAATTTGGGAAATTTAAGAGTGCCAATAGAATCAATGAACATAATTCTATTAGATGCTTTGTTCTGACTTTACAATTAATGACTAAACTTCAATCTGACTTCCGATATCATCAAATGCTAACATGCGGATCGACTCACTGACTAGGGTTGTCATCAATGACAACACCAAATGACATGTCCAATGTCTCTTGCCAAAAATCTACTCCTTTGGCATTGATGGCAACACTTAGTGAAAAATGACTAAGTGTTGGATCAATACCGACATTAATACACTGCCAACCTCAAAACTTCAAAACATAACTTCCCTTGAGATGATTAAGGCTTTTTTCAATGTCCCACTCTCACCCTTTGACATAAATGGAAACAATGGGGAATCCACATACCAAAAATCAAACAAAATTGCTATGAACAAACTGTATATGTACAAACATGCTTCTACAACCTATATAAGCTTGAATATATTTGCAAAATTGGTCTTCAACAAGCTTAGACTAGTGTCCCAACTCTTTTTGAGACTCTCCAAAATAGTCATGTGACCAAATAATAAGTAAGATTGCATCTCTACTGATTCAAGGTTCACCAGATCACTGACCACTATAACATCTTGTGCTTCCTTCAATGCACTAAGAATTGTCTCCATCTTAGGACCAATTAGTCCTCTAATCTCATAGACATTTTCAACAATTCTACCTTCTTCATGCTTCAAAATTTTATTCTTGTCAAGCATGGATTTGACTTGAACTTCTTTCTTTCTAATAAAAATGGTTCGAGGATCAAATGCTTGAGTGATATTTGCTAACTGTTTCTCATATTCCTTCATTTTCTTTTCAGTGTCCTTAGTGAATTTAGACAATGATAAGCATGAAATGTAAATGTTTGCACCTTCAGATAAAGCACCTTGAATATTCTTTACATAGGTAGCTAACAAAGATTTATCATTTGCAATCATCCCCTTCAACCTACTGAACCTATTAGCATCAAAATCATTCTTGAACCTTATCCATAGCTGACTTTTCAAGTGACTCAAAGTGAGTACTTATAGAATTGAAAAGTTTCTTCAGTTGACCAGATGGAGAATTGGATAAATCCTTGACATATGTAGGCATAATCTTATCCAAGATATCGGACACAAGGTTTAACAACTCATTGTTGTCAATGTGTGATTTTAGTATTTCTTCCCTTGCCTTAGCCTATTCAAATGATGCTATCTTTAGCTTCTCAATGGGAGAAAGAGTGGCCAAGTTGATAGGACCTTTAACTATTTTAGGGTCAAACTCACCCTGTTGATCTTCAAAGAACTCCTTTATTGCCTTAGCAGTGTCTCTTGCTACCGCAAGAATCTCTTTCACTTCATCCTTCTTCTCTCCAGTCACTGATTCTTCCTTTGCTTTATGAATCTCAACTTCTATACCTATCATGTTTTTAGGAGCTTTAGTCTCCAGTCTCCATAAGAATTTCAACATCTTGTATGTCAAGAAGATTCAGAGTATCATCAAATGTTTCTTCATTTCCTTCTATTATGGGACCAGATGGAGCATCTTCATCATGAACTTCTTCAGAAACAACATTATATCTATTTTTCAATAGAACTACATTAAGTATTTTCTCAGTATCCTTTACAAATTATTTAGTGAGCCCAATCATCAACTTTTTTACCCTTTCCTTACTCTTAAAATCCCTTTTTGCATCATTTAAAATATTCTTCATATCTTCTATAGACATCACCAAACACAAATCAACAAGTATCCATTCTCTCATTTTCTCTTCTTCAGTTCTTCCATTCACTCTCCTCTTTTCAAAAACTTCATATAGCCCTTTAGGAAACTCATACATTATTTAAATGATTGTTATATTGAAATTATTTAAGCAATTTATTGTAGCTTCCTCAAGGATTCTTTGACTGACACTATCAAAGGTGTCATACCATTCACAAAGTGGCCTAAGATTACCATCCTTATTTAAGGCTTTCTCCACTTCTTCTATACATAACTGATTTGTCAGTTTTCATCTTTTTCTTTTCTTTCTCTTCACCAGAGGCCTTGTCCTTAGTATTTTTATGCTTTTGAGCCCTTTTGCTTAATTTCTCTTACCTCTTCATCAGATTCAGTTTCTTCATCTTCTAAAACAACAACATAGACTCTAGTGCTCTTTTCCTTCTTCCTCTTTCCTTCTCTACCGAATGACTTGGCTTGAGCTTTCATAGGAATTGACTTCTTTGTAGGTCCAAATGAGAGAGTAAAGCTCCTTATAGATCTAGATCTTAAAGAGGATGTTACTAGAATAGCAGACTCAATTCTAGCTAGCTCTCCTACTTCAACTTGTTCTCTTTTTCTCCTAGCTTCTCTCACAGCTTCAGCTGGTATACCCATGATTTTTGCAAAAGCTTCAACTTCCTTTCACACCTTCTAGATTATCATTGGCTTCTTCAATTTTGCATGAACTTCCATATTCTTTTCCTCAAAGGTACCAAACCTTTCTTCTATTGGATCTCGAGGTTTGATTAACAAGTGTTGAGCATATAGCTCCAAAATGTGTTCTTCAACCTCATAACCCATAAGCATTATCCACACTATTCAAGGTTCTATAGATTCCATTAAGCATTGATCAATATCAACCATGAAGAAAATTTTGTGCTTGTATTTCTCCACAATAGATGTGGGAATCCTTTCCCTTGCTTGCATTTCATTTTCAAAACTCTTGAAATAACCCCAAATAACAAATTTTCTATCTTTGTTGTCTCCAGTGTTGTATAACATGTCTCTGACTTGAATAGCTATAGGTTTATCACCTTGCTAATGCACTTTTCTAACTCTTGGAACTTCATTCATGAAGTAGAAGAATAAACATAGCAAAAAAAATACCATACTTGAAAGAATTCTTCTTATCCTTCTTGATTTTTCCAAGATTCTGAATTAACTAGCTCCAGAGTAACTCACAAAGGTCATATTCTATATTCTCTTTGACCATCTAGCATGCTACACAGATTTTTGTACCAAATACAAAATTATATTGGTTTAAGTGATATATTTTGTAACCAATGACCATAGAGGAAATTCTAACATCCACTTCGATAATATCATTGATTGTCATGGCTCTCTTATCAAAAATTGAACTAGTTGCATTTGTGACTATTTGGTTCTTTACAAATTTTAGTGTCGACAACCCACTGGATGAATTTAAACAAGTAACAATCCTTATGGATTCCTTTTTAATCTTGAAGGGATAACTTAACCACATTAACTGAACATGCCCTCGACTCAATATATATTGAACCCATTCATTTTCGTCAAAACACAAGAAACTTCATAATATGAGTGAATTTATTCTCTTCCAAATTTTTGAATTTAGGTTTTACACAAATGTTCTCTCCCACAATATGATTGGTGTACAAATTCAACAACTAGGACCTTCCTAATTCTTCAACATTTGCATGAATGTATGCCCTAATATCTTCGATATGAAAAATTTCATTCAGAATGGAAGAAAATGCACCTAATGGCTCTATCTCAATGGATTTGAATGAGTGCCATTTGAATCTTGGATGGTGCCTATATTTAATATCTACAACCAATACAACAACCATTTTTAGAATTTTCAAGTTTACAAGTTTACAGATAAATACCTTTCGCTAGATTAGTGTTTGATCATCGAATTGCCTTCAGACTTGAATCTTCACCAAACTTCACCAAATTTCTCTTCATAGCTCTCCAAACTTCTTATTCTCAAAGTGCAATGTGACAAATGAGGGATATAAATGAATTTTTATCATTCGCACATGTAACCTTTTCATCACAATAAATGCTTTTTCCCTAGATCTTCCTGATACCCTATTTTCATAGAATGTGAAAGAAAATTCTTCTGCAGACCTTCAATTTTGCATAAATCTCCTCCACAAGAGATCCCAAAATATATGTGGATCACTAATGCAATCATTGCATTATGCCACATTTTGGTGCCAACTACCAACAAGGGGGTTAAAATATTTTCTTGAGAACTCCCCCTAGGTTATAGGCCATGAACTAATTCCTAGAGGAATTTCCAGAACCTAGTTCTAGTGTGGAATCATTTCCTGCGTCAGAGGGACTCTTCTTTTTCACCCATTACTTCTTCATTTGCTTTCTAATCTCATCTATAGTAACATTTCCTTTTCCGTTTTCATCCTTCTGCATGTTTTTCTTTTGATTTACCAGACCCTTTTTACTTCTACAAAATCTTGCAATGTGACTGTATTTATTGCAATTGTAGCACACCACATTTCTTTGTCCAGACTAGTTGTTCCATTGATTTTCTCTTGATTTGTAATGGCTAGTAATATGGCCAAATCTATTGCATTTATAACATCTGACATCTCTATTGAAAAAGTTCATCATATTTCTGCATTCAACTGACTTATGACCATACTTATTGCAATTGTAACACTAACTGGAGAATGATGGACAACTTGAATTCGTTCTACTTCTACATTGAGTAGCCATATGACCAAATTTATTGCAAAAAAAATAGTAACCATTGAACCTTTGAGCATTAGGTTGTCTTACTGGATACCTTCTAGCTTTGTTCATCTAATTTCCTTGCCTAAATATCCTTTATCCAAATTTGGAACTTTCTCCTTTCTCATATCCAAGATCTCACTTATCACTTCCAGTCTAAATTTTAATCAATTCATCAAGCTTGGCTGAGCTAATCTTGAACTTCTCCTTGAAGTCACTTGTACTACCAAGTTCATCTCTAAGATCAACAATTTTCTTTTCAAGCTCTTCTTCATTATTTCTGGATTGTTCCAATTCAAGCTCCAATTGATTGAATCCATTAATTATTCGGTTGCATTCTTCATGTTTTTCTTTCAAGGACTAAGAAAGATTCTCTTCATTATTCTTTTTTACTTCAATCTCCTTGGTCATCCTCATCACAATAGATTCAATCTCATGCTTTAGGACAACATTACCTTTGGAAAACTTTTCACATTCTTCTATCTTTTCCTTCAAGGCTTGACTCAGGTGTTCATCTTCCATGCTCTTAATTTCTTTCTATTTAAGCTAATCACATATTTCCTTTCTTTTTTCCATTGACTCATTGATTTTATCTTTCAATGATTGAATGAATTTCTAAACATTCTTGAGGCTTGCCTACAAATCACAGACTTCAAATTTTGACTGATCAAGATCATCTAGGGCCACCAAGAGTTGCTGTTGAAGACTGCTTGAGTCCATTAAATTAATTTCATGTATCTTCCCCAAGCTTTTAAACTTCTTCCAAGGAACTAGGCTTTGATACCAATTGATGGAATCAAAGAGAACTTAGAGGGGGAGTGAATCAATGTTCAGAAATTTTTAACTTTATTAACCTAATCTTTAAACCACTTACAACATAGAACCAAAAGTAAGATGCAAGAGCACAAAGAAATCAACCAAAACACCATAACACAAGGATTGTTTATGTGGAAACCCTGTTAGGGGAAAAACCATGATGGAGGTCAATCCACAATATGAGTATACTCAAATATAAGTGTTTACAAAAGGAATGCACATGCATTCAGGCACACTACCTAGAGCTCACTGCTTAGATACAAAAAGAAGACTCACTGTCTTACAAAAGAATTTGGATTAGATCTAGAAGATTTGAACTAAAAGAATAGCATCTACTAATGTCTAATTATAGTTTTGGTTAAGCACATCAATCACATTCTTGACCTTCTTTCTGATTCTGCTCTTTTGCTCTATCTATTTTAATTTGGATCACAAATCCTCTTATGCATAAGTGAAAATATGCATAATCTCTCTTCAATCCTTCTAACTTTTTCAACACACATCAACACACTTCATACATATATCAAAATGATATAAATGATTGCTTATATATATCTACAACTAAAGATTTAACTGCTACATGTTGAATTCAACAAAACATAAAATATTTACAAACTATTAGCTCAATCCACAAATAATTTTCAATATATACCAACCAAATTCAACCACAACATAGTGAGGACCCAAATCAACATTATCAAACACAAAACACTTCAAAAATTTACTCCTTGAATATGCTACATTCACCAAGTTGGCATTCTACATTGTTAAATAGAAAACCAATCAATCGGATCTCCTAACTTGCACACAAATAGATATGAGGATCTAAGATTCAAAGATAATATAGATCATACACCAAACAACCTTTTATAAGATCCACAACTCAAAAAGATAACAGAGAATAGCATATGAATCGATGAACACAATTCTCTTAGAAGTTCTATTCGGACTTGACAGTTAATCACTAAACTTCAATCTGACTTCTGATATGATCAAATGTTGACATGCGGATCGAGTCACTAACTAGGGTTTCCATTAATGAAAATGCCAAATGACATGTGCAGTGTCTCTTTCCAACACCCACTTGGTGAGCATTCCATCCTTTATCTCAATTGTTACTTTTTGTTTAGTAATAAGTTAAGAATCTCACAGGATTTGTTCCTATAGCCAACATAATTCCATTATGTGACTATTCCTATAGCCAAAGTAGACAGAGTAGTTTCCTATTTGTTTGCTAAGATTTTCATTCTTGTCATGCATTTTAGCTTAGGATAGTTGTTGGTTGATGTTCAACACTTATGTCATTTCTTTCCAAGCAATTTACTTTTAGCATTATGTTTTTCTTAGCTATAGAATGAAGATGGGTACTTTGTGATGTAGGAGAAACCTTGTTCTTGGTGAACTTGCATCAACCAAAAATATTTTCATTTTATTTTGTTCTTGTTTTAGTTTTTGTTCAGTTCATATTGGAAGATTCAGTGTTTCATCATAGTTGCTCACCAGACCCTGCAGATCCATATTGCATCATGGACATGTTCATTTTCCTTATTCCAAGATCTAAGTGCGATTGGATTTTTTTCCAGCATGTTATCACTTCTGGATTATGTGGAAGTTTCTTGAACCAGCACTGGAATAATTTTCAAACCTTAACAACTAGTTTGATCACTTGTGGATCTTTTTGAATTCTTGTAGATCTTGACGGTGTGATTCGAACTATTATGTGGAGTGTCCCCAACCTTAATTTATGTCCAGACTTCATCTTATGCATTCACCAAGGAGTAATTCAAATTTGAGGCTGACATATTCATGCACATGATACAATTTCTTTAATTAGAGATTATAATAATATTTGGCCAATGCAAATGAACCTAGATCATAAGATAGGATATAAATCATTATAATCGATCATTAGAAGGTAGCGAAGTTAGATTAGAGAAAGATAAAATTTAATCAATAAGATTTTTTCTTTCATTTATGATCATTTAGGAAAGTTGGATGTTGAACATGTTATATCTAGCTTGTGACCTAAATCTATAAGCCCAGATGTTCCCGGCTATATGTAATTTAATTTTATGATAATAAGAATGTTTGAATTTTCATTTTCCTCCATATTCTTTGTTGCTTCAGTTGTGTGACTCTTGTTGTATGGTCTAGATTATTCTCTTTGAGGACCCTCCTACCATTGCTGCACCAAATGGTATCAGAGCGAGGTTCATTCCATGAGAGATTTCCATAATTCATGGTGTATTGTTGAAGATTTTTTGTGGGGTGGCAGACTGAGGATTCGACCTACTACTATAGATGACTTGTGTAAAGATGGGGGAAGAAGAAATGTTAGAGGAAATGAAGTGGGTGGAAACATAGAACCAAATTTGATGGAGATGTTGAGAGGAATTGTTGCTAGATTAGATACAGTCAAAATGACCCAGAGGAGAGGTCAACTAGTTGATGATGTGAGTGATGAAGAGGTAGAAGTTTAGGATTAAAGGGGAAGAGAAGATCAATGTAGCTTGGATTAGGGAGAAGAGAGGTTCATAGGAGCCCTAGTTAGAGTGAATAGAAGACCACATTTCAATCCACCAGACTATAGTGGTAAGTTGGATTTATATGAATTGCTTGATTAGATAACATAGATGGAAAAGTACTTTTATTTTGAAGGTACTGTGGAAGATAAGAAGGTGAAATTCACTTGAACAAAGTTGAAAGGACATGCATCACTTTGGTGGGAAAATTTTCAAATAGATAGAAAAGGAAGAGGAAAGGAGAAGATAAAATCTTGGGATTGGATAGTGAATAATTTGAAGACAAAGTTTATGCTTGTAGATTATCAGATCAATTTGTTCCAAAAATTGCAAAATTTGAAACAGAAGGAATTGAGTGTGATAGAGTATACTGAGGAATTCTACAAGTTGAATATCAGATCCGGACACTCGGAAGAGGAAGTGGAACAAGTAGCTAGATATGCGAATGGTATGAAGCCATCCATACAGGATGAGATTAGTTTGATCAAATTTTTGAATGTGGAAGAAGCATATCAATGTTCCCTAAAAGAAGAAGAGAAACTAAATAAAAGATATGAGAAAAAAAAGAGGGGAAGAGGTGGAATATTCTAGAGAGGAAGAATTTTTACTCAAGGTGGAAGGAAATTTTTTGTAGATTAGAACAAAGATAAGGAAGTCAATAAGAATGATAATTTGTACCATAGAGATGATGGAAACTCTTATTCGAGAGGAAGATGTGGTGATTATCATAATGAAGGTTATAGAAAATATGATAAAGGTCAGGAGAAAAGAGTGTTCAGAGGAACTTGTTTTAAGTGTGGTGGAGAAGGACATAGAGCATTTGAATGTAATCAAGTAGAGATAAGAAAAAAGATAGGGAATAGTAGAAGAGAAAATTTTGTTGAGGAAGATCATGCTAGATCATCTAATAAACTAGAAGAAGGAGTAGTGTTGGTGAATACAAGAGTATTGTGTCAAAGTGAGTTGGAGTAGGAACCATTGCAAAGAAAGAATTTGTTTCAGACTAGATGCAAGGTAGCTAGAAAATGTTGTAATGTGATTGTTGATAGTGGAAGCTCGGAGAACTTGGTCTCTGAAGAAATGGTGACCAAAATGAAGTCAAAAATATTGAAACACTCAAAGCCTTATCGGATAGCATGGATTCAATATGAACATAAGGTACTGGTAAGTGAACAATGTTTGGTGAAATTGAAGATAGGAAATTATTATGATAAAGTTTTGTGTGATATCATGCCTATGGATGTATGCCATATTTTGTTGGGAAGACCTTGGAAGTATGATAGATAGGATATTCATGGTGGAAAGAAGAACACATTTACAATTTTTGCTAATGGGATGAAATAGACTTTGTTGCCATTGGAGGATGTTCTTAAGGTTGAGGTTTGTATGAATACTAGAATTTGTTTGGTTGATGGAAGAATATTTCTAGATGGAATGAGGTATGAGAATGTGTGCTATGCCCTAGTGCCTAAGAAGACTGAAGACTTGAAGCATGTAGAAGAACAACTGAAAGAGATAAAAGAGTTGCTCACAAATTATGAGGAGATCATTTTAGATAATGTACCATATGGATTACCACCTGTGAGGAATATTAGTCATTTCATGGATCTGATTCCTAGAGCTTGTTTTCCTAATAAAGCAACACACTAGATGACACTTATAGAGAATGAAGAATTGAATAGAAAAGTGCAAGAATTGTTAAGGAAAGGTTGGATCAGAGAAAGTTTAAGTCCTTGTGAAATACCTACTATGTTAGAACCTAAGAAGGATGGAGAATGGAGGATCTGTCCAGACTCTAGAGCCATAAACAAGATCATATTGAAGTATAGATTTCCTTTACCCCGGATGGATGACATTATGGATTCTTTGAGTGGAGCTAGGTGCTTTACCAAGAAAGATTTGAAGATTAGATATCATCAAATCAGAATTAGAGAAGGAGATGAGTGGAAAATGGCGTTCAAGACAAATGAAGGATTGTATGAATAGTTGGTGATGTCTTTTGGATTAACAAATGCACTGAGTACTTTCATGAGGTTAATGAATGAGGTATTGGAGAAATTCTTGGGTAATTTTGCAATTGTTTATTTGGATGACATCTAGATTTTCAGTAAGACAAGGGAAGAACATTTATTTCATATAAGACAAGATTTGAAAAGATTGAAACAAGAAAAATTGCTGATAAACATTAAGAAGTGTAGTTTCATGAAGGAAGAATTGGTATATCTTGGATTTGTGATATGTGTCGATGGATTAAAGATGGGTCCTAATAAGGTAAGAGAAATTTTTGAATGGCCTACACTAGAAAGTATGGAGATGTAAGATCATTTCATGGATTTGCTAGTTTCTACCAAAAGTTCATTAGGAAGTTTAGTTCTATTTGCAGTCCTATGACAGAAACAATGAGAGGAGATAAGAAGGAATTTAGGTGGACATCTAGAGCAAACTAGAGTTTTGAGTTGTTTAAATACAAAGGTGGCTGAGCATCCTATGTTGGTATTACCAAACTTTAGTAAGGTATTTCAAGTGGATTGCGATGCAAGTGGGAATGCAATTGGAGCAATATTAAGTCAAGAAGGAAAACTAGTAGCTTAACTCAGTGAGAAATTGAATGATGTTAGGAGAAGATATTAAGTGTATGATTAGGAGTTTTATGCCATAGTTCAAGCCTTGAAGAAGTGGAGACATTACTAATTTTCTAAATAGTTTGTGTTGTATACAGATCATCAGGCATTGCAATATTTGAATAGTCAAGGTAAGTTGAACCAGAGACAAATGAGATGGGTAGAATTATTGCAGAGCTATACTTTTGTTTTGAAATATAGAAGTGGAAGGTCAAATAGAGTTGTTGATGATTTGAGTACAAGAAGGAATTTACTGACATAGATGAAAGTGGAGGTATCAGGTTTTGATGCATTGAAGAACTTGTATGAGGGGGACTTGGATTTTGTAGAACCTTGGAGAGCTTGTAAAGAACCAGTCTTGGAGGATAGGAGTCATTGGTTGGATTACTTCATTCAAGAGGATATTTTTTTCAGAGGAAATTAGTTGTTTATACCCTGGAGCTCAATGAGAGAAAACTTAGTGAAAGAAAAACATAGGGGGGATTGGCAAGACACTTTGGAATTGATAAGACAATAGCATTCGTAAGTGAGAAGTACTTTTGGCCACAGATTCATAAGGATGTCAGGAAATTTGTGTATATTTTTAGAGTTTTTCAAGTTGAAAAAGGGAGTTGTCAGAATGTTGGATTGTATAAGCCTTTGATAGTTTCAGAGAGACCCTTGGAGGATATCAAGATGGATTTCATACTTGGATTTTTGAATACATAGAGAGGTAGTGATTCTATATTTGTGGTAGTGGATATATTTTATAAAATGACACATTTGATACCTTGTAAGAAGATGACAAATGCGGTACATGTAGTAGACTTTTTTTTAGAGAAGTAGTCAAATTGCATGAGTTACCTAGAAGTATTGTTTCAAACAGAGATACAAAGTTTGTTGGTTACTTTTGGAGGACACTTTGGAAGAAATTGAAGAATGATTTGAAGTTCAGTTCTAATTTTCACCCACAGATGGATGGATAGACCAAGGTAGTAAACTAGAGTTTTGGGAATTTACTGAGATATTTGGTTGGAGAGAAGACCAAAAGTTGGGATTTAATCCTTGCACAAGTAGATTTTGCATACAATAATTCAGTGAAGATGAGTACTAGAAAGAAAACTTTTCATATTATTACTGGAGTTCATCCTAGAGGTATATCAGAGTTGTGATACATCAGTAAGGAAGATAAAAGGAGCATAGAAGTAGAGGAGTTTGCAAAACACATGAAGAGAAAACATAATCAAGTAAGACAGTGATTAGAAGAAATGAACCAGAAGTATAAGAACCAAGTAGATGAGAAGAGGAAACACAAGGAGTTTGTAGTTGGAGATGAAGTGATGGTGTATTTGAGGAAGGAGAGATTTCTAGTTGGAAAATACAATAAGCTAAATATGAGGAAGTTTGGACCCTATAGGATTTTGAAGAAGTTTGATTCAAGAAATGCATATGAAGTGGAGTTATCAGATGGAGTGAGTGTATAACCTATATTCAATATTGCAAATCTACACCAATACCATGAAGTAGAATTCTATGAAGGTAGTAAAGAAAAATTGGAGAATTAGCTTCCTAAACAACAGTCAGATGAGATAGAAGATATTTTGGATACCAGAGATGGGAGGAAGACATGTGGAAAATAGTACAAACAATATCTTGTGAAGTAGAAAGGTAGACTAGTGGAAGATTCTTCTTGGATTTCTCTAGCTGAGGTAGATCATCTTGGTTTTCCTTTAGCCCCAAACTGAGGGACTCACATTTCAATCAACCTTGGATTTCTGATGCAGGAGCATCCTTGGTTCTTGGCAATCTTGTATCACCCAAAAAACTTTTCATTTCAATTTGTTCTTATTTTGGTTCTTGTTCATTTCATATTGGCGGATTTGGTGTTTCATGGTAGTTCTTCACCAGACCCTGGGGATCCATATTTTAATCATGGACATGTTCATTTTCATTATTCCAAGATTTGAGCATGATTTGATCTTTTTCCAGCAAGTTATCATTTCCAAATTATGTGGAAGTTTCTTGAGTCAGCACCAGTATAATTTTCAAACCTTAACAACTAGTTCAATTGCTTCTAGATCTTTCTTAAGTCTTATGGATCTTGATAGTGTGATTTGAATTATTTTATGGAGTGTCTCTAACTTTAATTTTGGTCCACACTTCATCTTATGCATTCACTGAGGAGCAATTCAAATTTGAGGCTAACATATTCATGCACATGCTACAATTTCTTTAATCAAAGATTGTAATAATCTTTGGCCAACATGGATGATCCTAGATCATTGGATAGGATATAAATCATTGTAATCGATCATTAGAAGGTAGCGAAGTTATATTAGAGAAATATAAGATTTAATTTATAAGATTTTCACTCACATTTATGGGCATTTAGGAAAGTTGGATGTCGAACATGTTATATCTGTCCTGTGAACCGAATTTGTAAGCTCAGATGTTGCTGGCTATATGTAATTGAAGTTTTTGATAATAAGAATGTTTGAATCTGCATTTTCCTCCATATTCTTTGCTACTTCCATTGTGTGACTCTTATTTCATGGTCCAAATTATTCTCTTTGAGGAATCTCCTCCCATGGTTGTACCACTTTGGATTCCAAGTGCAAATACTATGCTGATCCATTTCAAGTTCATGTTCTTAGGTTGAAAAGTTAAATTCACCTTTATGATGATTGAGATAGCTATTCGGATTAGATGTCCAATCTTTTTTTCTTAGACTGCAGGAATCGGGTAGCATGACCCCCTATAAATTGTAGTGCACCTGGTAAAATTTTTAACATGACTGGTAGTGCTGGCGCGACACGTCCTCTGGTACCACAGGGGTGGGGGAGACTAGACCTCATGACCAACCTCCTGCAATAGGAAATATTTAGCCAACCGATCTAGGGCCCCAATCCTAGATGTCCAATCTTTAAATCACAGCTATAAGGGCTTATTTATTAGATCATTGTAGGAGGCCAACATTTTTGGAAATGTTGCCAAGGATGATGTCAAACTAGGGATTTCTTTGGATTCATTGATATTTTTTCTCACTATAGTATTTCTACAAGTTTTTTCTTAGTATATCCCCTCATTTAGGAAAGTAATGATCCGCCATTCTTTTTCCAATTCTTTGTGTGAGTTGGCTGATAGTGAGTTGATACTATATGCATAGAGGAAGGAGGGGAGATTCCCATGGGAGATTCCTTCCTAACAACTCTAATCCATTCTAGCTAGATGAGAATTTGAATCTAACAAGAGAAGAAGTACACCCCTTTGCTAATGCATTCCCCAATTTGAGTAGTTCTGAAACCTCTTTTGAAGATCAAAATTAGCTTGCGAATCCCTTTGCTTTGGAACTACATCAGGCAAGCATAGGTGATTCAAATAAAAATAGACCTAACCAACTAGCTTTTCATTTCCCCATTGCTCATCATAATTAAGTTGGAAATCTTAAAAATATCCCTGCTTTAGTCCTTCCTAAGTTCTATGGACTTGTCACAAAAGATCCTGATTCTTTCCTATTTGAGTTTGACATACTCTGTAGGAGTTATGACTATGCCACGGATGCCCAAAGGCTTAAGCTATTCCCTACCACCTTGAAAGAGGTTGCAATGAGATGGTTCATGAGCCTAGGAAAAAATACTGTGGAGACTTGGGAGGACATTAAAACAAAGTTCCTTGAAAAGTATAAGGAATATTGCAGGGGCAGTGACATGAGGGGAAATGAAATTTTTAGGATGTAGCAAAAGGAGGATGAGAGTCTGGAGGATTACATTGTAAGGTTTTTGTTTTTCCTATAGAAATCTCCACACCATACACTTAATGAAGAATCACAAAAGCTAATTTTTCTAAGAGGAATTAACTGTAGTTGCACTGACGCCTTGGACCTGTGGGAGAAGGAGATATCACCCAATTTCCTTGGGAGGATACCAAGAAGATATTTTAGAACTACTCTAGGGAAGTGTTACAATATTTTCACCTATGGCTCAATTAGGTAGAGCCCATTGATATAAAGAAGAAAGAAAATGATACATTTACTATTCCCCTTACATTTCATTCATGTATAAAAATGAAATAACTTGAGAGACTAAAACTATAGATCATCGCATTTATATAGATGCATGAAGCATAAGAAAATTTTGCAAATTTCTTCTAAAAAATTATTTTATTGATAGAAATATTCATTTGACTCACACAAGCCATGAGTTTAACTCTTGTCTTATTCAATACAAATCAAGGTTAACATGTACATGAATAAGTAAATGAATATAAAAGAATATCATGTAAGGAGGGTAACTAGTCATTGCCCAAGAATGATAGGTTTTTTTCAAGTCTTCTTGTCTACTTTTCGTCTAAGTTGTTCTATCCTTCCTAGCTCCTTGAGACTCATGTTTCATGCATTAAACCAAAGCAATGTGTTAGAGAAACACTCTAAGCAATGAAATATTGCACACCATACATGATCATTTACCCATTCATATATACATTAACCTTAATCTGCACCAAACAAACATCCATAT
Organism: Sequoia sempervirens; assembly: GCA_007258455.2. Classification (NCBI taxonomy): domain Eukaryota; kingdom Viridiplantae; phylum Streptophyta; class Pinopsida; order Cupressales; family Cupressaceae; genus Sequoia; species Sequoia sempervirens. The sequence continues at coordinate 336,934,740 of VDFB02000017.1, forward strand.
GTTGAATATATAAAAGAAAACATTCAAGTCATTGAAATAGCACATCAAAATATACATGGTTTTTTCTAACTTGTTTGTTCCATGTGCAGCTACAAGTGCAATCATATTTTCAAATCAAATGAGTGGGTATAAATCTGGATCCCATAAGGGTTGAGCCCAGCTCATAATAAGGTATGCATACAAATATCACAAGTAAATACATATTAGATATATCATTTTGTCATCAACAACTATAGAAAGAGTGCAATGTGTTTCAAATTATGAGCATAACTGTTACAAGCTCATAGTGCTATCAAACATAATCACATGGACCTGATTTCATAAAGGTGTAACTGTTAATCAAGATGTTGTCATTTTAAAGGGTCATGAGGAAGTAGTCATGAAAGATATAGCTTCCATATAGTAATTCATACGCTCCTCTGAAAATGCAATAAGAATGTTGATAATATTAGTACATCAAAATGATAAAAGAACACCAGTGACAATGATATTCAAAAATGAATAAAATGATCAAAATGTGGAGTTGCGGTTGTTTTTAGGGTTTTTTGTTTACCCTAAATGGCTCGTGAGCACTTAGGCATTTTTTCCTATGTTTTAAAATGACATCTTTTATAACTAATACCCTGTGGCTTTTTCCTTGTATTTTAGGCATGAAATATGAAGGATGACTTATGCCTGACTAAGTCAAATTTGACTTAGTATTTCCTTTCATTTTTTTCTATACCGAATGCATGGAGAGTTTTCCTTGCATTGTTGTATATTGTAAATTTTTTGTTTAAATGATATTTTATAAATCATTTAAATTGGGTCATCATCCTTTAGATGCAGAATAGAAGCATGTGCTCATATGACTAAGTAATGCTGGAAAGGGGGAGTTGTAATTGAGCTTTATGCTTTTGCTAGCATATAGGGAGTTTGGATTTAATTTGTAAACATTTGGAGGAAAAATTCGAGCATATTTAGGGATCTCTTTATGGTCTGATAAGATCAACTTGAATCCTTCAACCATTTTGAGTTATCTTGGTGAAGTTTTAGGACCTAAATTTTAAGATTTATGGGGGCTTACAAAAATGAGGTTTCTAGAACCTTATTTTCTAGAGCAACTTAGGTGTTGGCTTCTTAAACAATTTTGTAACTCTTTTGAAGGAGTTCTTCATATGTAGATAGAAAATTTGTGACTTTGGGAGTCCTTTGTTATACCTTTGCAAATTTTGTAACTCAATTGGAGCATGTTATATAGAATTTATGTTGGTTACTATTGATGGTTCAATTTTCCTTCTAGTTCTTGCAAAATATTGTGCATTTTTAGGTGATTGATCAAGCTACTTTGTGAAATTTTCATATTTCCTTATAGCTTTGTCTCATGTTTGCATGCCTTTCTTTGCAAAAGTAGTATTATGTAGGTTACAAATTTTGTTTACAAAATTGCACATGAACTTTTAATTTGTGAAAATTGCTTTTCCTTCTTGAAATTGTGTGCAAGTCAAACTTGTTTGTGAAATAATTATGCATAACCTACAAAAACTTGTTGTGTAGTCTTATATCGATAATCAATATTCAAGTGTAATTTGAGTGTCTCATAGCTCTTATGAATTTGGTGCACCACCCATTTTATTTCATATTTTTAGTATTTTTCCTTTTATGCACCATATCCTTACCCTTTTCCCATAAAGTCAATAGTTAGGTGATATTACCAGCTAGGATCCAGCTTTATCCAAAGGTTCATTTCAAATTTAGGTGACCCATAGCCTTTAAATGATCCCATGTTTCTCTAGAAATCCTAGTTTTCATAATTTTGCATAGGGTGCATTTCTAGGAGATAACAATTTTGACGCACTCAATGAGATTGTTGAATATGACAGTTTAGAAAGAACACATTTTATTGCTGATTTTGATATGCAATCAACAATATTTAAACCTTAAAGAGGTTGAAATCTGCATGTCTAGCAACTCCAGGTTCAAGTTTACTGGTTTGAGCAATACCAGTTCTAATATGTTTCAGAATGTTTGAAGAATTTTTTTTTTCTGGCTTCTTAACTTCTTGATTGAAAAAGCATGCCTTCATTTCATGGAAACATGGCTTTTTATCCTCCATTCCATGAAAATCTCACTTATGTGCACTCTTACCATCCATATGAGTCAGAATGTATTGTTGGTCTTGTTCTCAATAACCCACAAATAATAGATGACCAACAAGTTCAATATGCCATCCACCCACCCACCCTTACTAGTCCTAGTTTGTAGCCTCAACATGACTATTCACATAATCAACCTCGAGAAAACCCTTATCAAAGTTTGTTGATTTCGGTCAAACAATTCAATTATATTTTGTGGGATATGAGACAAAATCTTGATTGTATGAAGATTAATGATATCAGTAAAGTGTTCTCTCACATGAACAGAATGTTGTTTGATATTAAGAGGTAGAAAGAAACCATTATCCAGCAACAAGAAATGGTTGAACAAGCCTACTTTTATGATCAAGAGAGGGTGGAAAAAATAATCCTATTTGAAGAAGGTCTCAAATGCAAGATAGCTGCTAAGGAGGAGCAAATGAAGCTTTTGCCAGTTCAGGTGCAAGGCAATGAGGCTTACGTAGAATATCAGTGCAAGTTGCATGAGAAGGTTCGAAGGAAGTAATCTGAAAAGAGTTTTGAAAGGAAGAGAGTTGCAGAGGAGGAAGTAGAGGAGCCTCACAAGTATGAGGTTCAAAATTTCAAATAGGAAAAATCTTCTGGGTTTTCAAGTGAACCTACTGATAAAAATTCTACCCTTGAAATTCCAAGTTGGAAAGGCTCATCTCTGCCACCTTGTAAGGTTCCTTCTCCCATCATACAAACAAAATCATGCTCTAACAATTAGAGAATAGAAGAGGATAAAACCCTTGATCAAAATAACTCAAGCTTACTCATCTTGGAAGAGGATAGAACCCCAAATCTGTTACATTTAGCTATGGAGGAGTATAGAAAACAACAGCAGCAAATGATTGAACAATAGGAAGACACTAGAGAGTTGTTGATTGATGGTAATTAGCAAGACAATGGGGCCTTAACTCAAGAAGGAAAGCCCAAAATTGAACCTCATACTATCCTCCAAGATACGATCTTTGATGTTTGCAAGCATACTATGGATGAGAAAGCTAATTTTGAATTTTTTGAATGGATATGTATAGGTATAGTTGAATAGGTTTGTTCAAAGTTGGATGTTGAAGAATCAAAAGAATCATAAGAAGTTAATAGTCATAATGATCTAGAGCAGTAGCTTATAGAGGTGCTGAAACAATAGGAGGAGCCTCATGAACCTGATTTACAAGGTTATATCTAGTTAGAGGAGCTTCCATTCTGTTGTGTAGAGGAGCTTGAAACTAAATCATCACTTGAATTTTTTCCTTCTTTCGTTGAAGAATATAAGCCTGAATTGAAATCTAATATTTCTAGTGATAATAAGAACTATGAGCAGCTACCTTTTTGGTATATAAAAGATCTTGAGGTTGATGAATTGATTGAAAGTATGTTGGAGGAAGCCATTTCATTGTTCTCCATGGAAGTTATGAATGTTCATTTGGGAAAGCATGAGCATATTGAGGAAGTTTTCATTTTTCAACCAAGTCAGCCACTAGGGTCAAACCTTTCTAGCCAGCAAGGTGATAAAATGGAAATCCATGAGCAAGAGGTCAACAAGGAAAGTTCAAGATATTTCTTTACCAGAGGCTATCCAATCAGGTACCTAGCCCAAATGGACTCCAATAAGGTGCTCACACATGAAGATACAATGAAAGATGGTATCCAAGATGTGCTAGCAACTAAACAAGAGTATGTTCAACTCCAATTCACTTATTCTCCTTTGATTGAAAATAGACATGGTCTATTTAGTGAGGTAAGTGAACTTATTCCCCTCTTTCAAGAGGTAGTGCATCATCATGTTAAACATTTTTCTGTGTCTCACTATTACTCAACTGTCTTAAGCATGCCAGTCATTATATTTTGAGAAGAAAGGGAAGCTATTTCAGTCATCCTATAAATGGTTTTTTTTTACCATTTTCTTACTGGTTAGTGTAGGGTAGGTTTAGTTACAATATTTCAATTCCCTAAGTGTTGTTCCAATATAGTTAGATAGTTTTCCCTTTTGTAGTTTTCCTATTTTAATAAGTTTCCAAGTGACCTGATGAGTCTCAAATGAGTTACAACTATGTGCAAAGTTGCTTTAAGTATTCCTTAGATTTTACAAAGTGACTCCATGCCCAATGGATAGATCTAGGCTACTAGTTTACATGTTTAGCAGGAAAACATCCAAAAAATGTTGCCAAAAATGTTTCCAGATTTTCACCTATGGCTCAATCAGGTAGAGCCCACTAATAGAAAGAAGAAAGAAAATGGTACATTTACTATTCCCCTTACATTTCATTCATGTATACAAATGAAATAACTTGAGATACTACAACTATAGATCATCGCATTTATATAGATGCATGAAAACGTAAGAATATTTTGCAAACTTCTTCTAAAAAGTTATTTTATTGATACAAATATTCATATTACTCACACAAGTTGTGAGTTTAACTCTTGTCTTATTCAATAAAAATCAAGGTTAACATGTACATGAATAATTAAATGAATATAAAAGAATATCATGTAACAAGCCATTTCCTAAGAATGACTAGTTTTTGTCGAGTCTTCTTGTTTGGTTGTTGTCTGAGTTCTTCTAGCATTCCTAGCTCCTTGAGACTCCTGTTTCCTACATTAAACCAAATCAATGTGTTAGAGAAGTGCTCTAAGCAATGAAATATTGCATACCATACATTATCATTTACCAATTCATATATAAATTAACCTTAATCTACACCAAACAAACATCAATATTCTAAATATATCAGAAAAAACACTGAAGTCATTGAAACAGCACATCAAAATATACATGGTTTTTTCTAACTTGTTTGTTCCATGTGCAGCTACAGGTGCAATCATATTTTTAAATCAAATGAGTGGGGATAAATGTGGCTCCCACAAGGGTTGATCCCAATTCATAATAAGGTGTGCATACAAAGATCATAAGTAAATGCAGATGTGATATATCATTTTCTCATTAATAACTATAGAAAAAGTGCAATGCATTTCAAATTATGAGCATAATTGTTACAAGCTCACAGTGCTATCAAACATAATCAAATGGACCTAATTTCATAAAGGTGTAATTGTTAATCAAGATGTTGTCATTTTAAGGGTCATGAGGAAGCAGTCATGAAAGATAGAACTTCCATATAGTAATGCATAGGCTCCTCTAAAAATTCAATAAGAATGTTGATAATATTGGTACATTAGAATGATAAAAGATCACTAGTGATAGTTATATTACGAATGCTATAGCAAGAGCTAACCCATTCATTGGAAGGAGTGAAGTTTTATAAATAAGCAAAAGATTCATATCTTATCACCATTGTAAGAAGTAATGAAATATAGGGAAAGCTTACTCATTGATTAATATCTTCACAAATATCAACATACATTAGACTATGAATGAACATAGTTTACAATTCATGAGATGCAACATAATCCATAGCAACTGTCAAGCATCAAGACAACCCTTTTCAAAGGTTTAGTGACATAAATTTCTATCCAAAAATAATAGCAATGCCCTAACAATATGAAAGTGGTAGATATAATGTACTCCTACGATAATGTCATGAATTAGCAAGGGAAAATGAGAGAGGGTGATGTTGTGATAGCCACAAACACAAAGCCAATTGTGGATTTACTAAAATGACAGTCAAGAACAAATTATGATTGTGGAAGTAATGAATTGTTAACAGTCCACAATGCATCATGATGGATATACAACATGGAGATAATTGCATTTAAAAGGATAGTTTATAAAACATAGTTACTGTGCACTCATAGTAGGAGGGAAAGCTAAGAAAACAAGAAAAACTTAGAATTTTTTTTATGCAAATTTGGCCATAAACAAAAATATGCTCTCGAGCTTCTAAGATGAATAATTTCCCTCAAAGTTCTTAAGAGGAAACCCATAAAGAGACTGATTTCCTCCCTATTTTGGCCTAATATGACTTGAAATGAGCACATTTTGTTTATATAAATAAAGGAAATGTAATCTTTAGAAAGGCCAATGGCCTATATCCAAGGCAAAGCCCGTAGCCATGCATAACAAAGATACAAAGAGATAGTTGTAAAAGACCTCCAAAAAACCAACAATGAACAACATAGAATGCTATACTAGACTAGGAATAAAATGGGTACAAAGAATAAATGCAAGGAAGATGTGTATTTATGCAACAACTCACGAGAAACAACAACAATCAATATCTTTGATAATAGAAGAATTCCTGTAATACATTTATCTATATTCAATGGAGTTACAGTGTCATCAGAGTTGAAAGGTGATCATGCTACCTTTTAATGTGAACAAATACACAAGTTTTTATAAAAACTCTATTCAAAGAATATAAAAGCTGAGCAAGAATGGAAAGGTCAACATTTCATATAGAGTAGTCAACTGGGTATATAGCTACAACCATTAAAATAATGGTGATGAAGTTTATAAAAGACACATAAAAGGAAAAAGAAATGAGGGAGCTCGTGGCCTGTGAGTCAATTAGCCTTCCATCATCGAATATTTTAAAAACTAAAAGGTATTAACTTCAAACATGTTTATTTACAAACCCAAAAGTTAAAGAAATGTAATCTTGAACCCTATCCATTCTTTGTTTATAAACCAAGAAATTGAGAATAAAAGTTTTCTAGAATCACAAAACCATTTACAATGCAACATCCTCAGTGCAAGATGGATGAAATGCCATGAAAATTCTAGATATATTCAATAAAAAAGGGATTGGAGCCATGACATATACATAGAAAAGCATAGGAAATGCACAAAAATAAAATATATTCTCCCTTTAAGAAACCACAATAATTTGCAATTGTAAGCTCAAGCTTTTTGGGATATGGAAAAGGCATAGAGAAATAGGTATGAGGGCTTACCCACAGACATTCCACCTTGAATCTGTAAGTAAAAACTTCACTTTCAGCTTCAAAACCCTTCACCTTGCTTACTCATGGGGTTACATCAGCATAGCGGAAAAAATGAATGAACTGATCAAAATGTGTAGCTGCGGTTGTGTTTAGGGTTTTTTGTTTACCCTAAATGGCCCGTGAGCACTTAGGTATTTTTTCCTATGTTTTAAAATGACATTATTTATAACTAATACCCTGTGGCTTTTGCCTTGTATTTTAGGCATGAAATATGAAGGATGACTTATCCATGACTAAGTCAAATTTGACTTAGTATTCCTATTCACTTTTGTCTATACTGAATACATGGAGAGTTTTCCTTGCATTTCTCTATATTGTAAATTCTTTGATTAAATGATATTTTATAAATCATTTAAAATGGGCCATCATCCTTTAGATGAAAAATAGAAGCATGTGCTCATATTACTAAGTAATGCTAGAAAGGGGAAGTTGTAATTGAGCTTTATGCTTGTGCTAGAATATAGGGATTTTGGATTTAGTTTGCAAAAATTTGGAGGAAAAATTCGAGCATATTTAGGGATCTCTTTATGGTCTGATAAGATCAACTTGACTTCTTCAACCATTTTGAGTTATTTTAGTGAAGTTTTAGGCCCTAAATTTTAGGCTTTATGGGTGCTTACGAGAATGAGGTTTTCTAGAACCTTATTTTTTGGAGCAACTTAGGTGTTGGCTTCTTAAACACTTTTGTAACTCATTTGAAGGATTTCTTCATGTGCAGATAGATACTTTGTGACTTTGGGAGTCCTTTGTCATACCTTTGCAAATTTTGTAACCCATTTGGAGAATGATATATAGAATTTACCTAGGTTACTATTGATGGTTCAATTTTCCTTCTAGTTCTTGCAAAATATTGTGCATTTTCAGGTGATTGATCAAGCTACTTTGTGAAATTTTTCTATTTCCTTATATCTTTGTCTCATGTTTGCATGCCTTTCTTTGCAAAAATCATATTATCCAGGTTACAAATTGTGTTTGCAGAATTGCACATGAACTTTTAATTTGTGAAAATTTCTTTTTCTTCCTGAAAGTGTGTGCAAGTCAAACCTATTTGTGAAATACTTATGCATAACCTACAAAAACATGTTGTGCATTCTTATATCCATCATCAATATTCAAGTGTAATTTGAGTGTCTAATAGCTCTTGTCAATTTGGTGCATCACCCAGTTTATTTCATATTTTCAGTTTTTTTCATTTTATGCAACAATATCCTTACCCTTTTCCCATCAAGACAATAGTTAGGTGATATTACCCATTAGGAGTCGGCCTTATCTAGAGGTTCATTTCAACTTTAGGTGACCCAAAATGTTGAAATGATCCCATGTTTCTCTAGAAAGCTCAGTTTTCACAACTTTCCATAGGGTGCATTTCTAGGAGATAACAGGAAGCTTCAAAGAAAGGGAGAGCTTACCAATCCTCTATGGGTAATTCATCTACCGGTGGTATTTCAAGAATGGAGATAACTCACTTGCTAGTAGACTTCAATCAAGACATACAAAATCTAGCTACTTAGTTGGGTACAATTTAGGCCAAGAAGAAACAAGAGGAGGAAGAGGCAATGTTGGCAAAGTATTGCTCCAATTGTAGACAAAATGACTATAGATGCAGGATTGTAGCTAATACTTGAAGTAAGAAGATTTCACCTGAGTTCAAGTAAATCTAGGATGAATATGACCAACTCTACTACATTGCACAAAGGAGGCCATGGGCTCCTAGACAAGGTATGCCACTAGATCCATTATCTTTTGTTGAGCCTTATTTTAATTCTCATGCATCAAGTAACCAATGGCAACCCCCATATCCATCCAATTATGGAGGATATCCACCAAAACGTTGGAATAACCATTTAAATGTCTGGGCCAATCATGAAAATTCTCCACCCCAATGGCAGCAACCTCAAGGGAATTGGAAATAGTTTCAAGGGAATTGGGAGTCACCCCCAAGAAATTGGTAGCAAACATCTCAATGGAGAGGAGGGAAACAATGGCCAAACCAAAAAACTAGCTGCATGCAACCACCTTCTTAGCCCCAAAAACCTACTATAATGCCTCCTCCTACTAGCTCAAGTTCAAATACACCTAAACCCACTCGGCTACTAGCTCATCCCACAACTAACCCAAATAAAAAACCACAATATCATCCAATATAATCTACTAATTCAAATCAATTCCTTGCATATACTGTGAGTGTAAGTAACATCCATTTGTGTTCAGGATCTACCATGCCAACTCCTTCTACACCCATTATCACTGAGCTTCCTATGGAAGAAGAGTGGATTTGAATACCCCCATTCAGCCAAATGTACCTAAAAATATTGAACTAGTCCCAATTAAGCAAATTGAGCAAGAATGACCATTTCCTCTAAGGTTGGAAATAACTAAACAAAAATAAGAGAAGGAAGAACCATCCTTTGAAATTATAGACTAGTTGAAGCATGTATGTGTCAAGATCCCTCTATTTCAAGCCATAAAGATGTTCCAATCTATGGCAAGGAAATTAAGGAAGCATTCCTTAAGAAACCAGGCAGGAAGAAGGAAGACCCCACTATGGTTCATGTGGTGGGACAACTAGCTGACATCATGCTTGGGAGAGTGACTATTCCCAAATATAATGATCCATGGAGTCTTGTGGTAGGAGTTGTTATAAATGGGATCCAAACAAAGAATGCTCTGAATGATTTAGGAGCAGCAATATAATGACCAAGGGTATCCTACAACAACTAAATGTTGCAAGCATGAAACCTACTCCTACTATCATGTATCTTGATGATAGTTCAACTATTAAATCTGATGGTATAGTGGAGGACCTTGTGGTAACTCTAGATTCATGGGATTACCCAATATATTCCATGATTCTTTCTCCTAAAGCTACACTAGGTGGGTACCTTATCATTCTAGGAAGGCCATGGTTGGAAAAAAAAATTCCTATATTGGATGTAGGACAAGGGACATGACTATTTCTAATGGAAAGAGCACCAAAAAGCTTGTTCTCTACCCTCCTGCTCAGCCATCCTATAATATGGATAATCCGATATGGCCACATGTTGGTGAAGAGCCCAAGGAAGTTAATTTTGTGGAAAATCTTATGATGTTAGGAAAAAATTGTTTCATGCAGCTTCAATAGGAGATGAAGTATTATCTAACATAATTCAGAATCATTGTGAAGTAGAGGAAGCATCATCCTCTCTTTTTGTTGATCCATTAAAGATAGTTATGCCCACTCTTCTTACAATAGAACTTCCTGCAGCAATGTGTATGTCTCATACATTTATACCACATGAACTCAAGGTACAAAGAATTAGTGAAGAAAATATGGTAGATATAACTACAAAAGTGCAAGTTTCAAAAACAAAATACCTAAACATTAACAACAAATTGAGTGAAGAACAACAATTGTCATTGAAAAACTTACTAAAGACCCACTAGCATGCATTTGTGTGGGACTATCATGATATGAAGGGATTGGACCCTAAGCTTTGAACTCATAGGATATACATTAGATAATATTGTAACCAGTGAGGTAGCCATAAAGAAGAATTAACCCTGTATTGAGAGAAATTGTAAAAGGAGAACTACATAAATTGTTGGATGTAGGATTTATATACCCCAGTTTAGATAGCCAATGGGTGTCTCCATTGGTGATTTTTTCCCAAAAAGGAGGGAAGTGGTGAGATTGTGTTGATTATAGGGAACTCAAAGCTACCACCAAAATGGACCATTTTCCTCTACCTTTCATACATCAAGTTCTAGATTCACTTGCAGGAAAGCAATACTTTTCTTTTCTAGATGGATTTAGTGGCTATAACCAGATCCAAATTGCACCTGAGGACCAAGAGAAGACCACCTTTACTTGTACATGTGGGACTTATGCTTACTCATTCCTTCCATTTGGCTTATGCAATGCACCTGGAACTTTTCAAAGGGAAGCCATTAGCATATTTTCAGACATATCTCATGATTGCATGGAAATTTATATGGATGACTTTACTGCCTATGGTGTTGATTTCAATGAACCATTGGAGAATCTCAGGAGAGTCCTAAAAATATGTGAAAACTAAAATCTATCTCTAAAAAGTGAAAACTGTTTCATGACGATGTAGGAAGGTGTAGTCCTTGGCCACTACATCTCTCATAAAGGAATTCAAGTAGATCCTGCAAAGATTGAGGTGATCACAAATTGTCTTACACCTGCAAAACAAAAAAATTTAGGAGTTTCTTAGGACATGCAAGATACTATAGGTGTTTCATCAAGGATTTTATCAAAATAGAAGCAACATTGTATACTCTTCTCACTAAAGATGTTGAGTTTCAGTGGACTGAAGACTATAAAAAGGCATTTTTTGATTTGAAGGAAGCTTTGACTCATACTCTTGTACTGAAAGGGCCCAATTGGGAGCTTCCTTTCCACATCCATACAGATGCATCAGACTATTCCATAAGAGAAATCTTGGGGAATAAAGAAGGAGCTATTGAAAATGTTATTTATTTTGTTAGCAAAAACTTGCGAGGAGTTGAATTCAATTATAAATTGACAGAAGGGTATGTGCAAGATCATGATGAGCTAAAAAGTGGCAATATGATGGGTATGTGGCTGAGAACTATTTTTTTACCCAAAATTAATGAAACAAAAAGGGTTTTTAAAGGAGATTCTCAACTTTCCATCAATATAAATTATGTTTTACTTTGAATTTAATAAGTAATTATTATTCGTTTTCTATTCAAATTACGAATAAAGTCCTAATTGATAGGTTGATTAAGAAAAAAAATAGCTTTCAAACAGTATCACAATTTTTGAATCTAAAACATATGTCACATTCTATGCTTTGCATACTATAGGATTAAAAAAATTAAATTTGAATTTCATGAATTTTAGACCATGTTAAGGTGGTCATACATACGAGGTTTTATATTTTTAAAAAGTTGTAATAAAAAATTCATAATTAATTATTTACTTAAAAAAAATTACAAAAAAATATGCATCACATCAAGGCATGAGTCCTCTACATATATCTAAAATCTTATAAAAATATATTATCATTTTATTGTGGTTAGGGTGGTCAGACAGACACCTACTTCTTATTTTTTCCCTGAAATTTAAGTACCACTGCATTGAAATTTCAAATTTTCAGCAAATAGATTTAAAAAAAAAAAAACCTAGTAGTTTAGAAACTACATTCAATTTTCTACAGATTATATTCTTACACATTTTTGAAATAATATAGATAACTTATTCAAATTTTTATGTCAAGTTGCCTAACTCTGATTTTTTTGAATTTTTTGCCACTTAAGGGATTTTTTTTCTATGATGATCCTACACATACCCAGAAAAGGAAATGCTAGAAGTAATCTATGCCATCAGCAAATTTAGGCACTACATAATAGGTTATCAAATCTTTGTGCACACAGATCATGCTTCCATTATGTATCTCATGAATAAACCCATGATATTAGGTAGGTTGGCAAGATGGTTGATGTTGATACAAGAGTTTGACATAACCATTGTGGATAAGCTAGGGAAGGCGGCCAATGTTGTTACAAACTTTCTTTCAAGGTTGACTACATCAGAGGATAATCAAGTCATTGATGAATCTTTCCCCGATGAAAATCTATTCTCCATCAGTGTGCATACACCCTAGTATGTTGACATAGCTAACTATGTAGTCACAAGGAGAGTTCCTCCTCACTTCTCTCCAAAAGAGAGAAGGGTACTCATTGAAAAATATTTTCCTTTCTCATGGATTTTTGGATTTTTTTTACACCAGTCTAGACCATGTCATGAAGATATGTGTGAGGGAAGATGAGACATCTGATATTTTGTATGCATTTCATAATGAACCATGTGGAGGACATTTTGCAACCAAGAGGAGAGCAATGAAAATTTTGAATACACGATATTACTGGCCAACACTCCACAAGGATGTAGGGAGATATACAAGAAAGTGTGACAGATTCCAGATGATGGGAATACCAACTAATTCTAATGAGATGCCCCTTTCCCCTCAAGTATCAATCACTCCATTTTAAAAATGGGGATTGGAATTTGTAGGACCCATTGATCCTCCATCAAATGGTAAATCCTACATCTTAGTATGCACTAATTATGTAACTATGTCATAGAAAAAAGTAACCTTTACTTGACATGGGATTAATTCATGGTTAATTGGACTTAATGAGGCCTTGATTCAAGTGTTGTGAAGAATTTTATGCATCCACACTAGGTCTTGGACCTTTGAAAAATAAATAAATTGCATTTAATGATGTCTTGTGAAGGTGTGGTAAAGTGTTGTAAGACATTCCTACATTCTTCTAGACTATATTTATTACAATTCACCTAAAAATCACCTTTTCATCACTAATCAAGTCCTATTTTGAGGTGTTGTAAAGTCTTGTATAGGACTTTCACACTTTTTAAAACTTAATTAACCTATTTCTTCCTAATTCAACATTATAAAATGTGTTTAATAACATTATTACATCAATCTAGAAGGTTCTTAACTTAAACTTAATGATATACTAGTGTTGTAATGTGTCTTGCACATTCACATTGGTTCTTCTTCCTTCCTAGGATGTGTGGACCTCATTTTAGTGTTGTAAAGTGTACTTAATCACACTTTCACATTGAATTTTGTGTCCCAAGGTTCAATTGAATTTTACATCATTGCTAATAGGCCCCTATTAACACATATTGTGCATCCTAAGGCTTAAATTGATCAAATACTTGACATAGTCATCATATAAGCATAATTTTCTTAATTCTCAACATTCCAGCTAGCAAAAATGGCCCCTACAGGACACATTCACCATTAGTGGCGAATTAGTCCCATCTAGGTGGGACCCATTCACCATTAGTGGTGAATGAGTCCCATTTTGAGCCATTTTTGAGGTTTGAGCAGGAAAAATTAGGTTTTAAGTTCAAATTCTTTAATGTCGGCCTTAGGGATGCAATTTATAGGAAAATAAGGTGAATTTCCTATAAAATTAAGTCTTTTTAACTCATTTTCACATCTCTCTTATCTAATTATCATTCATTCATCACTCATCATTCTTGCAAGTCAAGCAAGCTAGGGTTTTGTCATTTTAAGTCACCAAGGTAGCACTTTTCAGACATTCAAGGGAAGAATCTTCATGTTTTTTTCTAGAAACTCAAGTTCAATCATCATGGCAAGGTAAAAACTCCATAATTTCATGCTTCATTACATCTTTTCATCATTTTGGTTTAATTACCTAAAAAGGGGTTTGACCAAGGCAAACCCCTATGGCTTAATATTCACCATTTCTTTCCCTTTCATTGTATGTTTGTAGATTTAGGTGCTTGGATGGCTTGGAAATTATTGAATATTATTTTTAAAATTTTTTTGAAGTCATATCCACTTCTGCAAGGCCAAAAATTATATAAAAAGTCATTTACAGCTTCAAAAATCAAGATTTCAGATCTAGGTACCTAGAGGTGTAGATTGAGCAGACCAAAACCTACAGATTCCATTTTTGAGTTTTTAGAAAAGACAAAATGGAATAATTCACCCAAAGTGGTGAATGAGTCCCACTGTACATGTTTCCTAAATATTTTTGTAGATTCAGACACCCATTTGGCTAAAACGGGCCTCAGTACAGTTTTCTAGAACTAGGACTGATTTGCCCAGAATGGTGAATGAGTCCCACCACGCCTAAATTTTAGCATTAATAGCATTCTAGAAGTCATTTCTAGTCCTTATCAATGTCTCAGGTGCACAATTTTAGTTTCATTCATTTCTAGTTCATTGTTGCATTACACAATGTGGTTTCAAACAATTTGTTTTTCTTTAGTTTCCATTAAATAATCAATCCATTTTATCACTTTATTGCATATATATAATTTCATTTAGGTATAATTTCATCATACATACATTATATTGAGTGAACTACCTAGATTTTAGGTGTGGGATCTATCTCTTTCCATTAGGTTAAAAACTCTAATTGAGTAAAAGAGATATAGTATTTCTAATCCCTAAAATCCATGGTTCATTTTAGTCAACATACTTTTTCCAATGCTTTGTGGACTGATTTGGAGTCCTTTCATCATTATAGATGTAGCTTGCATTAGGGTTTACATGATGCATTTGCATACTAGTTGTTAAATTTTTCATTCATAAAAGGTTGCATTTAGGTTGCATTGTTGGCATTTAAATTCATTTCCCCTCTCTTAAATTATACATTTTTCAATTAGGTCTATATCATAGCACTCAGAATCCTACAAAAATAGTCAAAATTTTCTAAATTTTTTGAAAAAAGTCCAGACTAGCACTCATTCACCATCTTGGGAAAATATGTTCCTTTTGACCCTTGAAACAGCATTGTACAAAACTTAGAAATTCGTTTTTAGGGTTCTGTTTGGTGCCTTCACTTGTATATATTAGATAGTTACATTTTTATAGCATACATTTCACTATATTTCACTTAAATTAGCTCATTTCATGCACTGTTTAATTTCAATTTTGCATTCACAACATTTCATTTTCAAATTGTTGTATTGTATAAATAGAAAATTAGCCTACTTCAAAACTGAAAATTGCATTTCCTTTTAAGTCCTTGCATTGTACTTTCTTTCCTTTTAATCATAGCATGTTTTCCTTTAAAATATGTGGCTTTGAATTTGTTAATAGTGGATTGTATAAGTACAACATTCCCTCTTGTGAGTTCAATTTTGATTACCACAATGAAGACTTTCAGAAACACATGATCAAACCATTGGTACAATCCTTAATCTTGCATTTCCCATTGGTGTGAATGGATATGTAGACAATCATAATACACATACTTGTTCTCCCAATACCTCTCCTATTAGTGATGAAGGTAACTTGGTGAAGGAAGTTACAAGCATTTTGAGTCTTGATTGTCCATTTTCTTATTCCCCTTTGGATGATGTTAGCCAACAAGATGATTAAAACATGGAAAAATTCTTGAATACCACCTCATCTAATCCCCATAACCATGACAATCAAAATTTTCAATCTCCTAATATCCCTTCTTGATGTCAAGAGAATAGGTTGATATTAGCAGATATCCCTATTAAGAGTCATGATAATCTTGACACTCCCATCCCTAATGCTCCAGCCCTTTGGGATAATCTATTTGAAAACCATAGTGATCCTTCTCTTGATGCCTCCCTCACTTGTTCACGATGAAGCTACTTTACACACTTCAAACTTGGATAAAGGAATTACAAGCTCTCCTAGTCAGGTAGAAAACATCACACAAGAGAATGAGACTTTCATGACAATCGACATTCAACTGACACCTTCTCCTAATCATCCCCCTCTTGACACTCACATCATTGATCATTCCACTATTAGGGATGAAGTCATTTTGGAAGAACCTATCCCTACTTGTCCATAATATGTGGCTTGTTTCTCTCTTAAATGCTCTCCTTCTAGGGAGAATATCATGCTATTAGAAGATGACAACAACACTAATGCATCTTCCTTAGATAAACAAGTGGTTCTCAATTACCCTTCCTTAGAGATACATCCAACCAAGACTACTGAGGTTATGAATGTGCAAGTATCCATTACATCTCCTTCACTCAATGGACCTCATACATACCTCGTGGAACATCCTAATAACCCTCTAATTCTCTATCCACCTTCACACAAACAACAAACTCCAAACAAACCTAAACTCATCCTCTATCCACCTAATAATAATGTATCACAACAATCAAGTTATAATATTGTTGCTCATACATATAACACTCATAATAGTCTGCAACTTCTACAACCAACCCCAACCCCTTTACCTTTACCCAATCTTCCTAGTGCTTCTCGTTACATCCCACAAACAAAGGAGTATGATCTCGTTGAAAAATTAAAGAATACTCCTACAAAAATTTCCCTTTGGGATTTACTTTAGAATTCACCAAATTAAAACACTATTCTTCAAACAGCCTTACAACAAATTGCAATTCCTCCTAGTAAAACTCCAAATGATGTGGAAACTTTGATCCATAACACACATCTTGACATTACTTTCCATAAACATGAGCTCCCCTCTTTTGATGTGCAAAAAAAAAAAATGAAGCTTTCATGATCATCACTCAATACAAAACAATAGGCATAAAGAGAACTATTATATACGATGGTTCTTCTCTTAATGTGTGTAGTGTGAGTCTTTTGGATAAGCTTGGCATTCATAGATCCACCATTCGACTTGACTCTCTATCTATTAAGGGATTTGACAATGTTGCAAAGAAATTTCTTGAGGTAATCATTATTCCTCTTACAGTTGGAGTGGTCACCTTAAATAAACCAATGTATTTCATGCCTTATGCAATTTCATGTAATCTTATCATAGGAAGATAGTGGATTCATGCCATGAATGGTGTGCCCTCCACTCTTTATGACCAAATGAACCCTAAAGATAGTGTATTCATGCCATGAATGGTGTGCCCTCCACTCTTTATGACAGTGTCTTGCAACTTTCCAATACTGAAGAGAACCCCTTGAACACATTAACACCAACCATAGAAGTAGAATCTATTCAACAAAATGACAACAACATTGAACATCACACAAAATTATTAGAAGACGATTGGGGTTCCTTGGATTTTGAACATGACTTCCTGGGTGAATACAAAATTATTCAAAAAGATACAACAAAGGAAAAAGACACAACAACCATGTCAACACCAATTTTAGAAGACCTTTCAAAAGCATCCACCTTAACCACTTTAGACAAGGAAGCAAACTACACAACAACGTTTGATGAACACAATAACGAATAGTCACCTAATCGAAAAACCATGAAAAATATTTATGGAAAGGGTTTTCAGCTTATGAAATGGCTTGGATATAATGGAAAAGTATGTGGTGCTAGTAAATAGGGTATCTACAACCCTATAGACCCCCTCACACAACAAACAACTCATGGTCTCGATTATTGTCCTGTAATCAAGATCGCCAAACCTCCACCCACCATCAACAATATCACTCAACACCCTTCTAACTCATTCTCAACAACTAAAGGTCTTGAACATCATCCTTCATCCAATATGCAACACATGACTACACCTTCACTTAATGTTAATGTCATCTCGTAAAATTTTCATGATTTGATTTTTTTAGACTTTATACCTTCCTATAATGGGAATCATAAAATCTCACACTCTAGAGACACTTGTGTAAGTATGACATCCACTACTAAGCAAGATGTATCTTTGAACCAAACCACAAGACCATCTTCTCCTCTTGATCAAGAGGGTATCTTGTCAAGACTCCTCTAAGATCACTTGATCATCCTCCCTCCTAGAACTTGAAAGAAATGCTCTTCCAGGACTTCATTTTTTGCATATCATAGAGTTCATGGTCACTCCACTAATGAATGTACTGCTTTGAGTCATAAAATCCAACATTTTCAGGAGTTTGGTATGTTTCCCTATGTGGGGGCATCTAATTCCTTGAATTTCTATTGATTTTTACTCTAGCATACATCTCATCAATTGTTTTGGCTCAAATTTGTCCTAAAATAAGTGGGTCCGAGAGGTTTGATAGCCTTGTTCTTGTATGCCATTTTTCATTGCCTCCTTTGGGCTAATCATTAACCTTTGATGAACACATAAGAGTAAGCTTTGGATGTGGATGACATGCCTTAAGTTGGCTTGCATATGACATACTTCTCTCTCTCATGACGTAGCTTATTGGAAACATATGACTTGGAATAGGGATTTCCAAGTAATCTCTCATGTCTTCTTCTCTCTTCTTATACTTTAAAGCAATTTCTCACAGTATGGGTGCTCACAACTACTTTAAAGTGGGGTCATACATCACCACTCACATTTCATTATGTGATTTTCTTTCTCTTGTGATTCCCTCTTTTGGAAGCATTAGGTACAATGTCACCCAGGATGTTATCTTACACTTATCCTCTCTTGGAAACATTGGGCATAATGTTCCCTAAGATGAAACATTGCATGAACAAAGAAAAATCCCTTTGAACAATCCTTAGAGTTTTTTGCATTAACATTATCTATGAATTTCTTGCATAAATTTTTTTCCTTACCTAATAGAGCATGAACCATAATTTTTCTTTGTGGTTCCTTGTTAAAGTTATCAAGAGGTATAACTTTGATATGGTTGAGTAGGAAGCCCACTTGGTAATATGACTTTTCCCCATAGCCACCTTTGTGTTTGTGAGTGCATACCAACTAGTGTATGTATCTTACCTTTTGGTATTTCTCACCCCATAGAAAACTAGTTCTGTGGCCCCAGAGTGAGTACATATTTTTCACCTCACCTTTCTTTCTTGATCTTGCCATTACATGATTTTGTATCTTGATGGTTTGACTTTGGGTCTTGGATCCTGGGGGCTTGTGCAACCTCCTTTGATCTTTGTTATTCTTTCTCATCTGTATTTGTACATGAGGATCTCTCTTGAATGTATACTTTAGTGTGAGTTTGAAGCAAGTTCATCCTCTCACTAAAGTGGGGCTAAATGTGTTGTAGAAAAAAGGACCCTTTTCTTGACATGGGATTAATTCATAATTAATTAGACTTAATGAGGCCTTGATTCAAGTGTTATGAGGAATTTTATCCAACCACACTAGGTATTGGACCTTTGTAAACTAAATAAATTGCATTTAATGATGTCTTTTTAAGGTGTTGTGAAGTGTTGTAAGATGTTTCTACATTCTTCCAGACTCTATTTATTACAAGTCACCCAAAAATCACCTTTTCATCACTAATCACTTGAGTCCTATTTTGAGGTGTTGTAAAGTCTTGTAAAGGACTTTTACACTTTTAATAACGTTATTACATCAATCTAGAAGGTTCTTAACTTAAACTTAATGTTAAACTATTGTTGTAATATGCCTTGCACATTCACATTGGTTCTTGTGCCTCCCTAGGCTATGTGGACCTCATTTTAGTGTTGTAAAGTGTACTTAATCACACTTTCACATTGAATTTGGTGTCTCACGGCTCAATTTACTTTTACATCATCACTAATAGGCCCCTATTAACCCATATTGTGCATCCCAAGGCTTAAATTGATCAAATACCTGACATAGTCATCATATAAGCCTAATTTTCTTAATTCTTGGCATTCCAACTAGCAAAAATGGCCCTTGTCGGACCCATTCACCATTAGTGGCGAATTAGTCCCATCTAGGTGGGACCCATTCACCATTAGTGGTGAATGATTCCCCTTTTGAACCATTTTTAGGGTTTGAGAGGGAAAATATGGGTATTAAGTTAAAATTCTTTAATGTCGGCCTTAAGGATCCAATTTACAGGAAAATAAGGTGAATTTCCTATAAATATAATTATTTTAACTCATTTTAAAATATCTCTTACCTAATTATCATTCATTCATCATTCATCATGCTTTCAAGTCAATCAAGCTAGGCTTTTGTCATTCTAAGTCACCGAGGTAGAAGTTTTTCAGACCTTGAAGGGTAGAATCTTCATGTTTTGTTGTAGAAATTCAAGTTCAATCATCATGGCAAGGTAAAAAATCCATTGTTTCATGCTTCATTACCTCTTTTTCATCAATTTCATTTAATTACCTAAAAAGGGGTTTGACGAAGGAAAACCCCTATGGCTTAATATTCACCATTTCTTTCTCTTTCATTGTGTGTTTGCAGATTTAGGTGCTTGTGTGGCTTGGAAATTATTGAAGATTAGTTTACAAAATTTTTGAAGTCATCTCCACTTTTACAATGCCAAAACTTACATAAAAAGTCATTTACACCTTCAAAAATCAAGGTTTCAGATCTAGGTACTTGGAGGTGCAAATTAAGCAGACCAAAAGCTACAGATTCCATTTTTGAGTTTTCAGAAAAGCTAGAATGGACTAATTTTCCTAGAATGGTGAATGAATCCCAATGTACATGTTTTCTAAATATTTTTGTAGATTCAGACACCCATTTGGCTAAAACGAGGCTTGGTACAATTTTCTAAAACTAGGACTGATTCACCCAGAATGGTGAATGAGTCCCACCAGGTGTAAATTTCAACATCAAGAGCATTCTAGAATTCATTTCCAATCCTCATCCATTTCTCAGGTGCACACTTTCAGTTTCATCCATTTCTATTAAGTTTTGCATTCATTTCTAGTCCATTGTTGCATTACACAATGTTTTTTCAAATAAGTTGTTTTTCTTTAGTTTTCATTCAATATTCAATCCATTTTATCAGTTTATTGCATCTAGATCATTTCATTTAGCTATAATTTCATCATACATACATCAGATTGAGTGAACCACCTAGATTTTGGGTGTGGGATATATCTTTTTCCATTAAGTGAAAGACCCTAATTGAGTAAAATAGATATAGTATTCCTAGTCCCTAAAATATAGGGTTCAGTAACCAAGTGGGTATAAGTTAATGCCATGAATCATGTAAGAGGTAATAAGGTTGTTGAATTTATTTATGAGGATATTTTCACATGGTATGGGGTTCCAAGAGAGATAGTGACTGATCAATGGGCTCAATTCACCTCAACCCTTGTTGTAGCACTAGTTAATGAATACAACATAAGGCACATGAAGTCTACTCCTTATCACCCTCAAGCCAATGGCCAAGTTGAGGTGGCCAACAGGGAAATTGAAGCTATTCTAACAAAAATAGTGGTTGTTCATAGGAAGGATTAGGAAAACAGGGTATGAGAAGCTATCTCGGCCTATAGGACAACCTGGAAAACAACCACATGCTTCACTCCTTTTGAGTTGTATGGAAAGATAGTTATGATGCCCATTGAATTTGAGGATAAGAATCTTCATACTTCAATAGACTTGGGGATGGATATCTCTGAGGCACAAAGGGATAAAATCATACAACTCAATTCTTTAGATGAAATGAGGAAGGCAACCTTGAATCACACATAGGTACTACAAAATTAGAGAATAAAGTAGCATGAAAAATTAATCAAGGACCAAAAATTCTAGCCAGGTGACTGGGCAGTACTTTACAACTCAAAGTATCAATATAATGCAAGAAAATTGTAGATAAGTTGGCTAGGACCATATAAGGTTGTTGAAGTCTTCCCCAATGGTGCTGTTCAACTAACCACAATTGACCATGTCAAATTTAAGTTGCTTGTCGATGGACATCACCTCAGTTTGTATCACAAGCCAACTTCCAAGGAGGAATTCCTATAGCAATTCACTTAGCATGCAACACCTGAACTTCCTGTAGCCAAAGGAAGTAGACCTAGTGTCCCTCCTTCTAGCTAACTAAGGTATGTCACTTGTCATAATAAAGACTTCCACTTTTGTGGGAGTCCACTTCTTCATTCTTTCACCCATCCACCCATCCACCCATCCATATCCACCTTTCTATCTCTTCCATCACATCACCATAACTTCACTTCATTCCACTCCATTCTCATTAATTGCTCAACTAACTTTTTAAAAGGTGACCAGTACTTTCTCCTTAATATTTCCAATAGATCTACCAAAAATTTAGGTATGTGCACATCAACTTGTTATCTCTTAGTTATCTTTTAGTGCTTTCATTTAATTGTTGTAAAATAATGTAGATGTTCTCTATATAATGCAATTATTCCCTTCCCTATCAAATTGTCATTACCACTACACATTTGAGGACACATGCTCAAATTTAGGTTGGGGGGGAAGTGTAAATACCATGTCCATATTTTAGTCCATGTTGATTCATGTCAGCAAAATTTAATTTGATCCAATTTGAATTCTAAGTGAGATGAAATCGACCACTGCAATTTTTCTCAATCATAGCCTTCATTTATTTCTCTCTTAACACCTTTATTTCTCTTGTCATAATCTTAAGTCGCCAAAGAAGGAAAAAATTAGACAACATTGGCATTGGGAGTTTAGCAGTGTTGCAAGAAGGAAAAATTGGGCTTTTAGATGAAGATTACAAGAAGAGAAACCTTCCAGAGTGATGGTTTGATTGTATAAATTTGAACAATGGGAGGTAGGTTAATTCAAAATTAACCCATGGTTCATGACATATTACTGCAAGACGTACCTTTCCAAGATGAGTTCAAAAATTTCAAGTGGTTAGATTATTTCCTAAAGATTAATGGTTTTGATGAAGATGTTGCATTTGAATTTTCCAAAAAATTGTTTGAAGGAAAGGCCACGGTAAAAGGGTTGGAAGTAATGGCTACTGAATAAATGATTACAAAATTTATAGGGTTGCATACCAATGGTGAAAATTACCCTATTTCTAGAGATGCTAGGTCAGCTAGGGATGAATTTACATAACTTGGTGACCCCCCATTGAGTGTGGATAAGCAAGGTGCAAACAAAATCTCTCTACCTAAGCCATGGAAGCAAGTAGTTTTTTATGTTGTGAAGTACATTACCTGTGAAGGTCGTCAATCAAATCTACATTCTCTGTACTTCAAAATTTTGAATCATATGAGGCACAAGAGAAGAATGAATGTGCCAAATGTGCTATACCACCTTCTTTCAATCATGGCAACTGAGACTCAAAAAGGTAGGGATAATTTAGTTTCACACCTTTGTCTGATCAAATTATTGGTAGAAAAATCTGTGCATGATGTGCCTGAAATGACTTGGGAAGAATTCTTAAAAATTGATCAAATTAGACCAGACCATTTGCAACCTAGGGTTTGGGCACAGCCTTGTAGAGCTAGTAGGAGATTGAGCATGGTTGAAGCTACTTTTGGTGCCTTAACTTTTGGGATAGGTCCTAGTGTAAACCCTCCTACAGTTAAACAAACCATAGAGATTAGTTCTTCTTAGGTAGAGTATTTAGAAAAAAGAAAGTTCCTCTTTAGATTCTGATGATGATGTTCCTCTTGGCATCCTAATTCAAACTAGGTCACAAAAGAAAGAGGAAGAAATAAAGAAGAGAAAGGCTAAAAAGAAAGTGGTAGAAAAGAAAGTGCAAAGCTCTAGGAAACAAAAGGTTGACATTCTTCTTCCTGCAGTCGAAGAAAACATGAGAGACTTCCTAGAAAAACAAAAGTATCTAGGCTAGCATTTGGTGTGTCTCCACAAGGAAGCCCTAGGACTAGAGAAACATCACAAGAGGGCATAGAGGCTCCAATGGGGTAGGTGAACATTGGAGAAAAGGACATAGTTGAGGAAGTAGTAAATGTAACATTAGCGGACCTTGCTACCATCATTGAACAAGTTGAGAGTCAAGAGTATGAGGAAAATTAGGGGCTCCTACAGCAAGACCAAGAACAAGAACAAGAGGCCTTGTAGGTAGAACTAGGAGAATAGAAAGAACCCCTACAACTAGAATTGGCTAAGCAATCAAAATCCCTACAACCAGTGCTACATGAGGAGCAAGCATCAATGCAAGGAAAAATTATGGTAGGAATACATAATCCCTCTAATTTTTCAATGCATATGGTAGCCATGAACTTATGGAGCGAGATGCAAAGGAGGGAAGATGAATGGAAAGAGGAGAAACATGGGATAAAGAAGGAAATTCAAAAGAGAGATGAATAGATTGAGGATAAGAATGCAAAAATTGCTTCTTTAAAGGAAAAGGTGGACAATATGGAAGCCTTAGTACCTCATATATTAGAGTGGAAGAATCCTTCAAGGGTCTATGTTTTGTATTTGAAGGAGAGTCATATTTATTTTAAACTAGCAAGGATTATCTCAGGTTTGAATCCTTCCATTGATACTCCTCTTTAATTTTTCAATGCTTATCAGATTGCTCCTCCTAAAATGAAGAATTTATTGTGTGAGTTCTATTTACATAATTATTTTGTGACCCAAGACCATGATTGGAATCCATTGTTGTATGTTGGGATGTTCAATTAATGGAATTTATGTCTTCAATATAGAATGGGATTAGTTGGGGAAAATAGTTTAGGACTTATAGGAAAATAGAATCAAACACTCCCATGCCCATTAGGGTTGAATCTAGAAATCTAGGAGACATTTTCAGGAATTGGTACATAATTCTTTATAGACCAAGCTATGGAAGTAGGATCCTACCTGAGAGAGAAGCAATTTATGAAGAATGTGAGAAGATAACAAAAACTATAGGGGAAGCTGTAATGGGAAATTTTTCACAAAGGCGGACTAGTCTAACTGATGAGTTAAAACAATCTAAGCCTCACTATCTATAGAACTATGTTGCAACATGTATGAGGGTTGATAGATATATATAGATTGGAAGGAAAAAGGGGTAATTTTTGCTTCCATTAACCTTTTAGCCACCTATCCTGGTATGGGCTATGCTGAATTTCAAGTATTATCAATATGATATAGTTGTAGAGAGACATGGATGGAGCAGATTGGACAAATAACAAGGGTTTTATTTGGACCCTAATCATGCACTACAAGAACTAATGTAGGACATCTAGCAGTTGAAAACTTTAGGGCATTAACTAAGATAAAGAACAACCCTTCTACTTCTATTGGAGGACCAACAAAGTCTTAGGCTGGGGGGAGTGATGAGTCCATTTTATGACTCAATTTTGATAGTGTTTATTATCTATTTTCTATAGTTGTTATAGAATTTGACACTTGGATGTTGACCTTTTTATGATATTTCATCAAAACCATAGACATTGGGTATAAGCTATTTTTGTAACCTTTAAATGAAATTGACATGCTATATGAATTATCTATGTTAATTTTACATGGGAGTTAATGAATGTTACTTTAAGGTAGTTACAAATATGCAATTGTTGTGCATACTAATATTATTATGTAGATAATTAAAGCCTACAAAATTGAGGATGATTCTGCCAGCTCATCATTCACCTTGAAGGTCAAAAATGTGATTGTTCAAAGGTCAATGGAGGGAAGACTCTCAGTGAGAGTGAAATTCTTAGTTTAAATTGAAGGATTGTAACTGCCTTGTAAATGATCTTAATTGTTTGTTGAAAAAATATAGGAGTTATTGTTGTGCTAGATCTGTGTTAAGGAAAACATGCTTGACCAAATTTCATGCATGCATTACCTCCTCTCCACTTTTCATGCTTTTCCTAAAGTAGCATCCTCCTAATCTGTTGGAGTTTACCATCTTGCTAGGTAGTAAGTTAGTAGTTTTATTCCTATAAATAAGACTCAAATGTTCCTTCTCAGAAGGTTGACTAATATGATGATGTACTTTCATTCTTAGTTTTTTGAGTAATACAGTTATGTTGCTCAATTTTACTTTTGTTTTCCAATGAATAAAATGAAGATATCAGTTCATGCATCTGAGTCTAAATTTGTCTTAAGGTATACTCATCCAAGGGGGACCACTTGGTGAGAATTCCATCCTTTAGGTTAGTTGTTACTTTTTGTTTAGTAATTAGTTAAGAATCTGCCATAGTTTGTTCCTACAACCACTAGAATTACATTTTGTGATTGTTCCTGTAGCTAAAGCAGACAAAGTAGTTTCTTGTTTGTTTACTCATATTTTAATTCTTTTCCTGCATTTTAGCTTAGGATAGTTCTTGGTTGATGTTCAACACTTATGTCATTTCTTTTCAAGCAATTTACTTTCAACATTATGTTTTTCTTAGTTGTGTAATTAAGATGGCTACTTTGGATTCCTAGTGCACATACTGTGCTGACCCATTTCAAGTTCACATCCTTAGGATGACAAGTTAAATTTACTTTCATGATGATTGAGATAGCTATTTAGATTAGATGTCCAATCTCTGAATCATGAATGCAATGGCTTAGTTGTTAGATCATTGTAGGAGGCCAATAATTATGATGATGTTTTGTCACCTTAAAAGGTTAGCTTGTCACCTAAACTTTGATTATATGTATGGTATAATTTATTATTGAATGTAATAAATATCTAAGTATAGGTAGGATTATTCATTGATAGATTTCTAAATGTAATCATCATTATTCTGCTGGTATATTGTATAGAAAACTTGAGATGATCATTGTTGATTTGAAGTGCACTTAAAGTTAGGTTCAACCATTCTTCTTAGTTTTCTTACTTTGGTTGAAATTTTGAAATTAATTTTGTTTAGTTGGAATACAATTTCTTCTATGTCCTATATCTTTTCTAGATGAAAACATATAATGAACATCTATGATTTAATAACACATATAGATATATTAACATTAGGTGAACTAAACCTTATCATTACGAAAAAAGAAATGATCTCTTAGATTTGATTGACACTAAAAAGTAAAATTGAGAAACTACAAAATTAGATGTTCAATATTTTCAATAAAATGATATCTAAATATTGTATCATATTAAAATTTAGTACTGCACTACCATAACAATCAATAGAGGTATATGTGGGATGGAGGAACATATAGTTAAATGTATAAATTATTACAACAATACAACAACCAAATATAAATAGTGTGGGGTTGTGGTGAGAAAATCTTAACAACTAAAGTAAATTATAGCCCTATAAGGGGTAAACAGTGATATTACGGTATGGTAGTGAACAATCACTCAACCACTAGACTTAACCAACTGTCCCATGAGAGTCCAAAGGGGTGTGCGTGAGGTGGTGGTACTACTAAACCTACCATACCACTAACCCACAACGATCTTGATATGACAGAGTGGTATGGCAGTGAACAATCACTCAACCACTAGAATTAACTTGTCGTCCCATAGGAGTGTAAAGGGGTGTGTATGAGCTAGTGATATTGATAACCCTACCATACCACTACCCCATAGCAGTCTTGATATGACAGAGTGGTACTATAGTATAAGTTGTCAAATTATTTATATCATCAAAGTCAATGATTACACCTCTAAACATGAACTATTTGATTTCCCAAGATTAAAGGCATGTATTCAAAATCAAAATATGGATAGATTATGAAATATTTTGCATGAATTGACATTAATAGTGAGGTGGTTGAGCTCAACAACAATATTACTTTGGATTGGCTAACTTTTTTGCAATCATTCACACAACTCAGCATACCAGAGGAAAGGGAGTTCAATGCAGAAGACTCTACGACTATTATTTTGCTAGGTAAGTTCATAGAAATCCTCTATAGCAAGTGTATAAGAGCTAAATTTTCTCCTACAAGTAGAGACTTAAATAAATCAAGTAGGATTAAATTCTTCATCATGCCACCGGAAAGAGAAGTCAATTTGCACGTAAAAAGGAAGAGTCCACAATCTCTAAAACAAAGAAGAGGTTAGTACAATAATCCATTTTAGATGTGTTACCTAATTTTATAGAGAAAGGATTAAAAATGGTGTTTAAAGATACAACCCATGGATGTAGAGACCCAATTATCCTTATCTCAGGGTGGGATATATTTTGGTACTTCTATGAAGAAAGGGATGACAAGATTCTAATTTCGAATCCTTGGACCTTATATTTGGCCAAATTGATAGTCCCAAATGTCTTCATAGATGTTGAGTTTCTTAAAGTATTGGAACAATATTATCACCCGATTACGAGGACTATAAGAATGCCAAATGGCTCACCATTGGTGGTACTAACTAATGAAGCAATTATAGATTGTTTTATGTTAAAAAAATAAGCTATCACTAAGATTGACTTGGATAGAAGTGAGGAGGATTATAGGAGATTGAGAAAAACCTCTAGGAGTGATGAACTTGCATTACACATGAAAAGAGGCATAGAGAATAGGAGGATACCTATCTCCCCCTCCCAAATTGAGTCATTGTCAATAGAAGAGTTCCAAATATATTTTGAAAGAACTTATTTTTCTTTGTGCTAATCTATCTCATGATGATGGAAATTAAGATACAAAATTCTGAAGTGAACATTGAGTATGACTTTTCTATTGAAATTGAGAAAAGGGCTACATAAGGAATTTTTGCAAGTAAGAGAGAACTTAGCTCCCATCACTTTTAGGAAGTACTCTCTAATGTGTCCTTTAGTATTTCACCAAAATAGAAAGGGATGGAATAAAAGAATGTATGATATTGCTATTAGGATTCAATGGTGTAGTTTTCGAGTCAAACTAATTGACCCATGTCTCATGAGTAGTGGTTCACAAGAACCCATCTCTCATGATATGAATGGTCCACTTAGTACTCATAGGTGATGCTTATAGAGGTGAAGCACTGGGCATTACCAAGATGTCATCCATCCTAGTACTACTCCAACTCAAGCACGGTTAACCATGAAGTTTTCCCCAAGGTTAATCCCACTTAGCTTACAACCCCATTTGAAAAACCTTCACCAAGTGTTCTTCCTTATGAAACATTCATTATAGAGCCCCTTTAGCTCATCAATTGATAAGTAGGAGGTATTTTCTTACTTATAAGAGAATTTATTTGAGAATGATTGATAATGAAGGGAATAGGTTTCTTGTACAAAACTTGTGTTACATCTAGGATAGTAGATGTAAAAATAGTGATTATGTAATATTTCATGGTGATTTCATAATAAAGGTCATGGCTAGTCCTGGTCATATTTCACCAAGATTGCCTAATGAAATCATGCAAGTATTAATACCTTTAACATTAAAGCCAGAGCAGGGACACACTCACAATTTTGGTGACTACTTTTTAGTAGACTAAACATTAATAAGGGTCTATGGGTGTCCTCAAGCCCCACATGTTTTACCTAAATTTGTTTATATTCAAATTACACTTTTAGATTTTATGTGGAAAATGTTATGGATGGAGAAAGATGTTATGAAAAGATAGAGAAAGGGGGCAGTCCTCTCTAGCCTAAGTGAATGTGAGGAGCTATCCTTATGGTTTGACACTCTTGGAGAACTACAAAACTATTTTCAAATGAGGTATTCATTGAAGTACCAAGGAGAAAAGGTATTTGATCTTGAAGGCCATATTAATTTTATAAGGCAAGAACTTCTCACTAGAGCTGGGATTACCAATGAAATGGAATACAAAGAATATGCAATAAGAAATTTATTAGCACATCATGAAGTTTTTTAGAGGAAGACAAATTGGGAAATCATAAAGAGTCTTGAGGAGGAGGAGAAACTTGGGATAGTGGATTCCAAGTAATCTACATTGAATAATGGGATCCTATCAAAAGGATGAACTTAATAATTGACAACTTTGAAAGATTATATATGTTGAACCAGAAAAGAACCTAGAGGCCAATCTTCAAAACCCTCCAATTTGTCCCTCAAACCAAATGGTATTGTAATCATAGAGCCCCTAACAAAAACTTACACAATACAATTAGAAGTATCCCCTAAGAAACCAAGTCCTAAAAGGTAGAAGAAACATGGAGTGGCCCACTTAGTGGCATATGAAACAAGTTAAGGAGTAGGGGATACTGAAGAGGTAGCTAGTGTACTTTTGAATTTTAAAGATGATGAAGTTGATCATCCACCACCTAAGCTTGTAACTAATTCTCTCGAACAAGAAGAAAGAGTGGATGAACATGGGAATAATGATCAAGAATGGCATGATGATGAAAGGGTGATTGTTTCCCTTATATTTATTGAAGATGATGACTTTGTTCAAACTCCTAAGTTTAATGATTTTTGGATTAAGAAGAAAATGAAAGAATTTGAGGAGAGGCTCCAAATTAATAAGGTTGGAAATGAGGAGTCACAACATGATCAGATTGTTTCCCATACTCTTAAAGAAATTAGGATTAATGAAATTATTCTTAGCCCCTAAAAAGAAAGAAAATTGGTCTTAGAAATCAATATACTAATTATTCTGGGAATGGAGTTAAAAAGAATATTCTTACTAGAATAAGTAAGAAGACAAGAAGATCCCATGTTGGTCTCTAAGTTCAATTCAGATGAGGGAATGAGTAGCATAGGTTACAATCTAAGAAATGAAACCCTAGCCTTTTGGATAGAGAATAAAAGAATAGAAAAAACAAGATTGCTTGATGTTGTACAAGAAACGAGATGGAATTCCATGGTAAACATACTTCAAGACACGTCAACATTAGAGGAAACTACTATGATAATGCACTAAAAAATGTTTACTAGGGTTGCAGTTAAAATTATGGAGCTTAGATTGGTAGAATATGAGAAAGCAAACATTGATCTAAATGATGAAGTGAATAGGTTATTTATAGAAAATGTAAAATTGAAAAAGCAATTAAAGGGAGGTGGTCCTTCCCAAAGCACATAATTAACATTATACTATCCCCCTAACATCTATACTAATATAGGTGCAATCATTGTTGAACAAGTAAATGTGCTAAAAAAATAAATTGAGAATTTGAAAAAGAGTAATGAAGAAACAAAGGAAGGAGAAAAGAGACAAACCCTCAGGGTATTGGAAAAGATCTTGGAGAATATGGTTAAACTAATTGTGGAAAAATTAGAAAATGTGCATGAATGTTATATCTCCTTGTCATAAGAAGTTGATCAGATAAAGGCCCTTGTACCTGTATTGGACCCCTTGTTCAAGAAATGACAACCTATACATCACTCCTTAATAAATTTGTGCAAAATTTTACAAAGGACTATTGAGGCCCCTGCAACTTTAAATCCTATTGAGCAAGTGGTCTAAATGTTCATAGATGAATTCCAATACATATCTATAGAAGACCAAAAGATCAAGGCAAGAATGGATTCATTTTAGACAATAAAGCAGTGGTTTGTGCCTAAGATACTAAGAGATGATGACCAACTAAAAGTATCCAAGGATTGGGTAGATGAGTTTAGCCAAATTGTTACCAACTTCCTCACTAATTTACAAAAGGATGGTTAAATAAATCCTCTCAGCTTCAATTTAACCTTGGATGGAATAATTGAACTAGATGCTAGATACTCAAAAATCATCATAGATGGGTATGTGCAAGATCATCATGGAAAAAATAGGCCTTTAAGTGGTGAATTTTTTTAAAAAAATTAGAGTTAGGCAACTTGACATAAAAATTTGAATAATTTATCTATATTATTTCAAAAAAATGTAAGAATAGAATCTGTAGAAAATTGAATATAGTTTCTAAACTACTAAGTTTATTTAAAAATAAATAAAATTATTTGGTGAAAATTTGAAAGTTCAATGCAAGAGTACTTAAATTTTAGGGAAAAATAAGAAGTAGTGTGTCAGACCACCCTAACCACAATAAAATGATAATATTATTTTATAATATTTTAGATATAAGTAGAGGACTCATGTCTAGATGTGATGCATTTTTTTTTTTAATTTTTTTCCAAGTAAATAATTAATTATGAATTTTTTATTACAACTTTTAAAAAATATAAAAAACTCGTATGTCTGACCACCTTAACTTGGTCAAAACTTAATGAAATTCAATTTCATTTTTCTAAATCCTATAGTATATGAAGCATAGAATGTGACACATGTTTTGAATTCAAAAAATGTGATACCATTTGAAAGATATAGATTTTTTGAATTAGTCTATCAATCAGGACTTTAGTCATAATTCAAATAGAAAATGAATAATAATTATTTATTAAATTCAAAGTAAAGCATAATTTATATTGGTAGAAAGCTGAGAATATCCTTTAAAAACCCTTTTCGTTTCATCAATTTTTGGTAAAAAAAGGTCATTAGCCACATACGCATCATATCGCCACTTTTTGGCCCATCATGATCTTGCACATACCCAGATGGAATATGGTTATTAGATAGAAAATTGAAGAGTCACTTGGCCAACACATGAAAAATATAGGAGTAAAAAAAGCCTCATGACTACACAGTATACCAATGGGATTAGACATATCTAGGTCCCCTAGAAGAATAGGCCTTGTAGTGAAGTACCAAGCCTTACAGATACTATCATGTAGAGAGGACCTTGCTAGATCTGAATGATCATAGGTACCTTACAATGAGTAATGCACTTATTTATCTTGTGAGTGCTCTAGACTTCAAAATATGAACATTTCTCTTCATTTCTCATCTTGCATTGCTTTTATGTAATCCTATGTAAACAACAATAATTAAGACTTTTTGATTTATGTTAAAAGTGGATAACTGAAAAGAAACTTTTTGACATGTTAGTCAAGACAAAATTTTGAAATGTATTATAAAATATTTTTGAAGATCAATAGAATGAAGTTATAATTGGTGTCCAAATTCTAGTTTCAATTGTTGGTTGAAGTGAATTAATGAATGTTATCTTGCTATCTCTAGTTTGATATTTCCTTGTTATTAAAATCAATATATCAAGGGTATATATGGTTTATCAAAACACATTTCCTATCTCTGTGTGGTTAATTTACTGGTTCCATCAAGGAAGGATTGAATTCCTTTAAGTAAATCACACTAACCTAGGGAAAATAATAAAATAAAACTAACAAGGAGATATGTGGTTTATAATTAGGAATTATTTATTGGTGTCAAAATATTATCATATACGATAATATTAAATATACATTTTCCTGGTTCAACTCCCAAGATAATTGGAGACAAATTAGACATAACCTTACTAGAGTATGTTTTTCCTTCATCGTGCTTGTGTTATTTTTTTATGAATTCTTTTCTTGTGAATATATCCCTAAGGAAAATTTGTTTGATACCTGTTATTGTAAATATATTCTTGTTTTTTTACTACAAATTCTTTTTAATCTATAAACTAAATTCTATTTTAAGTTTCCATTTGCAATTATCAGTAGATTGGAAAGACAAAATTTATCAACTTATGAAATCAATAAAGTTTTACTGATTCAAGTTTTTTATTTATACATTATTATTTATTTGGACTTTAGGAAATGAGGAGAAGGATAGTACGTGACAAATTAGATGATAGTAATCATAATTTGCTGAAATTTCAGTTGCAGATTATGAGCACTTTTGTAGTGAAAAGTGGCCAAGAATAATGAATATTTATCATGTCTTAGTTTGAAAAATATGCAAGTTGTAAATCCACTAAGTAGTATATTATTTGTTTAATGAAATTTATAGGAAAAAGCTTTATTTTTTTAAGGCATAATATGATATTCATTTTATTTTATAGGAAAGAGAAAGAGTGTATAGAAAAATGTGGAGAAAAAACAAAAGGAAAGAAAAGATATAGTGTCGCCATTTCATAGAAGCCAACACATTTGTGATTCAACACATGTAGTTGGTGAAAACAATAGTTGTGATGAGCAAGATGAACTAGACAACTATGTGCAACAAATTCATCATAGTTGTGATGAAGTTGAGGTAACATAATAGTTTTCAGTTATATGTCCCAATGTTTTGTCATTCTTCATGCTTAAAATGATCTTTTGGACAAAAAATTATACCTTTTGCATTGTTTAAGTTGTAAGTTAATCTTTCCCAATGTTTTTTATTATTCTTTTGGACAAAAACTTATAGCTTTTGCATTCTTTAAGTTGTAAGTTAATTTGTCTCAATTTTTTTTCATTCTTCATGGTTAAAATATACTATTGAACAAAAATTTATAGCCTATGTTTTCTTTACTTGAATAATATTATTTTTTGCATGATAATTAAACCACATGCAGAGTAATTATATGAAAAAAAAAGAAAAAGAAAAAGGCCCTATCAATAGATCTCTCTGCAAAGTTGTACAACCTCATGTGAATGTTGATAGTGATTATGATGATGAACTCAATGAGCATGCACATGATATTCATAGTAGTTGTCCTACTGAACTCAAGGTGAGTGTTATGAAATCACATGCAAGTAAGTACAATTCAAGTAAATAATGGTTGTTTTATTATGTAAATAAGGGTAATCATTACCTATTTGATAGAAGCTTGTTAGAAAAGTAGTGAAGTGTAATTAGCTAGTATAAATATATTATGGAAATAAGGGAGAACATATAACTTACATATGGAAGCTTAGAGCTTATTTGTAATAGAGTGCATACATATATTTTGACAATGCATTAGTGTATTGCATGTTTAGGGATGTCATGGTTGTTAGTTGTGGGGAGTACTTCATTGCCAATCCATTTCTCTTTCTAGAGTACTTGTACAATCTAGCATTATTGTATTCATACCCTCCATTTGTTTGTATCTCACAATGGGCTAGCTTTCTTTTAGGGTAAATAATTACTTATTTTTATTCAATAGAATCAAAAAAAGTGCATACAAAATCTGATTTGTTCCAAGCCATAAGACATGACATATAATTGTCAAAAATAGTATAATGTGTTTTATATCTCAATGTAATCTATATTTTTTTATTTTTGTAGACATTTATTGATAAAATCCAAGAAGGGGATAAAGTTGGGGTGTTGGATCCATTTGATGGTGTGACTGTGGGAATTGGGTGGATTCACTCACTATCTATTATACATGGAGTCAAATTGAAAGGAATAGGAGATGTAAATGTAAGTATTTTAAAGGTCACGAGTAACATACCCCTTGCTTATGAAGACAAAATAGATGGAGCTATCTATCTGAAAGAGAAAGAAGGGACCTTCACATGGTGGTCACTAAAATATTTGAAAAATATGACATAGTTGATGTTTATCATGTACTAGCAGTTAGAAAGCTTGGCCTACTACTTTATGCAATAGTTTGAATGTGTTGTTTAGGAATCTTCGTATTTTTTTATCTATTTGTGAGTTGTACAAGCAAGAAAAGTTATTGTAACTCAGTTTTTTCAATCACAACACTAAGAAGCACACTTTGTAACACATTTTTCAATGCAGAGACATATTTTTGGACCTTGTATCTACTATAAGAGCATGTTTTCTTAATACAAATTCAATATTTTTCCTTCTTAATAGCTATTTTATTATGTGCAAATGAATGACTGATTATTTTTTTCCATTTTTTTATATGTTCAAATCTCTATTAAAGAATTGTCTCATTTCTAGCACTTATGTGCATAAGTCAGTGAACACAAATAATTAAATAAACTACCAATTGACTAAGTATACTACCAACTGATAGAAATCAATGAATAAGTATTATTATTTATATATGACTAAATATAATGATTATGCAATAAATAAGCAATGTATCAATATACTACCAATTGAAAAAAATTAGTGAACAAAAACAATTAAATATAATACCAAATTGATCAAAATGATTTTTAAAATTAATGACTAAATACACTACCCATGGACAAAAATTAGTGAGTAAAAATGACTAAATAAGTGACCAGTTAATAACAATCAATGATTAAATTAATGACTAAATAAGTGACTAGTTAAATATATTAGTGAATAAAAAGTAACTAAATAAGTGACCAGATTACAATAATCACTGACTAAATTAATTACTAAATATACTACCAAATCGATCAATCAAAACAACCAATAGATGAATAAAAATGGTTTTGTCATCAATTCAATTGCAGTATAGATGACTAGGAATAAACTACTAATGGTCACATGATCATATTTGGTCATTTATATAAATTTTTAGTATTTTTTTAATCATATATTGTTGTTTTTGTACTAGTTTTTGTTGTTCATGCATAAAAGTTGGAACCAAAATCCTCTAAGAGTTTTTGTTCATGTGTTCAACTTGTAGGGGTTTTGATAGTATCTTTACTTTTATGTCATATTTAGTCCTTAGTATCAAATGGGACAAATCAAAGGCCAAATACTCTCTAGTTTTGGTGGTGAAGTCTCTAGATAGACACATTATGAAGATGGGAGGAATGTCAGTCACGACCACCCCTTGGGTGACCATCTGGCTATGACATGAATATAGGGTCAACGGAAGGTTTTTAATTAAACCTATAGCTTGGAAATTTTTTCCATCTAGCTACATAATTACCTTCATCAAGGAACTCATATTCTAAATTTATATAGTCTTCCACCTATTTTGGAATGACCATGGTACTAATGCTTGAATCTATCATGGAATTATCAAAATATTTATCCCATACTATGAAGGCTAAAAAAAAGGGGTAGGCTTTGGTTTACATACCTCATTATTGGTTGACTTCTCACTAATGTTCACAAATTTTGTAGCACCTAAGGCTAGGACTCTTGGACTGGCCTTTTTCCTTTCTCTTGGGTATACATCAAAGAAAGATATAATCATGGATACGGTTTATCTTTTTTCAAAGCATCCCACAATAATGAATTTTGTTCTTGAATAGCCAATATGTCTCATAAGCACATGTTGGTGGGAGATTTCTTTAGTTGTTCAACAACATTGAGTGATCTGATTAGTGGTACCCTTGGTTTAAATGAGGTATTTATTGGCATAATGTTGCCAATGATGTCAAAAAGGTGTAATTGTTTTCAAATGGCTATTTAGTGGAATTCTAAGTGTCATTAAGCTCAGTACATCATGTTTTGAAAGAGTTGGTGAAGGATGATGGAGAGAAGAGCATGTTTTTCAAATACTATAAAGTTGCTCTAATATTGCAATGTTTTCATGAAACATTGTGATGTTGTTGCAGAGGTTACTTCCAAAAGTCAAAGAAGAAAACTAAGGCTAGATTCAATGTGAAATTTTCAAGATGATTTGATTGGTCTACCCCACATGATCTAAGGATGCATAGTGAACTTATAATTAATTTATTTTTTCTCTTTGGTCAAATTAGGGTTTCATATTTAAACCCTAAAGTGTTGCAATCATGGAATTTATTAGGTTTTATATTTTCAAGTTGATTGGATACTAGTGGTATTAGGTATCTCAAGTTACAATTTAAGCCATTTGTGCCATCAATATAATCGACCCCTTTACCTAGTGCTACTAGTTGTTGGAGTATAGTGTGCATCATAACTCTTCACATTGTTAATTAAGTGTTACTAGATGGCCTAGTATTTTTGTGATGTCTAATGAGGAAGATCAATGTTATGTATTAGTTTTTGAAGATCAAATGACTCACATTTCCCCATCATATCGTAGTTTGATGTCCATTATGGGAAAGTGTTTGATCGATATGCAATAGAGAAAAATCAATGACAGAGAGAAAATTAAGGATATCAAACATTCATCACTTCATTGTTTCACATCACTATTGTGAAGAAAAAGGAAGGTAAGAGATATGCTATGTGTGATGAAGGTGGATGGTGATATCAACAAGGACATATGACATAATGGGTTTGCATTGAAAGTAGTTTTCACATAATATTAACCTCATTCAAGTCACAAAGTTATCAGTGATATGTGATGGAAAAAGAGTTAGTGGATGGTGGCATCAACTTTGATACATGGCAGTGTCTCGCTAAAGATTTGGTGGGTCCTTAGTTATCCCTATAGGAGTGTGGGATAATGACATGTATGATCATAAATAGGTAGCCTTTAGTGATTCCATTGCATGAGCCCCTCACATTGTGTTTCTTATTACTTAGGCACAAGGAATAAAGGCAATGTGTGATGAAAGGAAATGGTGGGTCCTTGATCTTATAACTTTGATGGAGAAATAGGATGGACAAGTGTCCCAAAAGACATGTGATAGCATATGATTTCATTGTGTTGTTTATTCACATCATTGTTGTGAATAAAAAAGCATCAAGTAAAATGTGATGGACATGTATTTTTTTGATGGAGATTAGTGGCTAGGATTTAAAGATAATCTATCAACTATGTTTTAAAGATGAAAGATTAATAGAGGAGTGATGGATTGTGGTGCAAAGACCTAAGATAGATAGATTAAATTCAAAGTTAGATATTTTAAATGGCTATGGCAGTATGAACGTGGGTTTGGTCTAGTAGCCAAAAATTGAATGAATTTAATTGGTTTACCTACTCCAACAACCAATTCATTGGTGATATGACTTATAGAGTGGTTGCACAAACTGCAAAGGTGATCAAGACCAAAATTAGATAGATTATACAAGGATATGGCATTAAATATGTATGGATTAGATTTTTGTAGGATTCTAGGTTTAGCATGCTCATTGGATTTGTACATAAATTGATGATGATGGTGTGTGACTTGATGAATACAAAGATTGTTGGAGAAGATAGCAAGTATGTAAACCCTAGCAAAGACTGTGTAGTGAATGTAGAGGCTCAAGGAAATTACTGCTAGTTGGTTAATATATGATAAAAGAGTAAATTAGAAAATTGACTAAGTGTTGGTGAGAAAACGATGGAGTATGGAATAAAGAGTGAAGGAGTGGATAAAACATGCTCATGTTGAGATTGAGTGAAACCCAAAAAAAAATAGGAATCATCATCAAGGGTTTTCATTCAAGGTGTAGAATAGAGAGAGGTGAAGAGAAGAGAATTGAGTTACAAAGATTACACAAAGAGTTGGTTAGTGGAAAATATAGTTGCAATATTGAATTATGTTCAAAAGAAAAATATGTAACAGTTTTCATTGTAAATATGATTGGTGGATACCATCAGATAATTGGGTAGGTTCTCGATGTAGGGAGTTGGTGCTTCCTTGGAGTGGGTGCTCCTAAAACTAAGGGATTGGTGTGTCCTTAGGGTTGGCTCCCTTAAACATGTTAGGAATTGTTTGTAGAAAATATCAATTACATGCAAATGAAGATTAAACATAGAAATGTAAAACACAAAAATAATAACAAGAGACAATATTTAATGTGGTTCACCCAAACTTGGGCTATGTCCACCAACAAAGTGTCCAATATTATTATCCAGTAAATAGATCTGATTACAACTAGTAATCCTTGCATCTCAATACCACTGCAAATGCTACAATACAATGTCAATAGAACCCAAACCCTTAGCCTTTTATCAAGACTTATGTTGGTTACAAAATTAGGGTTTTTTTATGTCGGCCAATAGAAAAAATAACACCAAAACCTTTATAAAATAATAAAATATCGTGAGAGGTTTTAGGGGCGATGCCCACAAGCCTCCATGGGGGCACTTCCCCTTGACCCTACCCTATATCGCAATAGGGAGTGTGCCAAGGACACTTCCCCTTGACCTCAGTAAATAATTAAGGGGAAACCGCACCAATAAAAGAGGGGAAAATTTAACCTTCGAGTCTAATTAGGCTCCATATACCAACAAAACATTGTAATCAAAAGATTTGACTATGAGGCTAGATTAGGATGTAGTAAATTCTAGAAGTTATTCTCACCATGTTGTTTACCATCTTGGGTTTTCCATGTATATCTTGTGTTATATGCAATTGTATGTATACCAATTTTTTTTCTTATTTAGTTTATTTGCATATAGCATTAAGGGGTAAATTTTAATTTATCTACTAATTCACCCCTCTCTCAATTGTGTTCCAATAGTGCCTCCCTTGGTTTAAAAAATGGTTAATTTATTACAAGTAGCATAGCTTCCTTCTCTATAACTTTATGTTATAATTGAGGTTGTTGTTGTGTTTGTGGCACAAACTTCCCTGTAAACCTTCACTTTGAGAAAATCTTGTAGTCTGACTAGACTTGTGTGGCTCTTGTTGTAGGTACTTCATTTACAAATACTATATCTTCTCCTTTCATCCAAGAGAAGAGTTTTTGATTTGGGGTTATTTTTCTCTCTTGCTCCAAATACATGCCTTCAATTTGGGTACTTAGTATAGCACTTTCAATCCCGAGAGACTGATATGCATAGCTTCTTGTATGTGAAGAGATTTGTTGACTCCTCTTCTTTACTATTTTTACTAGAGATTTCCTCTTAGAAAATTTTGAGGAATGTGGGAATCATTGCAAGGAAATCACCAAGCATTCACATCTTCTGCTAGGTTATTCTAAATTGGGACTAAGTCTTTGTTCAATCTAGGCATCACCATTTGCATTGATATTTGTGTGGCTACCATTTGGGTCAAGGGTTGTGACAAATTGTTTTCCCTCATACTTCCTTGATATTGATTATGTTGGAAAGGTAGTTTACCTCCCTAATAACCTTACAAAGGAGGATTTGGGGGTGTTTCTTATTTCCACCTTCAATTGACAATTTTATTCTAGAAACTCCAGAATATATTATTTATGTCATTCATTTTTTTGGATAGTGAGGAAGAGCCCAAGTGCTTTCTTGTGTATTAGGATACACATAAATTGATGGTGGAGGCACGAAATATGTACTAGGAGTGACCTCTTATTGTGATTGAGTGGATATTTGGATAAACATCAGCATTAGCAGCTTAGGTAGGAGCTTTCCAACATATATCAAGATATTCTTAGCTCTCACTGCTAGGTCTTATGCATCCAAGAGAGTGTCACTTGCAAGTGATTCTATCATGAATAAAATGTCAAAATTGGAAGCCTTCAAGTAGATCATGAATTCTATGGCTGCGAAAGTTTTGGCTACTATGGGAATCATGTATCATGTTTTGTGAAACCTAGTGTTAAAATCCATAACACCCTCTTGAGGTGCTCTCTTGATTGTTATAAATTGTTGTAGTAAAGATGGGTAGTCTCCTTTTTGTGAAATGCATTCAAATATTTTATCCTCAAGCTCATCCTAGGTATTAATGGAATTAGGATCAATGGCCTATACCAATCTTGGCCCTTTCATTTGATGGATGCGGCCAACAATCTATGGGCCACATTTTTCTTTGTGATTTTATGAATCATGCAAACATCAAAAACATCCTAAAGATGTTTCAATGGTATATTTAAGTCCTCTTAGGTGAATTTTAGAACTTATTTTAGAGGATTGGTCTAGATAACAGGCCACACATTTTGGGGAGTAGGAACAAGTGGACTACCATTGTTCCAAGACATAAATTTTTTAGGTGCTTTATAGGCCATAGAGAACAAACTTTTGTGTGTCAAAAACTTAGGTACTATAATTTGAAAAGATCTATCAAGTGGTGGAGTGGATTTAACTATAGATTAAGGATTGAATTCCTAACCCTACTTCTCCTAACAGGCGATAAAGAAATTGTAGTGTTTATTCTCCTAATAGCAAAATATGGTAGCTTAGAGTATAAAAAATTACCTTTAGAGGATGTTTTGGTTTGAATACTGGGCATGAATTCATACAATAATTTGTAG
Organism: Sequoia sempervirens; assembly: GCA_007258455.2. Taxonomy (NCBI): domain Eukaryota; kingdom Viridiplantae; phylum Streptophyta; class Pinopsida; order Cupressales; family Cupressaceae; genus Sequoia; species Sequoia sempervirens. Next base: position 336,976,393 of record VDFB02000017.1, read on the forward strand.
GGATACCAATAATCTAACTTGAATGCCTCCTAAAGGTTAAATTTAGGATTTATAAAGCACAAATTTGTGTCCCACTGGCCGTGGCAAAAAAAGAATTGTTCATCATAAAAGCAAGTGCTTCTCTAAACAATCTTATGGGAAATTTAGTGGATGTGGGAAATATTGTGCTCCATTGAATAGCCTTTAGGATTTTAGAAGCTTACTCTTCATTCTTGATATTGGAAAAGGGGAAGAAGGAATGCAAAAACTAAAATTATCTAAGGTAATGTGCCTAAAGCTTTTGCAACATTTCAAATCTCCCTACTGGAGTATCAACTAAAACATTATGAAGACATAGTGACATAGACCCTTCATTGTTGAGAAGAGAACAAAAAAATAAGGCTTATACCAACACAAAGAAAAAACTCAGATCCTCTTGTGGGAAGCACCCACTAAGGTTCATCAGAGGATGATATGCCTAAATAAGAACAACTATTAGTGCTTCAAATCATTTACAAAAATTGTCTTACTTATTATCATAGAATGAAACTTAGGATAGATTTTTATAGGAAATGAGAAAGTGTAAAACATGACTCATTGACTACAAGTTTATGTTAAATATCATAAAATATGAAACAAAACAAGACCGATAGTCAAGATTGTATCCATACATAGATGACACAAAGTATAGGTTAAATATTAGTAGAGAATAAAACACATGATAAAGGCCAAAAAAGCATAGTCTAATTGTGCTTCTTTTTTCCATTATTTTAATTAATTAGAAATACAAAATACTAAGGTTGAGTGTTCTAGACCAAATGTTATCTCAAAAATTGATCTTAAAATGTTGCTTACAGAACAATAATTAAAAATCTCTATAAAAATGAATTTTCCACCCCTTTATAATTAAACAAGGGAAGCAAACAATCATAATGCTCTCTCACACTATTTGAACTCAAAATACAAAACCCTAAATGATGGAATTAAATCCATCACCCTAAAACTTTGTTTCGAGATAAAATTATGCTAGATGATCCCATAGTGTAATCAAGTTTTAGCTGCTAAGCACCAATTGAAATAAAAGTCTAAGCATTCAATCCTGCACCCTTCACAATAATTATTCATGCAACTATTGAGCCAGAACTTGACTGCTATTGAAAAGATCTTTTTTTGTCAAGAGCAATGCAACACCATACCTTAGTAAATAAACCTATCTTTGACATAAATATAATTACTTGTGATGTTGGGTAGGAAATTTCTAGCACATATAGGCACCTATGACCATACAAAGGATGTTTGATGCTCATTAAAAATTCTCCTGGTGGTAAAAACAACCTGAGCTATAAGTTCTAATGTTGTAACCTCCTCCTTCAGAAAAATTTTCATATGGGACACGTGGCATGCAAGAAATTTTTTTGGGATCCCCTTAGTGCTGCTTATAAGAAAACCCTCAGTGTAGACATGTATCGTCTCTCGCATTTAGAAGGAAAGTTCTTTACAAAAGAGTGCATGACCACTATGTGGCACCATCACTCACTTTTAAAATAGGAGAAGGTTGCAAATTGTTTAAAAGTACACCTATGTGACATGTGGTAGAGCCCAACATGTGAGAGAAACATAAAGAAAGAGAAGGAAAAAGGCCCATGATGGCATAAAGCTGATGAAAGAATGAAAAATGAAGTAAAATGAAGCACTTCCAAAAACTCGTCGAGAAAACACTCTATAAAAATAACTATCAATATTCTCATTCCATTTTCTAGATGCTTTTTTAAGACCCTATGATGAGGTGACAATATGATGTAAGAGAATTTGAGACCACAAGCAATACTCCATCAACCAAAAATATTTCCTTCCAATTATGTTATTTTTTCCTAGTAGTGTTAGTTTTGGCTATATTTAGGAGAACTTTTATAGACAATTTGGATCAAAGAAGTGCATCACCTTGTAGTAGGGATTAATTGGTATCTATAGATCTAACTTGGTAAATATTAGCCAAAAATTAGTTGCTATGACTTTCAAATATTTTTCTCCATCACTGAATTACAAATTTCAGATTTTTTACAAAAACTTCCTTATGTAGATATTTGGTTTGTTATTGAAATTTATGGAATTTTAGTGCTAAACCATAATTTTACAACCAGTTTTTATATTTTTTATCTATCCTATTAGGTTTTCCTACTTTTATGGAAATATCTTTGCGAAGTGAACTAGATCAAATGTTTTGTTTTTACCTAAATACTTTTGGAAAGTTCTAATGATTTTTCTTGCACATTTGGTATCAAGTCAGTTTTCTTCTTTGTAAAAAATTTTAGGTCATCATTCCTTGCAAGAAAATATTTCTCATCTACCCTTGTATGCACTTCCTTTCCATCTTCCTTGTAGGGATTCCACTTTGAATTTGTGTATGTAGGTTTATCTTGTCCATTTGAACTATACAGATAAGTGAACATACACTAAAAATGTACATATTTCATCAACCGATTTATATGAATATTTCTAACAATGAAATCCAAATGATGTAAGTCATATTAAACTAGATGTGTTGCAACTATGAAGGTGTTTTGATGCAGGAGCATCCAGTGGTGTAAGGGCAATCTTGCATCACCCAAAAATAGTTAAATTTCAAGTTTCTCATTTTTTAGATATTTTTACATTTTTGGATACCCTTTTCATCATAATAAAATTCTCAATTTACGGTTTTTATTTTCTATTCCTGGGTGGAAAGATATTGCAGTTTTAGTTTCCTAGATTTGCACCTGAAAATATTTTGAGTTAGATTTGGGGCACTTAGAGTTCCTAGATCAGCCCCAAAAGTTTCTAAATTTGGCATACCTAAATTCAAGTGTGTTTTTGACTTTGTGACCTTTCCAATGGTTCAAACGGTTCATGAATCAGACTCCCGGATCAAAAGTTATGGCCCCAGGAAGTTGGCGCACATTCTAGAAGATACAATTGCAAATGCTCTTTTGAAATTTGAACTTCATGTTGTATATTTTTGGCACCAAACCACCTAAACTCAAATTTCAATGTTTTTTTGGCTCCAAACTAAAGAGGAGCTCTATTTATGGGCGGGTTTCTAATTTTTGGGTAACTTTTTGGGCAACAAGCTCGCATATTGCAAAAGGGTTATTTTGTAGCTTTCTGTAACTTGCATGTGTTGTAGTACTTGGGGATTTGAGATCCTCTACATGTAAGAAGCTCCATTTTCTGAATAATAAAATTATTCTCTTGCTTGTTTGTGGGTTATTTTCTAAGTCTTGGGCTGCACCCTCATCAAGTGGTATCAGCGCAAGGTTTTCTTGAGCATGTGGACAGATCGCCAATCATGAGGTAGTTTGCACCAGGACCGTGGTTGTGGATTGAGGTCAAGAAAGATGCCTCCAAGAGTGATGCTTGGTAGGTGTGGTGGTGCCAAAGGTGGTCGAGGTGGCAGAAATGTTGGTGGAAGAGATACACTGATAGCCCTATATTGATGCATTACAAGAGCAATTGAGAAGAGGGTTAAACCCAAGGGACGAAAGTGAGGATGAAGGAGAGGAAGAATGTTCAAATGAAAAAGAGGAAGAAGAAGCAATTGATCAAGACCAAATGCAGGTAATAAGGGCCATTTCAAAGATCGGGAAAAGACACAGAGCAGAAGTCCCCAGTTATTCTAGAAGTCTGAACTCGAAAGAGTTGATCGATTGGATCAACGAGCTAGAAGAATATTTTGGGTATGAGGAAATAGAGGACCCATATCGGGTTAAGTTTTTGAAAATGAAGCTGAAGGGCCATGCCAGTATTTGGTGGAAAGAGGTCCAGTTGGAAAGAAATCAAAGAGGAAAAGGAAATATCACCAGATGGGATCACATGGTAGAGAAACTGAAGAAGCAGTTCATACCAGTGGACTATGAGTTAGATCTATTGAAGAAATTGCAAGGGTTGAAGCAAGGAAGCAGATCTGTGAAAGAATATATACATAAGAATTTCACAGGATAATCATCAGTACAGGCCACATAGAGGCCAATAAGGAGAAGGTAGCCTGATACATTAATGGACTATGACCGAGCATTCAGGAGGAGTTAAGCCTAGTTAGAATGACCACCATTGAGGATGTGTATCAGTCTACTCTGAAGGTGGAAGAGAAGCTGAACAAAAGATTTGATGGCAAGCAAAAAGGACGAGGAGGTCAAAATGGAAGGGGTAGTGGAAGACCTTCAAGAAGCTAAAATGATGATGAAAAGAAAAGTGAAGATGTGGGTACTAGTCGAAGCCAAAGGAATGACAACTTCTACTGCCCTCATGATCAAAATAGTGGTGATCAAAGAGGTAGAGGACGAGGGAGATATGGACAAGGATCTGGAAAAGGTGGTTTCAAAGGAACGTGTTTCCACTGTGGTGAAAAAGGGCATCGAGCCTATGAATGTCCACAACACCAAGGAAGGGGAGACAAAAGGCCAAAAGGTCATGGAAGGGTTGCGCATGCAGATGAGGAGGCCCAATATAAACATTCAGATGATGCTAAAAGGGGAGAAACCCTAGTGATTAGGAGAGCCCTGGTGACTGAGGAAAAGGAACTAGAATAGAAGAAGAATCTATTTCATACAAGGTGCAAGTGTGAAGGAAAATGTTGTGATGTCATTATTGATGGTGGGAGCACTGATAATCTGGTGTCAGAGGAGATGGTCACAAAGTTGAACCTGAAGAGGGAAACACACCTACATCCATATCAGATTGCCTGGTTGCAGAAAGACCACAAAGTTTTGATCAATGAGCAGTGCCTAGTAAAGTTCAAGATCGGGAACTACCATGATGAGGTACTCTGTGATATCATCCCCATGGATGCATGTCACATGTTTTTGGGGAGGCCATGGTAGTTCAATAGGCGAGCTATACATGATGGCCATGCAAACACTTATTCCTTGAAAAAGGATGGGGTTTGTCACAAGTTGAAACCCCTGAAGGAGACCAAAGAAAAGGTATGCAGTAGTGCTAGAATTTGTTATGTATATGGAAGAAAATTTTTAGAAGGTATGAAGCATGAGCATGTGTGTTATGCATTAATTCCTAAAGTGAGTAAGGAGGATAGTGAGAATGTTCCAGAAGAAGTTTCTGGAATGTTGGATGAGTTTTAGGATATTGTTTATGATAATGTACCTGAGGGTTTACCACCAATAAGGAAGATTAGTCATCAGATTGACTTGATTCCTGGAGCCAGTTTGCCAAATAAGGCAGCCCATAGAATGACTCAAGCAAAAAATGAGGAGTTGAACAGACAAGTTCAAGAGTTGTTGAGAAAGGGTTTGATACGGGAGAGTTTGAGTCCATGTGCAGTACCTGTAATACTATCACCAAAGAATGATGGGGAATGGAGGATGTGTACAGATTCTCGAGCCATAAACAAGATAACAATCAAGTACAGATTTTCCCTGCCAAGGATGGATGACCTGATGGACTGTTTGAGTGGAGCTCAGTACTTCACAAAGATTGATCTAAAGAGTGGATATCACCAGATCCAGTTGAGAGGAGATGAATGGAAGACTGCCTTCAAGACCAAAGAAGTCTTGTACGCAGTGGTTAGTCATGCCTTTTGGGCTAACCAATGCACCAAGCACATTCATGCGACTCATGAATGAGGTACTAAAAGAATTTGTAGGAAGTTTTGTTATTGTGTATTTAGATGATATTTTGATTTTCAGTAAGACATTGGATGAGCATCTGATGCATATTCGGAGAGCCTTTGAGAAGTTAAGAGAAGAGAAACTGTTGATTAATCTGAAGAAGTGCAGTTTTGTGAAGAGGGAGTTAGTGTACTTAGGGTTTGTTGTCTCACAGAAGGTCTCAAGATGGACCCAGAGAAGGTGAAGGCTATTCTGGAATGGCCTACCCCAAGAACTGCTACCGAGGTGAGATCTTTCCATGGTTTGGCTAGTTTTATAGAAGTTCATTAGAAACTTTAGTAGTATTTGTGGACCCCTGACTGAAACAATGAGAGGGGATAGAAAAGAATTCAAGTGGAGCACTGGAGAGGCAAAGAGTTTTGAACTGTTGAAGCGAAGGTAATAGAGAACTAACCTATTCTAGCCCTCTCAGAATTTCAACAAGGTGTTTAGTGGATTGTGATGCCAGTGGTTGTGCCATTGGAGCAGTGTTGAGCCAAGCAGGTAAGCCCATTGCCTATTTCAGTGAAAATTTAAATGATGCCAAGAGAAAATATTCTGTATATGATCAAGAATTTTATGCAATAGTTCAAGCATTAAAGAAATGGAGACATTATTTGTTGCCAAAGGAATTTGTTCTATATACTGATCATTAGGCCTTGTAGTACCTAAATAGTTAGGGAAAATTAAATCAGAGGCATATGAAATGGGTAGAGTTTTTGCAGAGTTATACCTTTGTTTTGGAACATAGGAGTGGGAAGTCAAATAGAGTTGCAAATGCCTTAAGTAGGAGGCATACATTAATGAAAAAGATGTAGATTGAAGTGGTTGGGTTCAATGAACTTAAGACACTGTATGCAGAAGATCCTAATTTCGTAGAGGCTCGAAAAGCTTGCAAGGAACCTGTTACAGTGGATAGGACAAGGTGGCTGGATTTCATAACCCAAGATGGCATGTTATTTAAGGGAAGTCAATTGTGTTTCTTGAGGAGTTCCATGAGGGAGAACCTGATAAAGGAGAATCATAGTGGAGGAATGGTAAGACATTTTGGTTGGGATAAGACCATTGCCATTATCAGTGAGCATTATTATTGGCCTCAATTGTCTCAAGATGTGAAGAAGTTTGTACAATGTTGTAGTGTATGTCAGATGGCTAAAGGAGTGAGCCAAAATACAGGCTTATATCATCCCTTACCTATACCAAAGAGGCCATGGGAGGATATAAGTATGGACTTTGTTCTTGGTTTGCCAAGGACACAATGAGGGAATGATTCAGTCTTTGTGGTGGTTGATAGGTTTTCGAAGATGGCACATTTCATTCCATGTCAGAAGACCCATGATGCAGTCCACATTGCTGAATTGTTCTTCAAAGAGGTGGTGAGGCTACATGGTCTACCAAAGAGTATTGTTTCAGATCGTGACACCAAATTTGTGGGGTACTTTTGGAGGACCTTGTGGAAGCTAAAGATAGAGTTAAGTTCAGTTACGCACACCCATCTAGAAATAGATGGTAGAGCAGAGGTTGTTAAGAATGCAGGTAGCTACTAAGATGTTTGGTAGGAGATAAACCCAAGGGATGGGACTTGATCTTACCCCAGGCAGAATTTTCTTACAACAATTCTGTCAATAGAAGCACTGTAGATCACCATTCCAGATTGTGTATGGAAGTAGCCCGAATAGCTCCGGGTGAGAAGATGGACCAAGAAAGAAAATAAGTGCTGAAGGCTGAAGATTTTGCAGACACATCAAGGATATACATGAGAAGGTAAGAGAACATATTAACAAGATGAATATGCAGTATAAGGCTAAGGCAGATCAGAAGAGGAGGTATAAGGAGTTTCAGATTGGTGATGAAGTGATGGTCCACTTGAGGAAAGAAAGGTTTCCAGTGGGAACATATAACAAATTAAAGATGATGAAGTTCGGTCCCTGTAAAATTTTGAAAAGACATGATTCAGGGAATGCATATGAGGTAGAGTTGCTAGATGGATTCAACATTTCCCTATGTTCAACATTTCAGATTTGATAGAGTATCATGAAGGTGGTGCGGAGGAAGTACCACCTGATGGAACAATGTGGGATTCCAACACCTACTCGAGAAAAGGAGGAGATTGAAGAAATCTGGATAGTCATGTTGGAAGAAGTACGAACAGCGATTATGAAGAATATCTGGTGAAATGGAAAGGAAGGCCTTTTGAAGATTCGGTTGCCTAAGTGAGAGGTTGACCATTTGTGTTTTCCTCCACTATCTGAGATGTGACGGGGTCACTTCTCAAATTACCCGGTGTGTCGTCTGCGAGGCATCTAGTGGTGTAAGGGCAATCTTGCATCACCCAAAAATAGTTAAATTTCAAGTTTCTCAGTTTTTAGATGTTTTTACATTTTTGGATACCCTTTTCATCATAATGAAATTCCCAATTTATGGTTTTTATTTTCTATTCCTGGGTGGAAAGATATTGCAGTTTTAGTTTCCTAGATTTGCACCTAAAAATCTTCTGAGTTAGATTTTAGGCACTTAGAGTTCCTGGATTGGCCCCAAAACTTTCTAAAATCAGCATAGTGGATTTCGAGTGCGTTGTTGATTTTGTGACCTTTCCAATGGTTCAAACGGTTCACGAATCAGAGTCCCAGATCAAAAGTTATGGCCCTAGGAAGTTGGCGCACTTTCTAGAAGATACAATTGCAAATGCTCTTTTGAAATTTGAACTTCATGTTGTATATTTTTGGCGCCAAACCGCCTAAACTCAAATTTCAATGTTGTTTTGGCTCCAAACTAAAGAGGAGCTCTATTTATGGGTGGGTTTCTAATTTTTGGGTAACTTTTTGGGGGACAAGCTCTTATATTGCGAAAGGGTTATTCTGTAGCTTTCTATAACTTGCATGTGTTTTAGAACTTGGGGATTTGAGATCCTCTACATGTAAGAAGCTCCATTTTCTAAATAATAAAATTATTCTCTTGTTTGTGGGTTATTTTCTAGGTCTCAGGCTGCGCCCTCATCATTTTTTTTAATAATATAGTATGTGAAACATAGAATGTGATGCATGCTTCAGATTCAAAAAATGTCATATGGTTTGAAAGCTATAGATGTTTTTCAATCAGCCTATCAATCAGGAATTTAGTTGTAATTCAAATAGAAAATGAATAATAATTATTTATTAAATTCAAAGTAAAGCATAATTTATATTGTGGAAAGTTGAGAATCTCCTTTAAAAACCCTTTTTGTTTAATCAATTTTGGGTAAAAAAAAGTCACCATCCACATACCCTACACATACCAATCATATCTCCACTTTTTGGCCCATCATAATCCTACACATACCCATAACATACCTATGATTATGCGGTATGCTACTTGGATATATCCTATGATATGACTTATACAGTTCGATATGGTTAGACTGTTACCTTGATTCCACCTCAATAAATCAATTAGAATCAAAGGGGGTCATACATCTACCATTGAATTTAATTTCATAAAGAAGTTAGGTAAGAGGATTTTTTTTAACTAATGAATTGGTTTTGCAAGATGCGATTCTAATGGAGGGGAATCTTGTGATGTATTTTGTGTCATGTTGCAAACTTTTGATTTTTGGGTTGATTGGGTTTGTTTTGGGTCAATAAGGTCAATTTGGGTTATTCTAGGCTATTTTGGATCCTTTTGAGTCTTTTTGGTGATTAGGAGAGAAAAGCTATAAAAGTTGCAAAAAAGTTGCAAAAGTTGTCATGTCAAAGTTGTCAAAAGTTGTATTTTTGGTTTTAGAAGTTAGGAAGTAGTGTTTATCAATGGGATTAATTTAATGGCATAAATATGACACGAAAACTTGAGCACTAAGGTTGGAGAAGAGATGGAATGTAAAATGAACATTTTGGAAAAAATTGCTTGTGTTTTTTATGGTGAAATAGAATTTAAATTGGATTGTACTACCTTGTACTATATAGTACAACCTTGCAAGTTATTGGAAAAGTTGGAGAATGTTGTTATATTTCTAATTCTTTTAGTTTAAATATATTTTTTATTGTGTTTTGTGAAATTCATGATAAAAATAGTGATTTCCATGTACAAATTTTCACTATTTCCTACCTGAAAAACATCTCTTGTATGGATTGTACGACTCAATACAGTCAAGGGAAGGCATGGGGATGATGAAGCTATGAAATACATAATTTTTGGTTTTTTTTGGAGTTGTTTCATTAAGTTTTGTAAATTTTATTGAATTTTTTTTTATGACAACTTTTTACCCTAACTAGGGTTTCCAAAAACATAAAAAAAAATCATATCTTTGTTTTCCACTATCAAAAAGTCATGAAAATTTGTAAGAAGTTTTGTTTTAAAAATATTTAAATTTTTTTTTGGGCTCAAGGCTTTAAATTTTTTCATTTGTGAGGAATCAATGACATTGTGCTCTCATTTGTATGTAAATGGGCTTAAAACCCTAGTGACTTGAGGGTTTGATAAGATCTATACTTTGTAACATGATTAGTTGGGAATCAATAGAACATGTTGTTAGAAGACTAAAATATCAAGAAACTCATGCTTCATTCGGGTTTTCCCTTTTTGAATGCATATTAAGTCTCCATGGCTATGTTTCCAATGTGCTATAGAATGCATTTAATCATTGTTTGAAATGAATTAGTTTATGAAGCTATTAAGTGAACCAAGAGTAGTTCTTTTCTCTCTATCATTTTTGGTATCAAAGCTAGAGGATTAGTGGGATAATGGTACTGATGATTTGAATGGTTGTGAGTTACAGTTTTGGATAGGAAGATTGGACATAATATTGGTGAGGTAAAATATTGGATGCTTTTCTAAATTTTATTTGGTTTGAAGAAAATTGTTGTAGACTATTTGGAGGCTTTGAGAAGAACCAAGGTGAAAGATACTTCCTTGAAAAAGGAGAAACAACACATTGAGAATGAAAGTGTTGAGGAGAATATTCCATGGAGACTTGAAGAGTAAGAAGTTTCCAAGTGAGCAAAAAGTGATGAGAAGAGAGAGAAGTGAGATGAAGAAGAAAGATGAGCAACTAAAAAAGAAATATTTCACAAGAGATAATAGAGCTAAGACAAGCTTTGGAAAAAATGCAAAAATTGGAAGAAAAATATGTAGTATAGTAACAAGTGTTCGGAGTTGGAACATCACCATTACTAAAATCTTCAAGTGGCTAATAAAGGAAATTGTGGAAGGAATAATAAGGTAGAAATTGAGAACAAAGATAAAAAAAAATTAATCAAGATGATGGATAAGCCAAAGTCTTCTAAGGAAGAGGAAAAAGATGAAGAAAATGAATCCATCAAGACTCAAAATTTTATTACTGACAATATTTGTTAGTATGTTCTTATAGGTGCAGTAGATGAAGAGGTTGAAGTAGTGAACTGGTAGAATGATATATTGATTGAGGAAATACAAATGATTGAAAAAGAAGCAAACAAAAGGATTCAAAAGAAGAAGATAATAAAAGATATTTTGTAGAAAACTATAGAGAAACAACAGAAGCATGGTTGGAAGAAAATCAAAATTTTCAATCTTGCAACTAAACAAATGCAATTGAAATAAATTATTTTTCAAATTTGATTTATGATTGGAAAAATTAGAAGAAATATTTGAGTTGGAGAATAAAATTTCTCTCTCCTAGGGAGTATGATGCAAGGGCATCTTGTGATTTTTTGTCATGTCACAAAGTAATGATTTTTTGGTTGGTTGGGTTTTTTTGGGTCAATAAGGTGAATTTGGACCATTCTAGGAAATTTTGGATTATTTTCAGTCATTTTGGTGATTAGGAGTAAAAAGTTGTAAAAGTTGCAAAAAATTGCAAAAGTTATGTCAAAGTTGTCAAAAGTTGTATTTTTGGTTTTGAAAGTTAGGAAGTATTTTTTGGAAATGGGAATGAATGTAATGGCATAAATATTACATGTAAACTCAAGCACCAAGGTTGGAGAAGAAATGGAATGAATAATGAACATTTTGGAAGCATTTTCTTCATTTTATTATGGTGAAATAAACTATAAATTTGATTGTACAGAATTGTACTATATAGTATGACCCTAAAATTTATTTGAAAATTTGGATAATTTTTTTAGATTTCAAATTCTTTTGGTTTGACTAATTTTATTTTGTTTTGTGAAAGTTATGATAAAAATAGTGATTTCCATGTACAATTTTTCATCGTTTCCTCCTTAAAAACCTCTTTTTTATGGATTGTATGACCTGATATAGTCAAGGGGAGGAATGGGGATGATGAAGCTATGAAATAAAAAAAATGGTTTTTTTTTGGATTTTTTCATTAAGTTTTGTGAAAGTTATTGCATTTTTGGTCATGACATCCCTGTACCCTGACTAGGGTTTCTAGAAACACTGCAAAATTCATATCTTTGTTTTCCATAGTCAAAAAGTCATGAAAATTGGTAGATTTTTTTTTTAAGGATATATAAAAAAAAATTTGGCCTCAAGCCTTTAAAATTTTTCATATGTGAGGAATCAATGACAATGTGCTCTCATTTGTATGCAAACCATAAAATACTGGTGACCTGAGGGTTTGATAAGATCTATACTTTGTGTGAACATGATTGGCTAGGAATAAATAGAACATGTTGTAACAAGATTGAAATATCAAGGAAATCATGCATCATGATATTATTCTCTTGTTGAATGCACATTAGGCTGCTATGGCTATGTTTCCAATGTGATCTAGAATGCATTTAATCATTGTTTGAAATGAATCAATTTATGGAAGTTGTCAAGTGAACCAAGAGTAGTTCTTTTCTTCGCATCAGGTTCCTAACATTGTGGTTTTTCATATTGCTATAGTGGGGGACTCATTCTCCTATGCTCGCAAATGAATCCATATGAGTATTATTTTATGAAACTAAGTTTATATTTCAAATTCCTTTAGCTTGCATATGCATGTAGATTCATATGGGTGCTTAAGTGGGGGCTAAATGTAGTGTAGAATATTGTACTCTATTTTTGGAGATGGTACAATTTCACACTTACTTAGGACCTATTTTTGTTCCCTTAAAATCATAACCTTTTAAAATAATCATTAATAGGCCCCTAAGACCCTTTATTTTGGATCCCAAGGCTTATTTAGACTAAATTCTTTACAAAATCAACAAAGGCATTCAATGTTTTAACAACCTGACATTTACTCACCCCAAAAGGTTAGGATGGGACTCATACGCCACCTTGGGTGTATGATTCCCCCTACGTGGGACCCATATGCCACCTTGGGCGTATGAGTCCCCCTAGGTGGGACCCATACACCACTATCCCATGTGGCACCATTTTAGGGTTTGAGTGCAAAAAAAAGGTTTTCAATTCATTTTTTTGGTTGATGTTAGCATTTTAGATCTAATAAAAGTTAAATTAGATGAATTTCCTATATAAACCAGGTTTCAAATCATTATTTTCATCTATAAAAGTAATTCAAGATTTAAGCATTCACAAGCACTCAAGCATATTTTCACATGAGCATTCAAGAGCAAGTAGAAAGAAAATTTGAAGCCTTGGAGCGACATTATAATGTTTTTATATGTCTTTAAGCTCAATTTCATTCAAGGTCTAATATTTTCAAGGAATGATGATGGCCATTTGTAGTGAATCATGATGGATTCTAGGTTGGGAAGATGCAACTAGCCATCAAGAAAAGCCTAATGACTTGTTTCCTAAGTAATTCCTTCCTCCATTATCATTCTATTTTTATCCTAAAGGAAGGTACATGTATTATTGTGACTTATTAGGGTGGTTAGGAATCTTCCAAAGTGATTCATCATCTTTACATTTCATCAATGCATCTTATTCTAGCATATTAGAATAGGGTTTTATGGAATTTTGGATCACCTAATCTTAGATGCACTTAAGATTAGGGCTTGCATTCTCATTTACTTTTAGGATACCTTGTTTCTATCAAGGTTTAATTACCAAACTAGGGATTTTCCTAAGGAAAACCCCCATAAGAAAATCAATACAATATTCTATTTTATAGGCCTTTTAATAATTTCATATGTGGAAACAAAGTCAGGAAGAAAGAGTAGAGATAGAAGAATAGATTCAAACCTTGAATTTTTGATAAACCAGAATGGGATTGATACACCAATTGTGGTGGATGATTTCTAGTATAAATTTTTTTCTAGGTTTCATTGGATTCAAACTTGACACTACTAGATTCTAGTATCTACCCAAAAATGCTAATCTGGGACTAAATCACCCAACCTAGTGTATAAGTTCACAATATGTGTTAATATCATAAATTTCAAGATTTCATGTCTTCATCCAAGCCTCCTCAAGTTTTTAGGTGCACCTCTGTACTTTCTTAGTTTACTATTCAAATTTGAACCCGTTTCTAGGTCATTTACTTAAGTTTTGCATATCATTAGGTTTTTCATGTTAGTAGTCTTTCCAAGCCCTATCTTGTTGGTGAACCCATGTTTAGTCCTTCATCACCCCCTAGGAAACATTATTGTAGATCTCTTTCCCTCATTCTATACCTTGATTGAGATCTCTAAGGTATCCTTGAATGAACTAAGTGAAATAGGTCTCCTATCCCTTGTGTTCCATCTCTTAAAAGGTAGAATCAACCTAATTCTGAGGTTTCAAAAATGATATTGTGGAATAAATCACCTTTCCTATTAAGAGTAGTATGATTTTGATTATGGTCATGAATTAGTTCTTCGAACATCATACTTTTCCCTTTTTTAGGAAGGGATGTATTAGGAATCGTTTAATCTTTTTTTGAATCTCTCTCATACATAGGAAAGGTATTGAAGGCTAGTTCAGGAAAGGGAAAATTGTTCTTAATGATATGGATCAAGATGCATATAAACTCTATTCCTTGTTTATTCTTACACATCTTTCTTATGTTCCCTATGATAGGAATGAAATTTCTAGCAATATGTTTGGATCTCACTAAGTATTGTAAAGATTATAATTGTTCATTGATCTTTGTTATGTTCTCTTGAGGGACATTGCAAACCAAATTGTTTTAACATTAGTGGCATTGGTTGTTGGTAAGGATTTCATAGGGAATGAAATGTCAAACATATGATCCATAGTGGGTTTATTAGTGCCACCACTATTATTGAAAGATTTAGAGAGCCCAAAATCCATGACGATTGATGTATCACATGATGACATTAGCCTCGAACTATGTCTCACGATTTTATTGGAAATAGGATGCCAAGTTGTGAAGCTCATACAAGTTTCACAAACCTAGGTATTCTAAAAATGGAGGATAAGCACTAGATGAATGCAACTAACAATCAATGCAATGCAAATATGTAAAAGGAGATAACAATTTCTTGATTTTATAAAAGATAATTTTTTTATTATGCTATCTAAAAATGTAAAAATCATGTCATTTAAATGTAATTTTGAATTGAAAAATTGTACTAATTTTGACAATTTAACCTTAATATGGTCAATTTTAGATAACAAAAATTATGCAAACTGAAACAACAAACTGAAAATAGATAGATTTTGATGCCAAAAAATGTAGGAAAAATCCTTAATCAAGGACTCATTCACCCATGGGTGAATGGGTCCTAGTTTAGGGTTTCTAAAAATGATTTTACATATTTATGAGATAATTGGTTTCTAGATTCTAGACTAAGATAGGTGGTTATAGTATTAGATTTCTAGAAATTGAAGTCTAAATGCAAGTGCAATATGATGTTGAATAAAAAACTTGGAGAGCTAATTTGAAATTCAATTTTGATTCATGAAATCTCACGTTTTGTAGCATCCTTAATGGATTGAACATTACCATTTACACATCTCCTTAAGAAAGAAAATTAGTTTAACTAGAAATAGGATTATAAATAGCATTTTGAGAGTTTGAAATATTACCTTGCTAATCCACCTATTTTTGCTATACAAAATAAATTATTCATCCAATACACAACAACATCGGCCCATGCTCTCATTGCATTGATGTCTCAAAAAGATGAAAATGGTAAAGAGCATCCTATTTATTACTATTGTCAATAGATTTGTACCCTGCTAAATGCAAGATTCGACAACCTACTAAAACATGGAAAACTTCTTTAGATATGGGTCATCTGAGTGAAGAAGGAATCTCCAGAGTGAGTTGGTTCTCTGAATGATTGATCCTATTCTAAAAAAAATCTGAGGAAAGGGATACAAAGATGGACTAAAATCAAAGCTTAAAACTACTGCTAGTTAACTTGTTATTTTTGAAAGAAAAGAGACTTTTCCACTCACAACAATTTCTCTATCACAATAGTTCTGACAATCTCATTGATACATGGTTTCATCAATAATTCATATGAAGATTCACAGACATCGAATACATCATACAGCCTAAAAACATGAAATCTTGTGCAAAAAATTCATAAAAGTAGGACATTAAGGCTTCAAATCCAAAAACACAAAGCATCAAACTACTATTACCAATCTCGAGACAAGAAAATGGAAAGAAGAACTCTATTGTATTACTAAAATTGAAAGAGTTTCTGTCTGCAATTGAGTACAAAATGGGTTCACAAGCTCAACAAAGTGTATGAGCAGGAATTGAAATCTCAATTGAGAAGGAGAGCTAAAAAGACTATTTCTTTCAAAGACATAACTCTCAAGAAACCCTAATTTGAGCTCACAAAGAAGCTCAAGGAGAAAACTTCAAACTGTCTCAAAAACACATTGCTTTTATGATCAAACTGTCAAGCCTCTAAAAATAGGTTGAATCTACTTTAAAAGCCCAAAAAACACCTTATCTCTCCAAGATAAGACTCAAATCTGACCAAGAGAGGAATTCAAAATGAATTTGCTAAAAATAGCAAGAAAACATAAAACAATTTATAAAAGATTACTTTACGATTCTTCTTTATAGGATTGGAGATTTTACAATTTGTCTATTTTTTGCAATTTAAAGATTATAAAATATTTTGCAAAAAGAAATGTCTCAAATCATCAATACAATGTTTTTATTTTTCTCAAAAAATCATAAAAATACCAGTATATATTCCTCTCTCAAAAACTCCAATTGATTTCTCTATAATCAATTAAAAATAAAAATAAAAACCCTAAATAGATAATTGATTTTTTCCCTGAGAACACAAAACCTAAGTGATAGGAATATCCACTTTTAGGTCATAAGGTATTCACTATGCATACCAAATCTTCAATTTTTCTAAGGCACAAGACACAAGCCCTAAAGACTTAAAGGATTGACCAACCTAGGCACTTGAATTTGGCACCCTCTAATATTAACGTTCAGACTTTAATAAATCACAATACAAGGCTTAACCTAATTCAAAATCCCATGTTCTATTTTCCAATTGTGTTTATTCTGGATGATTATGATGTTGGGTCGAATTAGGGCATGATGACAACAAGGTCAAACCCTAAATCATTTCATTTTTCACTCTTCACTTTGAAGGAAGAGCTCTGATTGAGAGCATGCCACCATGATGGTTGAGCTCAGTCTGAGAATCTACATGCTTGATAATATTCATCTTCTGCCTTCTAACAGTTGAAACTTCAATGGGTAAGTTTAACTTTTTTGTCTTTATAGCTCTTTACTCCCTTCAAGGAATAAGAAAGGTCATTAAGGTCGCAGACTGTCTATGCTTCTCTTTGACTTTTTCTTACATTTTTGTGCTTACTTTAAAGAGCTCGAACTGTGGCCTAGACTCTTTGTATTTACCTCTTTATGTAGAAAAGAACCACAGGTTCATGAATGTTGGAATTGTATATGCTATTTGCATTACTTAAACATTGACTTCACGTTGCTTTCCTTTGCACTTAGAATTGTTTCTTTTTGGGTTCCTTAACTTTACCATACAACAACATTTTCTTTTTTTTCTTGGGATTTATGTAGAGATTCTAAATTGAAACATTGTAATATTATGGAATACATCTTACCTTATTTCTTCAATGCATAATTAACACCTCTAAGACACCTTTGTTATGCTTTCTCTTTCCTCATCATTCTGGAATGATCATTTCATATTGCATCCCTTAATGTTGCATTGTATCATCAATCAAACTGGTACTGATCGTTCCTCTATTATTTGAGTGCATCGACTATCTTTCATACTCTTGAGCTTCAACATGGCACTCTTCATGCATTTTTATGTTCCACTTAACAAATTGATCTTTAAATCTGCTCTCTTTCATGATCAAAATCAAACAAATTCCTTCACTAAGGAATAATGTATGCCTGTTCACTGTCCTTGGCTATGAAAAGAACACTGATGAACTGAACCTTGCATAAAATATATGATCATAATAAAAAAATAACACAGAACATGAACTATGCAGCAATGTTTGACATAATGTTACTCAGCTGAATTAATTGAGTGAGTTAAACTCACTGTTCACCTATAGCCTTCAAAAAACATTAACCTGATTGTTATGAATGCATAGTTGGTTTAATAGCTTGATAGATAACTATGCTTTACTCTTTCAGTTGTACATCATTTCTTTTGATGAATATGATGATGCAATATTTAAATTAGCCCATTTATAATGAATAGGGCAGCATGCCGAGCTATACCCTTATGGGAGCCTAATTTTCTCCACATGCTTGGTCTTCGAACAATGATCAGCTTCATGATT
The DNA here is from genome assembly GCA_007258455.2 of Sequoia sempervirens. Classification (NCBI taxonomy): domain Eukaryota; kingdom Viridiplantae; phylum Streptophyta; class Pinopsida; order Cupressales; family Cupressaceae; genus Sequoia; species Sequoia sempervirens. The sequence continues at coordinate 336,994,581 of VDFB02000017.1, forward strand.
TTCCCTATACCTACACAAAGAAACAAACAATGTTAGCATAAACAGAATATGATGTTCATATTGTTGTTTCTCCTTCAGCTCATTTCTTTTATACTTCTTTGATTGTTCCAATGTATGATTGATAGTAGGTTGCATTATTGTTGATGACTCATCTAGGTTACTTCATAATCGAAGCCTCTGGCATCTCCCTCTTTTCTCTTATAGGTCAACAGAGCTCGAGAATACAAAGGTGCACCATTCATCATCGACCATCGGTAAAAACAGGCAATGATGATTATGTCGTTTACTTATGTGATTTTTCCTTCGCATCTTCCATAGTGTAGTGTACTATTAATGGTTCATTGTGATATTCACACCATGGCTTGTGTGGATATCTAATTTCATCTTTATGCTTTTCATTTGAAAATAAAATGCATTTCAATGCATCTTGTAATATCATTCTGATTCTTGCAATCAAATGAAGCTATGTAAATATGAATTATTCCATGAAATAAATGAAAGCTTTTGAAATGCTCTATTGTTTATATGCTTAATTTTGTACTTCATTTAATTCTGGAACATCTGAATAGCACTCTGAAATTCAGTTCTCTCCTCTTAATTTTCAACTCACTTAACGAACAATGAACATGATGTAAAAACAACACTCGAACATAATTGGCAATTTCACCTTAAGATATAACAATGTTTAGCCAGCTCCATCAATTGAGCTGAAGTGAAAATTTGGTAACAATTACATTAGCCAAACTTTGATTGATTATGAAACATGATACATAATGATAGAGAAAAAATGTTTAGATCTTGTATTCACTACTAGTAAGTTGTGAAATTACTTATTGAATAATGAAATGCATGTGATAATAAAATTCAATCCTTTAAAACATCTATTTTGCTAAATCTAATTTATTAGGATGCTTAGCTAAATGGGTTTTTTTACTAATTTTCACATTAATTTTGTTTCAGAAAAATAAATTAAAGGACAAGTCTTGATGAACCAGTTAGCTTATGCTCCTTCCCCCACACTATTAGCTAATGGAGTTCAACATTTCTTGATGATAGTGTGTTGACTATTTAGGAACATGAAAATACATGGGAATTATATTTTGATGGATCTAAGTGCATAAAGGCTCCGATGCGGGAGTTATAATAGCTCCACCTAGAGTAAAACTTCTTCCCTTATCATATCAATAAAATTTCCTATGCACAAACAATATTGCAAAGTATGACTTGCTAATAGCTAGATTACACACCACTTTAACTCTGGGAGCCCAAGACATCAAAATATTTAGTGATTCACAATTAGTAATTAAATAAATAAATAGAACATGTACTAGGAAAAGAATGAAAAACTATGGAAATATAAGGATCTCATATTGACTTTATTAGAGAATTTTTCTTCATTTAGCATTGATAGCATCCCATGGAAAGATAATCAACATGTGAATGCAATGGCAAGTGTGGATTCTCCAATATCTCCATAAGATCCTTCAAAATATTTCACATTTTTCATCTATACAATTATGGAACCATCAATTGATTCTAAGGGAGATGAAGTACTAGCAATCACCATGGAAAACTTGAGTGAATGGTACACTCTAATATTTAATTATTTAAAAAAAAGTATGTTTCATGAGTTGACAACTAAGAATACTAGAGCCCACCTTTAGAAACTTTCATCTAAATATATAACTCTTGTTTATGTGTTGTATAAGAGGTCCTTTAATGGTATCCTTTTTAGATTCCTTAAATAGTCAAAAATCCCTATAGCACTTGAAGAAGCCCATGCAGCTACTTGTCGAGGACATTTTGGAGGAAGATTGTTAGTTAAAAAGTTAGTTCATATAGGATACTATTGGAGGAATATGGAACAATATTGCCTTACATATGTTAAGATATGTCACAAATGTCAAGAAAATAACAGACTAATTCACACTTCTACTTTCAATCTTCATGCAAAGGTTCCTATTTGTCCTTTCTTAATGTGGGGCCTTGATATCATTAGTAAAATTTCACCCCCTCCTCCACTAGACAAATGTTTAAAATTATTGCTAAAGATTATTTCATGAAATGTGTGGAAGCAATCCCCTTCATTCGACAACTATCACTATAATATGTAATTTCATATTGGAACACATTATTGCTCATTTTTTACTTCCTTTCACTTTAATTTCGGAAAATGGGACACCATTTAAGAATAAGCACGTGAAGAAGTGAATCAACAGTTTTTGGAGCTATGGGTTCTCTTGCACTTTTAGGGTTTTCCACCTAAAAGTAGAGAAATAGACCAAAATTTGTGGCAGCTCACTCAAACTAATGGAAGTATGATTGAAATGAACCTAGAAGAAATTTCCTAAATGCAAAAAACTAATAAAGGAGACTGATTATTTATGCAAAACTAAAGAAATGTGAGGTGTTTGAAAACATAGTGTTGTATGCAAAAAGACCTAAAAACATGAATAAACAATAACATAATTTAATGAAACTAAAGAGGTGCACATGGAGGCAATAAATTGATGTAGAGGAGTTCTAGAATACAACATCAATTATTGATGAATCCCACTAGGACTCATTCACCAACCTGGGAAAATTAGTCTTATTTCTTGAAAAATCTACCAGAACAGGTTTCAGGATGTCGGGAACAAAAAACTTTAGAAAATGCTTTTTTAGGCCTGGCAATGGGACTCATTCACTACTAATGGTGAATCAATCCTTATTTAGAATTCTAAAATGTGAAAAGTCAAATCTGTAACTTCTAGTCTATACTTCCTTTTTTGATAGGTTGTTGGATCCAAAACTAAAAAATATGACAAGAAAGTATTCTCCAAGCTTCAATTAGTTATTTGTTTACTTTTAATGATCTTTGGAAAGTTGATGACACTTTTAACACCTATCTCTTTGAAAAAATTTCATACAAGACATGCAAAAAACACATGCAAAGAGGGGGAAAAGTATTAAGGCTTAGAGTATAGTGGTATGCCTTGTTCAAACCCTAGTTTGGTAATCAAACCCTTGAAAGTGAAATAAAATAGAAAGATAATGATAAATAAATAACATGCAATGTCACTACTCACCAAACCCTTAATGTTGAAATTTGAAGATATGCAAATGGCTACTCCAAGACGCTTGAAAATTTCTTGATTGAATTATTAGGAATGTTTTAATAATTGAATGATTTGATGAATTGAATGATTGAATTAATGGGGGATAAAAATGAATAGAAAATTATATATTTATACATAATTATGCCCTAATTTTTGAAAATACATCACAGGCCAACCTAAGGTCTTAAGAAATAAAAACCTATCAAAAATTTAAACTTATTTTTATTTTTGTGTCAAGAAGGACTCATTCGCCCCTAATGGAGAATGGTTACCACTCAAAGAATTTGAATAGGTTTCGGGAATTATGTTGCATTAGTGATGTTTATTAGGTTTATATTTAAAAATACACTTAAGGAATATAAGTACATAGAGGGGCCAAATAAGGAATAAGAATGGTGTAATTATTGATGAAAATCCTAGAAAAGTGTGAAAATTTGTTACCACACTTTACAACACTTTAAAATAAGGCTTGGTAATTGATAAAAATGGGTTATTTAGGTAAATTATAATAAGAAGATTCTAGAAAAGTGTGAAAATGTGTTACAATAGTTCACAACACTTTTACAAGACACTATAAAGAACTTCTCAAAGATTTATAAGGACTCAAAACCTAATTTGAATTTGTTGACCACATTAAAACATCAAATCAAGGAAAAATCAAGCCAAAATTACAAGGAAGGATCTAAATGAGCATGAAAATATCCAAAGATCTATTTTCTATTTTACATTTAGCCCACACTTTAGTGAGAGGATGAACTTGTTTCAAACTCACACTAAAGTAGCCATACATGCATATCAAGAGGGATCCAAATGCACTTATGTTGGCAAGATGGGATAGTAAGAATCAAGAGGGATGATCAAGCCCCCAAGATCAAGATCTCATGGAAAACCAAAGATAGACACAAATGAACACACATGAAAGTGATGATGAAAGGGAGAAAAGAGAGAGAGATCATATCAATCTTCCATCACTTTTCACACCCATTGTGGATTGGATCTAGGTTGTTTTTCTAGAAAATAAAATTCATACTCACTATGAGGCAATGAAGCTCATGGTTGTTTGTCGGGTGAGAAGTCCTAAAAGGTGAGAAATATACACTCATGGCTAGTACGCACTCACACACACAAAGGTGGCTATGAGGAAAGTCATGGCTCCATCCGCAAACTAGTAAGGAAAATGAAATTCAACCATGCAACAATGTATCCACCTCCCAAACTTAGTTGGTATAAGCAGAAGGTGAACAACACAGCTAAGCAACAATGACAAATGCATTACTAGGACAATGCTAACAATTTCTTGCCCCCACTAAGTGCAAGACAAGAATGAACTAAGGTAAGTGAAGGGAAAGGGCATGTAATAGTGAGAATGGAAGATTCTACAACTATTGTGTGAACCCCATTTCCAGCTTACATTAGCAAAGCAAACATTCAAAGTGTTAGATCAAAATGCAAGTATGAAATAAGAGTTCCCCATAAAATCCATCTACATTGTTAGAAAACAAGGAAAAGGATGATATCATCAATTACAAACACAAATAACTATCCTTATTATAAAACAAGACAAACACTTGATCTTATGGGGGGATTGGTGCTATTTTGATATGGAAAATAGCCCTTTCCCAACCCCTTTAGATAAGCAAATGATAATCATGGAAAAGATCATTTCTCAAATGAAGAGAGTGACCTTGCATGAGTGATTGTGGAGATGATTTGTGGAGTTGTGAACAAGATTAGTTCTCAAACCAAGAGAGTAACCTTGCATAAAAGTTGTGGATTTGAGAAGGATTTGATCAAGGATGAAGCCTCTATTTTATAGATCCTCAAATGCTAAGAGTGCCAAACATGGAGGATGTGGGACTAAAGATTGGACAAATGAGAGGAAGACACTTGTCAAGTGGTGAGTGGTTGATGCATGTGGAAGATTAGGGAAATGTTCCCATGAGAGGGAGAATTTGAATTCAAATTTGGCAATAAATTTAGAGAGTGGGACAAGAAAAAGAGCAATAAATGCAATCTTGGAGGGAAAAATCAACTTATCATGATTTTCAAATTTGAGGGCCATGTTGAGTGAAATATTGGTTTTTAATAAATCAATAAATTGATTTATTTGTGCAAGTGGCTAGATCTAGAGAATGCAAGTGGGTGAGATTAGCATGTAATCATGGTTAGATTAAATTAATGATGATTAGGTTAGTTTGACCAATTTGACTCAAATATTTGATTTATTTAAATTAAAAGGGATGATGCAAGATAAAGGTGGATTAATGAAATGTTAGGATTTGATGTATTTAAATGAGATAATGGTAGGCTTAAATAAAATAAAGTTAATTTATTTAATTTAAATGGATGATGAACCTGATTTTCCTACTGAATGGATCAATGTGAATTTGATTTATGAATGAGTAGATGCATATGTGTAATGCTAATTTGACATGTATACATTTTGCCCCTCTTTGAAGCAATGTACTTGTTGTGTTGGTTCAAAAAATAACTTGCCACGATCAAAATAAAAAAAATTCTAATTTTTTGGATGCCCCAGCATAAAGAAGTACACTGGTACATTGCCCCTTCGAGAGATTGAGTGAAAAGATTTTATTTGAGGGTCGATCCTATGATAAAGAGGTTCAAAATGGGTGGTTATGGACAATGATGCAAATGAGATGGTTTTAAGATGCTTAGAATAACAAATCTATATTATCCTAAACAACTTAAATAATTATATGATGCGAGATGGATGAGATTGATGATGTGATGTGTTGTGATTATGCAGTGGATGATTTATGAGATGCTTAGACTAACATATCTATATTATAATGATGATATGATGTGATTATGCAGATGTATGTGAAATGATTGATGTTTCCTATTATGTATGATATGAATGATATGTGGTATGCTGATGGTTTTGTGGATACATGATGGATGCATGATGGATGCATTGGTGATGATGATGTTAGTATGGAAATGAGATGATGACAAGAGGATCCCACAAGTCCATGATTTGATGAGACTTTATTAGAGATGATGATGATGATTTTCTTATCAAGGATTGGGATTTTAAAAGAGTTACTTACCTTATGTTTGATAACACACGTAGGTACGATGCATTAAGGTATAAAGAACTAGGATGGCATTGTGCCTAGTGCAATGGAATTTGACTCGACAAACAGATAGGAGTATTCTTGTTCACACTTGATATACAGAAACCTTGCTAGGATGTACCTAACAAAGAAAGTATTCGCCAAGTTATTTTACAAGAATGTCCAACAAGCACAGCAGACAAAAGATAATGATCGTTGCCCCATTCCTATCTCTCTAAATCCTTCGTTCGGATATCATCGAGAGGTCCTTGGAATGAGTGCAATAAGATAAATCAAAAGAAAAGATCAAGTATGAAAACAAGCCAATGTTCTTCATACCTTCAGCTAAAGGGATTTGTTTTGATAGGATAAGAATCCAAAGTGATATCCAAAATGATGCCCATTGTTAGAGCGATATATCCTAGGACATGAATTGCATAGGATGATGATGATTTGATAAGTTGATTGATAGGCTGTTGATATAAGGTTGATTGACATGTTTGAAAATGATCAAGAGTTTGATTTTGTGTTAAATGTTGTTGTTTTCTTTTGATTTTACGATTGAAGCTTGCTTTTGCTGACTGTTGTGATTGTTTTTGTTTATGTTGCCAAAGGATGAAGGTGACAATTAATTTATTATGGATGATTGATTATTGCATGTGCAAGCGAGATGAGACAAATGGATTTTTTCAAATATTTGGATGTGTTTGATGTTTTGAAATGTTTTGAGCTTGTTTTGTTGTTTTGGTTTTTGGTTTTCTTACAAATGATTTGATTTTTTGATTTTTTGATTTTTTGAATGTTTTTGGATTTTGTGTCTTTTGAATGTTTTTGGATTTTGATGTTTTTCGAATGTTTTTGGATTTTGATTTCTCGGGGGCTTATCAAAGATTAGCCTTGCCTACGTTTAAGCTCAGAGACAATGTAGTTCAGATTCCAATATATTTGACATTTTTTTGATTTTTTGAGTTTGTTTTGGATTTTCTGATTTTATGATGTTTTTGGATTGTCGCATGATTTTGACGATTTGGATATGGATATGTGTGATGATACCAGTGCTCTATTTGAGATTCTTTTGAAGACCAAGCTAAGGTTGACTGATTGAATCAATGGATTGATGATGATGATAACATTGTTGAGGATACACAACAATGCAGGGATTTGATTGATCAGGATTGATGATGATAACATTTTTGAGGATGCACAAAAATGTAAGGATAGTGGTAAGCAACACAAGGATTGGGAAAGATATCCCTAAGATGATGATGGATTGATGATTATTTGATCAAGACTAATGATGATATCATTGTTGAGGATGCACAACAATGCAAGGATTGATTGATCGAGATTGATGATGATAACATTGTTGGGGATGCACAAAAATGCAAGGATAGTGTTAAGCAACACAAGGATTGGGAAAGATATCCCTAGATGATGATGGATTGATGATGATTTGATCAAGACTGATGATGATAACATTGTTGAGGATGCACAACAATGCAAGGATTGATTGATCGAGATTGATGATGATAACATTGTTGAGGATGCACAACAATGCAAGGATAGTGTTAAGCAACACAAGGATTGGGAAGGATATCCTGAGATGATGGATTGATTGGATTCGATTGATCATGATTGATGAAGCTTGATTTGGAACAAAAGTTGTTCAAATGATTTGATATGATGTTTGAAGTGCAACTTCGATGTGACTGATATCAATTGTTTTGATTGATGCTCTATGAAAGATGAAGACTTGATAAGGAATGTCTTCTTGTCAAAATATGCCATGGGCTAGTGATTTGGATTTTGCTCACAAGGGGTGGACCAATTTTATTTTGCATTTTCTAATGTTCAGATCACCACATAAGTTGAAGGCTATAGATCAAGATTTATTCCTGAAGCAAGATGCAAATATCTGCCCCCAGTGTTTAGCAATGTAGGGAATTTCGTAGATGGATGCTCGGATAGGTGTATGGATGGATGTGGATAAGCATGCAAAGGATGCGAAAGATTATCTTGCAATAAGATAAGGTGTCTAGATAACGAATTCACATTTAGATAATGCTTTATGGGTCAGATAATGTTGCATAAGATAAGCTCAATGAAAATGACCCATGTCAAGATGTTTACCATAAGCAAGCATAAAGTGTGCACCAAAATTTCACCAAAATCAAGATAACTGAGATGATGGATGCAAATGGATGAAAACGGATTGGATAATGGTTCATGGATGAATGGATTTATTATGGATGATATGGATGGATTGTTGGATTTATTATGGATGGGATGAGATGCTTTCACCTGAACTAGCACACATAGATGCTTGATTCTACACATGACACCTGTTTGCCAGGTTTTCATCATGGTCTTGCCCAAAGTGCCACCCATGCGGTTTTCACTATAGGATGATTTTTTATCTTTACTGTTTTCAATCCTTTTTTTATTTTCATTTTTTTTTTTTTGTATTTTCTGAAAGATTTTAAGCTCATGCTGAATCATGAGGTGTTCTTGATGTAGATGCCCCTTCCATAATGTTCTATCGGTAACCTTCCTAAAGAAGTTATTTTTCTAAGATACGTGCACTTGAATGCAGCTTTTGGGATTCCTAATTTTCTTCATCGATACCGGAGTTAACTCTGTCTCTGTGCGCAGATCACAATAGAGTTCCTTTTGAATCCTTATGATGAAGGGTTGTTGCCAATACATGGTCGATGTGATATTTGGATATCATGTGTGGAGGCATGGATGGAGTGTGTTTAGGGATAAAAGATGGATTGGTTGATAGTTTGGAACCATTGACTCTCCAAACTTGGGACGATGAGCAATGATCAGTGGATACGAAAGTGTGGGTGGAATTAGGACTAACTACTTGATACACTTTGTACATCACTTGAAAAGCCTACTTTTACTTTTGTAGAAATCCTTGATGGATAATTTTCCCTTTTTTATTTTTCCCCACAGTTTCTTTGACTGATGGAGTTTGATAGGGATGGTCTTTCTTTGTATTCATTGGTATCCATTTGTATTTGATTTGTCCGTTATTCTTCTTAGCTTCTTTTTCTTTAATAACTTTCTTTGTGCTTTGATTCTTATCCTTTTGACATCAGTCCCAATTCGTGGATGGGGTAATGGGTGGATGAAGATTCATGATGTGGCTAGTTGTAGTATTGGCAATGGTTTCACCATAAATATTCTTCGTGCTCCCTATGTTGACATTTTCTTGAGACGAAGTTGCCCCTAGTATGGTGGTAGTAATACCTTCATGCTTTGATTTTTCTTGTTCCCATAGCTTTTGTTTAGAATGAATTCTCTAATAAATGACTACCGTAGGTGACATTATTTCCATTTGTTGCTCTGCTAACTCTGGAATATCCTATTCTATCTAACTTTTTTCCTTGAGTGGATAATATTGGACATTTGCATACCTAATATCCTCAGTCTAAATTTGGGATATATCTGATCCTAATGTTGATAACTTATTTTGACTATAGGAGTTTATAATCTGATCTAGGTTTGTAACATAATTTTGTTCTAGACGAAGATCATCTATATGTCCATCCATAGAAATCATCTCATGGGTAGATGGAGGAGTATGTGCTACATGGATATGATCATCTTGCATAGATAGGAGAGTGTCCATTAGATTGTTGTAGTATCTTGAAGATACAATTTCTTGATCTTGAATTATTTTGGAGTTTCTTTTGACATGGATTCGTTTCAAAGGATGGATTGCTTACAAAGGGTTGTTGGATTCTATCATTAGACATGGGAAGTAGCTCAATATCCTCTTAATTTTTGAGTGGACTTTGATCAATTGTCAAGTTGAGGATTCCTCTAGTATCTGTAACCATGAGGTCAAAGGATGTCAACATGTATTGGAAAGGACCATTGCTAGACCTTAGTGAAAGATGTTGATCGTGCTTTAGAATAAATTCTTGAGATATGTCCTCTAACTCATAAGGTAGTGTGGAGGCATTTTCAACATGATCATAGGTCAACGGATCGTTCATTATGTCAATAGGATCAAATAATCCTAACACTCCTTGAAAGAGATCACTAAAAAGAGGTTCTTGATGTATGGTGAGTTGATCATTGGATGGGGTGGAAACATCTTCAAGGTGCTCATCGATGGAGAGATCCTGATCATTGTTTTCAACAATTGTGGTGGAGGGTTTTCCGATGTCCTCAAACAATGTTGAAATTTCTTGAATTGGATCATTGTTGAGTATTGTTGGTGGACTTTGATCATGATTGAAAAGTGACTTTTGATGTATGTTCATTTGATCTTCAGATGAAGTAGACACAACTTCAAGGTGCTTAGTGATGGATTGATCTTGCTCCTTGTTCTCAACAATTGTCATTTTTAGTGTTTGTGCTTGTGTTGGTTGGGTAGCTTGAGATTGTTGAAGTGCTTGTTTGTAGGCTTGATGTGCTTTTAGTGCGATGCTACGATATTAAATTCTTGCACTTGATTTTGGCGGTAGTGGTGGTGTATTTGGAATCATGTTGGATGCAGTGACAAGTGGTTGAGATACACTTGGAGCGATCATGAGGGTGGTGTTTGGAATGATCAAAGTGATAGGGATGGTTGGAATGAACGAGGTGATAGGCCCTTGGGAGACCATATTTTGATTGGTTGGGATCATCATTGTTGCTTGATTGGATACCATCTGTTGGTCCGATGTCGATGGTACATTCAAAGGATTTGATGCGATGGCTTGATTGGTGTTAGGTGGATTTATTTGGATGGAGTGATTGGTTCTAGGTAAAGGGGGAATCCCTAAACCAAGGAATGATATAGGTAATGGTGGTGAAGATTTTCCTTGGTGCAATGACTCAAATATTTTGGTAAGTGTAGCAATTTGATCTCGCCAAATTTTTTCTTGATTTCGATCTTGAATTCCTTGATATAGTTGATTTGGCTTTTGTTTAAGTAGATTTGGAGTGTGTACTTGTGTTTGATTTTGGACAATGTTTTGATTTGGGATGACACTCAGATTTGGCATGATAGGTTGAAATTGACCATTGATCATGTTTGGAATATTCGTATGATTTGCAAATGACTTCATCCCAAAGTTTTCCGGATTCATGTTTTGAAAACTTGTGCTTGGCACATTCTCATTTGGCTTGTAGGGATTTGGTGGGATGACGTTCATTTGAAGGCTCATGCTTTGATTGTTCAGTTGATAGACTTGTAGGTTTGGATTTAGATCTACCATCATAAAAGGTGTTCCAAACTCTTGACTAGGCATACTCACATTTGTACCATTGAAGTTTGTAGAAGGTAATGATCCCATGTATGGATTGTATAGATGTGAGTGTTGATAATCAAGTGGTGTTGTAAGGCTTTGAAAGTTCATTTGATTTGGATTACTCATGATTTATGGATCAAGTTTGTATTCCATATTCCTTCTAGCACCAGTATGTGAGCACCTCTCAAATCTGAAAACATCCTAAACTCCATAAAGAAGGTAAGTGCATACAAATTTGCTAAATACTCCTATGAAATAATGCAAAATGTTTCCTAAACATGATAGAAAATCAAACTAAATTGAAAGCATGAAAGAAACAAGATACATATCTATCCCATAGTGGATTGGTGCTTCTTTGATGTGGAAAGAAGCCCTTTTCCAATCCTTGATAAGTTTGGTGATGAGGATGCAATAGGAAAAATCAGTTCTCCATGTGAAGAGAATGACTTTGTATAAAGATTGTGGAGTTGTGGAGTGGATGAACAAAATCAGTTCTCAAACCAAGAGAGTGACTTTGCATAAAAGTTGTGGAGGATTTGCTTGAGGATGAAGCCTCTATTTAAATATTTTCAAATGCTGAGTGTTGAAGAGGGACCAATGTGGGACTAAGAAACAGGCCAATGAAAAGAGGCCACTTGTCATCATGTGAGTGGTTGATGCATGTGCAAGATTTGGGAAGTGTGCCCATGAGAGGGAGAATTTGAATTCAAATTTGGCAATAAATTTAGAGAGGGGGACAAGAAAAAGAGCAATAAATGCAATGTTGGAGGGACAAATCATGAGTGAAAATATTGGTTTTAATAAATCAATAAATTGATTTATTTGTGCAAGTGGCTAGATCTAGAGAATGCAAGTGGGTGAGATTACAATTTAATCATGGTTAGATTAAATTAATGATGATTAGGTTAGTTTGACCAATTTGACTCAAATATTTGATTTATTTAAATCAAAAGGGATGATGCAAGATAAAGATGGATTAATGAAATGTTAGGATTTGATGTATTTAAATGAGGTAATGGAAGGCTTAAATCAAATAAAGTTAGTTTATTTAATTTAAATGGATGATGAACCTAATTTTCCTACTAAATGGATCAATGTAAAATTGATTTATGAATGAGTGGATGCATATGCGTAATGCTAATTTGACATGTCTACATATTGCATGTCAAGGAGTGGTAAAATGTAATATGGGATTATGGGGTGGCAGTCAGTGTCATTGAAGTGATACTTGCTCAGTATTTCCTTTAATGTACGACATTCATCACTATGGTGTCCAAGAACATGATGGTATTTACAATATGGTATGTTAGAATGTTTAGAACGTATTGCCAACCTATTCATAGGTGGTAATATTATAAGTCCTTTGTTTAAAATAATTTATAATTTTCTTTCACATTTAGGTGGTGGATGGAGAGGAAACTTTAGTTTTTTCAACTTTTAAGGTGGTTTTCACTTACTAGATTCATCATTTTCATGAATTAAAGCTGGAAAAGGACCCATGGAAATCCTTGTATCCTTATCATTATTATTAGTCAAGGGTTTCTCACAAGGAATAAGGATGTTCAAATCAGGGGGATAATTAAAGATCATCATGCCTATCCCTTTGTGTTTTCTTCAGTTGGGACTTGCTCAAAAAGTTGATGTATTTCATGTTAAGTTGTTGTGTCACATCCTTGCTTGCTTAAGATAGTCAAACATTTTTCATATGTTTCTTGAAATTTCATACGAATTTTTGCTACTTTTTTATCATAGAATAGTTGTGTATTTTCTTGTTTAAAGGAATTAGGTTCTCCTTGTGTAGGGAACTTAGGTTCAATATTGGTTTCAGGATGTGGTATAGTGGGAAGATCGTGTGGTTTCATGGATGGATAAAAGGATGCATTGTCTTCAAGGTTATTAAGCAAAGTATTTTGGAACCTACTAATGCTAGCATCATCTTCTCCAATGATGTCAACATCTTGAGGAGGACATGCATTAGGAGTTTAAGGAGTAGGAGTGAGTTCAAGGTCATCAAGATCAGTTCTAAAGGCACAACTGGGAACATCTACTAAGGATTTTAAGGACATCCAAAGCTTATTAAAAAAAAAATCCTATTGTATTTTTCCCATATTTTGTTTTCATTGATGTCAACACTATTATAATTAATGTCTTAAACACTTTATATGTCAAGGATATTGAGAAAATTGTAATAAGAGAAGTTGCAGGTTGTTAGTGGTGTAGTGAAGTTCAGCTAGCCAATAGCATGGTACCTAGCTTAGTATGTTCATGATTGGAGGTTGTGGACTAGAGGGTTTTTTTTCAAGTATATATAGTTTATCCATTGGAATTTTTAGAGATCCGCATGAAGATTTGATCATGTTATGAGCAATTGTACTCTCGTAGTTTTTTTGTTGTTTCAGTTGGTTATCCTGAATGAAGATGTTGTGATTCTAGTAAGTTCAATTTTTTTGGATGCTTCTCTGGTGATTCATTATTCTCATGTATGTTTATAGATCATTCTATATCTATGTTTCATATTCATATTGATCATTGTGCTTGCAATTGGTTATTTTCTCTTGCATGTTCATGTTTTTTCATGATCACAACTGACAGGGTAATTATAACATGTTGTGGATCTTCAAGGAATAATTTTTGAAGGTGTTAAATGCTCAAGAATTATTTTTTGGGTAATTTCTATGTCTTCTCTGATGGTTTTTGGTTCACATTGAAAATTATTTATTGATTTGGGCCAACAGGTTGTATTCATTTCATATTTTCATAGTTTGTGGAGTTGACATGTAATTAATGTAATTCTGAGTTGTAGATATATATATATATATATAAGTGATTGTTTGTGCTATGTAAAGTGTGAATGCAAAAGTTTTATAAGTGTGAATAATGTTCTAATCATTTGAAGGAAAAAGCAGAGTGTGAACAGGAGTAAGCATATTGTGAAGAAGTGTTGTGTGCTTAACTGGAACTATAATTAGGCATTAGTAGATGCTATTTTCCCAATTCAAAATCTTGTAGATATAATCTAATTTTTTTTGTAAGATAGCGTGTCTCCCTTGGGTAGTAAGCCTCTTTTATTTTTGTAGTGAGCTCTAGGTAGTGTGCCTGAATGCATGTGCATTCCCTGAATAGTACATTTTCGGACCCAATAGGCCCTATAACTCTTATAAGTTTTTTCACCTAAAAGGAGAGAGATTAGATCCAAAAATGCTATGGGTTCACTCAAACTATGTTATGATGGATATTGTATAAGATAAATGAAGTAAAATAAATGCAAATGAATGATCTAAATAAATGTAAATGGATGCAAAACTAAGATTTATGCTTTGCCTGAAAACACACTATGATATGAAAACAATGAAGTAAATGACAAAATAATGCAAAACAGTAAAAAATATGAGAAAACAGAGTGCACTAGATGAAATATAATGAATCTAAGATGTCTTGAATGTTGATTAATGCAACTAATTTTTCATAGTGGGACTCATTAACCCAAGGTAGCAAATCAGTCCTCCTCGTCAAAAAATGTTGGGAGTAAGTTTTTGACAGTCGGGATCTAGAATCTGACAAAACTTAGATTTTCAATCCTAATGTGGGACTCATTCGTAACTAGTGGTGAATCATTCCTCTCCCAAATTTCTAGAAAATCAAGAGACAACACTACAACACTAGATCCAAAAATGTCTGCTTGTCTGGTTGTCAAAGTCAGTTCTGCAGGAAACAGATAGAAAACCTTCACCAAGCTTGAAATAAGAATAAATTAACTTGAAGCACCTATTTGAATTTTTCTCCACCTTTTGACACCTTAAATCTTATTAAATCTACATAGAAAAGGCTGCAAGTACACATGCAAAGGGGAAAAATGGTTGAGGGTTAGAAAATAGGGGTTTTCCTTGGCCAAACACCACTTTTGGTAATCAAACCCTTAATAAAATAATGAAATACAAAAGAATAATAAATCAAAAACATGCAAAGATATTAACTTACCAAACCCCTGATGAAGAAAATCTAAAGTAATGCTAACAAATGCTCCAAAGTGCTTGAATATTGCTTGATGAAATGTTGTAAGATGCTTGAATGATGCCTGATTGAATTCTTAGATGAATAGTTGAATGAATACATGAATGAATATTTGAATGAATTCTTGGATGAATACTTGGATGGATACTTAAAAGAATGGGTTAAAATGTATGTAAAAACACTTATTTATACCATCTTGTGCCTTAGTAACCATTCATACCTCATCATAGGATGACATCAAGTAATTTTTGAATAAAACTCAAAAGGAAATTTTAAATATTTTAAATTTTAGAGCCAAGGGGGACTCATTCACCACCCATAGTGAATGGGTCCCACCTAGGGCTTGAAACTAAGTGTCAGGAATTAAGTTGCATTTAATGTTATTTTTCAAGATTATATTGAAAAATACACTTCAATAGAGCATATGAGGGAATAAAGGGGTAATAAAAGACATAAAAAAGGGATAAATAAAGGGAATATGCCTAGAAAAGTGTGAATCTTTGTTAGAAGACTTTACAACACTTAAAAATAGGACTTTATGATATGTAAAAAGATGATTTTTAAGCTAATTATATTAAATAGAGTCTATGAGAATGTGGAAATGTCTTACAACACTTCAAAACACCTTCACAAGACTTCATTATTTGAATTTTAGTAACAAAAAAAATGTGTTCAATCCATGTTACATCATAAATCAAAGAAAAGTATGTCAAACACCATGAAACAAGACCTAAAAGGCCATGAAAATGACAAGAGGCCAATTTTCTATGGCACATTTAGCCCCCACTTTAGTGAGAAGAAGAATTTTCTTCAAACTCACACTAAAGTAGCCATGAACATTGATAGGAGGGTTAAAATGTACTTATGTTAGCAAGATGGAATAACACAGATGAAGAGGGGTTATCAAGCCCCCAGGATGAAGATCCCATGGAAAACTAAGCATAAGAACAAAGGAACACAAAAGTATTGAGAATTAGATGAAGCTTCGATCATCAATCCAAGTAGTTGTGAATGAGATCTAGGCTAAAAGAGGAGGTGCACTAACTCTGGGGTCACAGAACACCTGATGATTTTGGAAAATTAGAAGGCCCAAATGTACTCACTGTAGGGCCACAAAACTTTTGACTATCTGCAGGGTTAGAAAGGCCAAAAAGAAGTAAGATACATACACTAGTGGTATGCACTCACAAACAAAAAAGTGGCTATGGGGAAAATTCATGCTGCTAGGTGGGCTTCCCACTCAATCATGTTAAAGTTATACCTCATGATAACTTTAACAAGGCTCAACAAAGAAAAAAGGAAAAGGTGTCGATTCAAGCTTCATGAGACAAGTAGAACTTTTATTATTAGAACTCATGAACAAACAAGATAGAACCACATGCATGCAAGTTGTGTTATGCAAGGTGGCCATATAAAATTCAAAAATGTAAAATGTAAAAAATTAATGTGAAATATGTTCAAAGGATTCTTGTTTAGTTTATGTAAGGTCAATCACCTAGGTAACATTGTTCCTAATGTATCCAAGAGAGGAACAAACAAAGGATACTAAATTAACATCTTAGGGGATGTAGTGCATTGCATCAAGCCACCAAGAGGAATATAATATGCTAATAAGATCACAGTTATGAAGGAAATCACACCCAATGTCATCCAAAAATTAAGAAACATGTCATATAAATGACAAGGATGCGCCAAGAATAAAGAATGGAAATGAATTATGGTATTGTATGCCCACCACTTTAAAGGAATTTCTACACATCATTCTGTGAGCAATTGCTTTAAAGTAGAAAAGGAAAGATATTACAAAAGGAAAACAAGACATGAGAGACAACTAGGAAATCACTATGCCATGTCATATGTTTTAAAGTTAGGTCGTGTCATGTCAAGGAAAATGAAGAACAAAGAAAGGGAGTTGCCCCCCAAAAAATAAAAGCACACCAAACACATAAGGGGTCTATGGATTTGGGGTCAGTATGTTCATTGCTGCAATGTTTGTACGAAAGAGCACAAAACTTTCATCATTCCCCGAATACATAGAATGAGAAGAATGACACATATAGAGTGAAAAAAAAGGAAAAAAATATTCATTTTCCCTCAACATGGAAGATACATTGCAATCTCAATGCCTTGCATCATCCCCAAAAGGAAAAAACAAGCAAAAAGAAAGAAAATGAAATTAAGTGAAAAAGCTTTTGGGTCAACATGAAGGATACATTTTGATCCCAATTCCTTGTGTCATCTCCAAAAGGAAAAAAAACAAGAAAATGCAAAGAAAAAGGAAAAAGAGACCTTGTGGGTCAACATGGAAGAGATTTAGGGTGTCTCTATGCTTTGGTCATCCCCAAAGGAAAACAAAAAACAAAAGAGGAGAAAAATACAAGGACCTTTTGGGTCAACATGGAAGAGACATAGGGCATCTCTATGTTTTGTGTGATCCCAAAAGGAGAACACAAAACAAAAAGGAGAAAAATACAAAGAAGGAGAAAAGTGATGTACAACATATAGAAGAATAAAGGTACAAATAGAAGGTCACAAAGAGAGAGAGAACATTAAATGTACAATACAGGAGAACACAATACATCCATAAAAGAAAAATAAAAAAGGAAATAAAAAGGATAGCGAGTAAAATGAAAATCAACCATCTAATAGGCCATACACCTCCCAATCATGATCACCATACTATAAGGGCGGTTGACTATCTAGTGAAGGAATTGCAAGTGCCAAGCTAGGGGAATCACCAAGTTGTGTACTCAGTATAACATATTTATCATCTAAGATCATAGAAGAGGAGAGTAAAGAATTCAAATTATTGTGCACCTCTTCATCAATTTTAGCAATCTCTCCGTCATCATCCTCATCAAGATTAATTATAACATGAGGATGAAGAGTGATCTCCAAGGAAGGATGTATTAATAATGGTGGTTGTTGTATAAGTTCAGCTTTTTGTGAGGATGGTGATGGAATATCTTGTGGTGGGTCAGGAGGATTGTTAGGAATTAAATATTTTTCAATGGTGGAGGTTGGTTTTCTTTATTGTTTTCCTTTTTCAATTGTCAAGTGAGAAAATGATGATGATGATGACACTCTCTAGCACCTTGATTTTGTTTAATTATATTTTGAATTTGTTTGGATGTAAGAGTGGACTAGTCAACTATAGGCTCCTTTGTTTCAGAAGAAGGTGGATCAATCACTTTCTCCTTAGCTTTATATACTTGTTCAATTCATGGCGGAAAGTTTGGATTACTTTCAACATCTCTTGGTCTCTTAGACAAAGAAGTTGAAGGATCAAATTGTGATGGAGTGGGTAAGGATTGGTCATGGTTAGAGGTAGGGTGGAGCATGTTCTCATTTATAATAGGAGATGCAAAAGTGGTCAGGGATGTACCACGAAGAGATAATTCAGCTATCCTTTTGGATTTAAAATTTTCATATGCTATGAAAAATCAGTCCTTTCAAGGTGTAATGGGTTCCATGGGTTTAGGCTAAAAGGCTTCTAAAGAAAAATTTCCTTTAGATGATAAGGGATTAAATTGGATATGGTGGAAAATAAAGATTTCATTTTTCTGTGGAAACTTCAAACACTTATGAATGACTAATGGGACCACTTTCATTGAGTGAAGCCAAGGGTGGCCTAGCCACAAAAAAAATTGCTTCAGGTTGTGGAATAATTGAAAATGTCACATATAATGTTTTCGGTCCTACTTGTAAGGGTAGAACAATTGATCAAATCATAGGGAATCAAAAACAAGTATGTGCTATGTAGAGAGGACCATTAGTAAGCTTTGGTAGTATGTTCTTATCAGGAAAAAGTGATATCAAAAGATTTAGTGGTTTGGCCCTTATGAGGGATAACGTGTATCATAGCCATGATGTTATCCATAGGACTATTTTCAATAACAGTTGGAGATATATCATTTTCTCATTGTTTGTATCAACATTCATTACATTGGTGTTTGAAGATTTGGCAGCCTTGACAAATGAAGTAGTATGTTTGGGCATATAGTTGGTGGAAATTTGTACATTTTGATTAGAGGGTGCAACAAACTTATTGCCTCAGTCATTAACACCCTCAATGGAAAAATGATCTGAATCAATGAGGTCTTGAACTAAATGTTTTAGATGCTTGCAATGTTTAGTGTCATGTCCATTTTGATAATGAAAGTGACAATAAGCATTAGGCTTGAAGTTGGGTGGTAATGGTTGGTTTGGATTAAGTAGTTTAACGGGTGGAAAAGTGAGCATGCATTTTTTGATTAATTGGTTCATTGTATTATGGAGGGTTTCAAGTAAAGGAGTGAATTGTTTCTTAGTGTCTCCATAATGATAAGCCATGGATTTCTTAATAGTGGCCCTTGAATTTTCAACTTGATTGGTGGGTTGCAGTTGTGAAGGAAGATTGGATTGTAAGAAGCCTCTATTCAGTTGTGAAAGATTTTATTGTTATGTTTAGGTTTGTCATCTTAGTTAGAAGTGGATGTTGAATCATGACTTGAAATAGAGTTATGATATTCACACAAGGTTGTGCATAAATGCATAAACGAAGGGAATTTCATCATAGTTAACTTATCCTAAAGATTTATGGGAAAATTTTTCATCAACATCTTTTGCAGATGTGCATTAGGAATGTTAACATCTATTTTAAAATACACATATTGGTAATGTGAGATAAAATCAATTATTTTTCTATCTGTGTTTTTTCTACATCACATGAGGTCTACCATTGTCTTTTTAGGTGTCATGTGAACTTGAAAGTTACTTATGACATAATCCACCAACTCATTGAAGGAGAAAATAGAATGATTAGGCAAGTTGTAAAAATACTCTAAAGTAACATCTTTCAAGGTCTAGGAAAATGTTTGGCTAACATTTTGTCATCAAGGACAAAATCACTACATAAAGTTTTATAAGCATTAACATGGTTAACAAAGTCTCCTTTACCTCCATATTTCTCAAACCGATGCATTTCTATCACATGTGGCATTGGGATACGTAATATTTCTAAGGATAAGGGGTTGCTATAGACATGATATGTGGGTGGAGTAGTTTGACCTTGACTAATGGTGGAAATTTGATGTCACATGGAAGAAACAGTGTTAAGGAGTCGTGTAAGAATAGGGTTAGGATATGTGGGTTGACACGGAAGATAAAAAGGTGATGGAGTGTAATTGATGTTATGGGAAGTGAAAGGAATACTATGGGGTGTAAAGGTGGTGGAGGTGACTTGCGATGCCACAAGTGAAGTAGGAATGCTAGGTGGAATTGTGAAAGAAGGAGCAATATAAATAACCTATTGCATAGTGGTAGAAACTTGTGGATTGGTATAAGTTGGTATAGATGTTATTGTTGAATGGGGAGGAACCTGAGGGGCATCCTTGGCTAATAGGATTTTTTGTGGATTGGGTATTAGTAGGGGCATTTTTTTACAAATCTCAACAATCCTTTTCAGGACTACCAAACTATCATCATGTTCAAGAAAACGATGAAGATTATCAATGGAAGGTATGGAAGTTTTGGAGATGTTTCAAGTGACAATTCTTGTTGTAAATGTGAAAATTCTTCATGAATACTATTCACTTTTTCTTGAGGAAGAGAGTTGTTTTGAGTGTCATCATTCATTGGATGGAAGGGTGAAGGCATGGTAGCATTGCCAATTCTTAATACACCATTGTCCATACTAGGAGTAGGAGCTCTTGAGATCCCAAGGTCCACAACAAAAGTGCTATCTTGGGATGCCATGTGTCTAGAACTTCGTCTCACCAAAGTATTATCAATGGGATACCAAAAACTCATACAAACCAAAAAGGAGGGAGATGACTCAAATGTAATGTATTCTAAGATTTATAAATGCTAATAATATAAATGCTATTAACTGTAACATAAATATAACTATAGAAAATAGAAATGCAGAAAAATACCAAAAATGTTGTCTAAAAAGTGTAGAGGGATTGATTCACCCTAGGTGGTGAATGATTCCCAGTATGCAAATTTTTTATGTTTTTCAAAAATTTTAAGATGATTCTAATGCTTAACAGAATGTAATAAAAGATACATAATGCAGTTTTTTCATTTTTTCAATGATATGTAATGCAAAAATGAAATCTAAACCAAGCTTTCACTAATGCAAGATGAAAACACCTAGAATGCAAAAACAAAACAATGTCCTAATTGAATGTTAATAAAAATGTAATATAGGATAAAATAAGAAAATTAAAGAAGAAAATGAAAAGTGTTCAAGAGTTAGGTTCACTGAAATGAGCCATAGATTTTTGGACCCAATAGGCTCTCTAACTCTTATAGGGTTTTTCACCTAAAAGGAGAGAGATTAGATCAGAAAATGCTATTGTTTCACTCAAATTATGTTATGAAGGATGTTATATAAGCTAAATGAAGTAAAATAAATGCAAATGAAAAATCTAAATAAAAGTAAATGGATGCAAAACTAAGATTTATGCTTTTTTTGAAAACACACTGTGATATGCAAACAATGAAGTAAATGACAAAATAATGCAAAACATCAAGAAATTTGAGAAAACAGAGTGCACCTCGATGAAATATAATGAATCATGGATTTTTTGAATGCTGATTGATGTCATTGATTTTTCACAGTGGGAATTATTCACCCAAGGTGGTGAATCAATCATCTCCTGGTGAAAAAGCATCGGGAGCAAGTTTCTAATAGTCGAGATCCAAAATTTGACAAAACTCACATTTTCAATACTAAGGTGGGACTCATTTTCCACTGATGGTGAATCATTCCTCTCTCAATTTTTTTGAAAATTAGGAGACAATACTACAACACCAGATCTAGAAATGTCTGCTTGTCGGGTTGTCGAAGTCAATTCTATAAGAAATAGATAGAAAACTTTCACCAAGCTTGAAATAAGAATAAATTGACTTGAAGAACCTAATTTAATTGTTCCACTTTTCAACACCTTAAATCTTGTTAAATACACATACAAAAGGATTCAAATAAACATGCAAAGGGAAAAAATGGTTGAGGGTTAGCAAATAGGAGTTTACCTTGGTCAAACCCCACTTTTGGTAATAAAAACCTTAATAAAATAATGAAATATAAGAGAGTAATAAATCAACAACATGCAATGCTATTAACTTACCAAACCCTTGATGAAGAAAATCTCAAGTAATGCTAATGGATGATCCAAAGTGCTTGAATATTCCTTGATGAAATGTTGTAAGATGCTTGAATGATGTTTGATTGAATGCTTGGATGAATGGTTGAATGAATACTTGAATGAATAATTTAATGAATGATTGAATGAATACTTGAATGAATACTTGAATGAATGAGTTAAAATGGATGTAAAAACACTTATTTATACCATCTTGTGCCTTAGTAACTGTTCATACCTCATCACAGGCTGACATCAAGTAAGTTTTGAATAAAACCTGAAAGGAAATTTGAAATATTTTAAATTTTGGTGCCAAGGGGGACTCATTCACCACCCATGGTAAATGGGTTCCACCTAGGGCTTAAAACTAGGTGTCATGAATTAAGTTGCATTTCATGTTGTTTGTTGGGATTATATTCAAAAATAAACTTAAATAAAGCATATGAGGGCAAAAAGGGGTCATAAAAGACATAAGGGATAAATAAGGGGAATATATCTAGAAAATTGTGAATATTTGTTACAAGACTTTACAACACTTGAAAATAGTACAAGATGATGTGTAAAAGGATGATTTGTAGGTGAAATATGTTAAATACAGTCTAAAAGAATGTGGAAATGTCTTACAAAACTTCACAACAACTTCACAAGACTTTATTATTTGAATTTTAGTACCTGAATAAGTGTGTTCAAGCCATGTTACATCATAAAATTAGAGTAAAATATGCCAAACACCATGAAACAAGACCTAAATGTCCCTGAAAATGAAAAGGGTCCAGTTTCTATGGCACATTCACATTATTCTTCTTTATACTTTTAACAGGGTATAATCTTGTGGACTAACCTCCACCGTGGTTTTTCACCTAACAAGGTTTCCACATAAAAAATATTGGAGTTATGTGTGTTTCTGGAGCTGTGATGGTTTATGCTTTGATGTTTATTTATCAAATCTAAGAATAAGGTTATAAGTTGAATAATTTTGAATTTATGTGACAACTGATTCACCCCCCTCTCAATTGTCTACCCTTGTGTTGCCAATAGATGGTATCAGATTAGGTTCCTCAAAAGAAGTTTAATAGCTTGAGGTGATCTGGGATGGTGACTTACAAGAAGGATAGTCATAGATTTGATGGAACAAATTATTCTTTGTGCAAGACTTGAATGGAGTGTCATATGAGATGCATTAGTGAACCCTTCTAGAAGATTACAAAGAATAGGTATATTATTCCACGAAATGGTCCTTTTTCCCCTAATGATATTAAGGAAGTTGAATACAATATCAAGGCTAAGGAAACATTATTGAGTGCTCTAACTAATTTGGAAGCAAAAAATGTAATGGAGCTATAGACTACATATGAGATCTAGAAAATGTTGGAAACTTTGTATGAAGGTGATACACATGTGAAGATTGCTAAGTTGCAAAGTTTGAAAGGGAAATATGAAACATTGAGAATGGGTGAAGATGAGAAAATAACTTCCTTTATGCAGAGAGTGAATGAACTTACAGTCTATAGTATCAGATGTGCTAGTGGAACATTAGAAGAATTAGAGATTGTTGCTAAAGTACTCAGATCCTTGCTTGCTAGATACAAAGCCAAAGCTATTGCTATTGAAGAGATCTAGACTGTAACAAATGTAACTAGAGACATGTTGATTGGTAAGCTTGTTGCTTTTGAGTTGAGTGAGTTTGGTGAATCTCTTCCTAAGATAGAATTTTCACTCAAAGCTACTATATCTAGAAAAGACAAGAAAATATATGATCTTGGAGAAAGTTCTAGAAAAGTGTTCAAGTATGAGCAGGAAATGAAAGAGATTGAAGAAGAAGAGAGAAAGCCAGATGATCTTGAAGCACTTATTTTCAAGAGAGAAGCTACAAGAGAAGGTAAGTATAGAGGGAAATTTCCTATTAAATTTTTTTCTTGCAATAAGATAGGTCATTTTGCTTCAAGGTGTCCAGAAAGAGTTCCTAAGTCAAGACCTAACAAGCCTAGATTTCAAAGAAAATATTATCATTTTACTAATGAAGGTGTGATAGATGATGAATTTCATAAAGGGAATGTAAGTGAGGATGAATGGGTGTTTATTGCTATCAAGTACTACAAAAAATCCTTGTGATTTCCTCCACTTTTTGCTTCTTTTTTCCCTTCCACCCACTATTGTAATGTACATTTTTCCAATTTTTTGAAAACATCGGGGCTATTTATCAAGATGGTGCTATTTTTGGTGTTTATTTTTGCTAAGCAAGATAAGTTGTTGCTAATTTTGGCACTACTATGCACCGACATTAGTGCTACCTTTAGCACCAATATTGGCTTTGAGTGTGACACCACTATTAGCACACATTTGGCTTTGAGTTTAGCTTTGATTTTAGCACCACTTTTAGCTTTGACTTTAGCTTCGAGTTTAGCTTCTATTTTAGTGCTAGTTTAGACACCTCTATGTTAAGGGGACTTATTTATATGTCTCATCAATGATGTAAAATAGTGAAATTTCAAAAATATATAGGCATATCGAGGAGAGAATCACTTACGTAACATTGACAAGGTATATCTACAAGTCCTTGCTGAAACACAACTATTGGATATAGCAAAGTTATGTCAATGAGACATTGAGATATCAATAAGAAAAATAAGATTGTCTTATCGACAATCCTCAAGTAATGATCAAAATCATACACTACTATACCATTGGGTAGATGAGAAACATATGTAGTAGAGTGGTATACACTACAAACCTATAGCAAGAAGCCTTAAGCAAGGCAGTAGTGTAGTAAGCAACAAAACGGAAGGGAAAAACACCACCATACCACAGTGATAATTACAAGTCTCCCTAACATGGTAGATTTACACCAATATATAATGAATACCACTGAAGGAAAATATTGATGAGATACTGGCATATCGGCAAGAGATATTAACTTGTCTCATCAACACCAACAACCAATATAAGAGGAACATAAGATCTAATGTCGATGAGACATTGAGATATCGGTAAGACAAATAAGATTGTCTCATTGACACTCTTCAAGTAATGATCAAAAGCATACACTGCTATACCACTGGGAAGGTGAGAAACATATTTGGTAGAGCGGTATACAACACAATGCCACAACAAGAAGCCTTGAGAAAGGTGGTAGTGCGGTAAATAGTTGAAGGGAAGGTAGTATTGTAATCATGGAATCCTTACAATTTACAACACTAAATAAAAAAAATCATGTCAGTCACAATCCATTTGAATATAGCCCAACAAAATACTTTAAAACTCTATTAATCATACTCTAATTTTTTTGTCGAAATCATATTTTTTAGGCATAGCTAGCCATAATGGTTTTTTCATTTTAATAAACATACAATAAAACCTTTGTTGAAACCTTATTTTTAGGTGTAGCCTACCAAAATGGAGTAGTGTTTCAATAAAGAATGATAGAGAATGGTGAGATGCACTTGATAGGAGGCACAAGATTCATTGCTATTTATCTCAATCTTGCTTTGATCAACAAGGGTTACAATGTTCTGCTACTGTTTGTAATCCAAGTATTTAATTGACATATGCTTATATAATCTCAAATTCCTTTAGATGCTTTTGAAGTATCAATGTATCCTATATAGGGTTTAGAATGACTTCTTTTAATTTTAAAAAATAAATTAGATGCTTTTGAAGTATCAATGTGTCCTATATAGGTTTAGAATAATTTATTTTAATTTAAATAAATAAATAAATGATGTATTTTCCTATGTTTAGATAATGTGGAGATCTCTTAAATATTCCCTAGCATGCTATCCTCTTTCACACTATGTTCTTTACTCTAGTTGCTAGGGTTTTGCATTTGAAATCTTTAGTATCTTCATGATAGTGGCTTTTAAATAGATCTTAGTCTTTTCTTTAATCTTTATAATGGTAACCCTTGAGTTCCATAATCCACCTTCAATCTCTTTTAATAACATTGTATTAAGCTAGACTGCATAGTATGCATATAAAGCAACTCCTTCATACCTGCCATTGTTCCAAACCACCACTCACCACCTTGCTTAAAATGTTGCCCATAATCACAATAGCACATTTTAAAATCATGGTTGCCAGTGCTTGACCATTAAGGTCACTACTTTCATCAAGATACAATGAGATTTTTGTCTTCAAGCTTAAGGCATTATGCAAGATAACATTGTGAATTGTTTGTTGTGTACAATTTGATTTTCTTGCACATTTACTACTTTGCTAACTACCTTTGAGACTAGATGTTGCACCATTAGTTGCAATCTCAAAACAACTCACTCTTTGTCACTTGAATATTCCTTTCATGACAATCCTTGCATAAAATCAAACTATGCCCTAAAGACTACCTACTTACTAATACAGGGGACTCATTCCTTCATGGTATTTTGAGTTTTATTTAGAAGGGGTTAATATGTGGCATTTTTATGTGTAGGAAGAATAGATTGTACTACAACATTCAAGTATGGATGGTTCTAGAAAAAGTGGATTGTTATCGATGTCATAACTAGGTTGGATTGTACCTTGAGCCAGTCTAAAACACTTTCAGGTGTTTTTGCTCGGAAGTAGAACCTAAGTGTAAGAATTTTGAAATATCTAACAGAGGAAGTTCCTACATTCTAAGGATATAATCATAAATCTTCTTATCCAATTTTTGATCCAACTTGACATCTTTAATATCTGATAGAGAAAATTTGTACATTCTAAAGATAAAATCATAAATCTCCTTGTCTTTGTACAATAGCTCATTTGAATTGTTTCTTTAATAGTTTTAGGTCCACGTCCACATACATATCTTCTTATTTTTCTATTTGAACACTTAGTCTCTGCATTTTCTCCAATCTCCATCTAAAATAATCAACATGCATTAATTTATGATTTTACCTTAACTAGGTGTGAAACACTTTTGGGTGTTTTCACTCTAAAGTAGAACTTGTGTGTAGGAATTTATAAATATTCGATAGAGGAATTTCCTACATTCTAAAGATATTCTATGAAGCATTCTTTATTTTCTATGAAACAATGTATATTTTCTTGTACTTGTAAATATTCTTTTACTGTTATGTCTATTAAAGAAAACAGAGTTTGAATAAAAAATTCTTCACCCTTTTTTGTGAGTATGTGAATTATTGTTTAAGGAAAAATCTTATAGTTTTTACATTTTCCATTTAGTAGTTTCAAATCTTCATTTTCTATGTATATAAAATTGTATGTGCTCTTTATCTCTAATGACATAAAATAGTAATGTCATCATAATTAGGGTTTTCAATTTCAGCACCATCATTGTCCACACTTTTTATATCTTGTTCACTTTTAAGTACAATTGATAAGGGCATAGCCCGAGACATAGAAAATAACCTACAAATAAGAGAATAATTTTATTATTCATAAAATGGAGCTTCTTACATGTAGAGGATCTCAAATCCCCAAGTTCTACAACACATGCAAGTTACAGCAAGCTACAGAATAACCCTCTCGCAATATACGAACTTGTCCCCAAAAGTTACCCAAAACTATTAGAAACCTGCCCATAAATAGAGCTCTTATTTAGTTTCGAGCCAAAAAAACATTAAAATTTGAGTTTAGGTGGTTTGGTGCCAAAAATTACAACTTGAAGTTCAAATTTCAAAAGAACATTTGCAATTATATCTTCTAGAAAGTGCGCCAACTTCCCAGGGCCATAACTTTTGATCCGGGGCTTCGATTCACAAACCGTTTCAACCGTTGGAAAGGTCTCAAAGTCAAGAACGCACTCAAAATATGCTATGCAAATTTTAGCAAGTTTCAAGGCCATTCTGTAAGCTCTAAGTGCCTCAAATCCAACTCAGAAGATTTTTAGGTGCAAATCTGGGAAACTAAAACTGCAATATCTTTCAACCCAGGAATACAAAATAAAAAACATAAATTGGGAATTTTATTATAATGAAAAGGGTATCCAAAAATGTGAAAACATCTATAAACTGAGAAACTTGAAATTTAACTATTTTTGGGTGATGCAAGATTGCCCTTACACCACTGGATGCTCCTGCATCAGACACCCAGGGTAATTTGAGAAATGACCCTGTCACATCTCAAATGGTTGAGGAAAACCCAATCAGTCAACCACTGCCTTAGATAGCCAGGATGAATCTTCCATAGGCCTTCCTCTCCATTTCACCAGATATTCTTCATATTATCTATTTCTGGTACTCCTTCCCACACGACTATCCAAGATTGCTTCAATCTCCTCCCTTTCTAAAGTAGGTGTTGGAATGTCATACTGCCCGACTGCTGGTGCTTCATCCATTCCACCTTCATGATACTCTGTCAAATCTGAAATGTTGAACACAGGGGAAATGTTGATTCCATCAGGCAACTCTACCTCATATGCATTCTCTGAATCATGCTTCTTCAAAATCTTACAGGGACCGAATTTCTTCATCTTCAATTTTTTATAGGTTCCCACGAGAAACCTTTCTCTCCTCAAGTGGACCATTACTTCATCACCAATCTAAAACTCCTTATGCCTCCTCTTCTGATCTGCCTTAGCCTTATACTACATATTCATCTTGTTAATATGTTCTCTTACCTTCTCATGTATATCCTTGATGTGTTCTGCAAAATCTTTAGCTTCAGCACTTATTTTCTTCTCTTGGTCCATCTTCCTCAATTTTAGAGTTGTTTTGGGCCTACCTCCATATATAATCTGGAGCGGTGATCTACTAGTGCTTCTGTTGATAGAATTGTTGTAAGAAAATTCTGCCTGGGGTAAGATCAAGTCCCATCCCTTGGGTTTATCTCCTACCAAACATCTCAGTAGGTTACCTAGACTCCTATTAACAACCTCCTGTCTACCCATCCGTTTGTGGATGGTGTGCAAAACTGAACTTTAGCTCTATCTTCAGCTTCTTCCACAAGGTCCTCCAAAAGTACCCCACAAATTTGGTGTCACAATCTAAAACAATACTCTTTGGTAGGCCATGTAGCCTCACCACCTCTTTGAAGAACAAGTCAGCAATGTGGACTGCATCAAAGGTCTTCTGACATGGAATGAAATGTGCCATCTTTGAAAACCTATCAACCACCACAAAGACTGAATCATTCTCATTGTGTCCTTGGCAAACCAAGAACAAAGTCCATATGATATCCTCCCATGGCCTCTTTGGTACAGGTAAGGGCTGATATAAGCCTGTTCGCTCACTCCTTTAGCCATCTGACATACCCCCTTAAGCCTTTGTACAAACTTCTTCACATCCTGTGACAACCGAGGCCAATAATAATGCTCACTGATAATGGCAATGGTCTTATCCCCGACCAAAATGTCCTGCCATTCCTCCACTATGCTTCTCCTTTATCAGGTTCTCCCTCATGGAACTCCTCAAGATACACAATTGACTTCCCTTAAATAACATGCCATCCTGGATTATGAAATCCAGCCACCTTGTCCTATCCACTATAACAGGTTCCTTGCAAGTTTTCCAAGCCTTTGGAAAATTAGGATCTTTTGCATACAGTGTCTTGAGTTTATTGAACCCAACCACTTAAATCTGCATCTTTGTCATCAATGTATGCCTCCTACTTAAGGCATCTGCAACCCTATTTGACTTCCCACTCCTATGTTTCAAAACAAAGGTATAATTCTACAAAAACTCTACCCATTTCATATGCCTCTGATTTAATTTTCCCTGACTATTTAGGTACTACAAGGCCTAATGATCAGTGTATAGAACAAATTCTTTTAGCAACAAATAATGTCTCCATTTCTTTAATGCTTGAACTATTGCATAAAACTCCTGATCATATATAGAATACTTTTTCTTGGCATCATTTAACTTTTTACTGAAATAGGCAATGGGCTTACCTTCTTGGCTCAATACTGCTCCAATGGCACAACCACTGGCATCACAATCCACCTGAAACACCTTGTTGAAATCTAGGAGGGCTAGAACAGGTTGCTCTGTCACCTTCTACTTTAATAGTTCAAAACTTTTTGCTGCTCTAGTGCTCCACTTGAATTCTTTTCTATCCCCTCTTATTGTTTCAGTCAGGGGTCTACAAATACTATTTAAGTTTCTAATGAACTTTCTATAAAAACTAGCCAAACCATGGAAAAATCTCACCTCAGTAGCAGTTCTTGGTGTAGGCCATTCCAAAATAGCCTTCACCTTCTCTGAGTCCATCTTGGGACCTTCTGCTGAGATAACAAACCCCAAGTACACTAACTTCCTCTTCACAAAACTACACTTCTTCAGATTAATCAATAGTTTCTCTTCTCTTAACTTCTCAAAGGCTCTCTGAATATGCATCAGATGCTCATCCAATGTCTTACTGAAAATAAAAATATCGTCTAAATACACAATAACAAAACTTCCTAGAAATTCTTTTAGTACCTCGTTCATGAGCTGCATGAATGTGCTCGGTGCATTGGTTAGCCCAAAAGGTATGACTAACCACTCATATAGGCCCTCTTTGGTCTTGAAGGCAGTCTTCCATTCTCTCCTTCTCGAATCTAGATCTGGTGATATCCACTCTTCAGATCAATCTTTGTGAAATACTGAGCTCCACTCAAATAGTCCATCAGGTCATCCATCCTTGGCAGGGGGAATTTGTACTTAATTGTTATCTTATTTATGGCTCAAGAATCTGTACACATCCTCCACTCCCCATCCTTCTTTGGTGTTAGTACTGTAAGTATTGCACATGGACTCAAACTCTCCCATATCAAACCCTTTCTCAACAACTCTTGAACTTGTTTGTTCAACTACTCATTTTCTGCTAGAGTCATTCTATGAGCTGCCTTATTTGGCAAACTGGCTCCAAGAATCAAGTCAATCTGATGACTGATCTTCCTTATTGGTGGTAAACCCTCAGGTACATTATCAGAAATAATATCCTAAAACTCATCCAACATCCCAGAAACTTCTTCTGGAACCTTCTCACTATCCTCCTTACTCACTCTAGGAATCAATGCATAACACACACTCTCATGCTTCATACCTTCTAAAATTTTTATTCCATCTACATAAAAAATTCTAGCATCACTGCATACCTTTTCTTCTGTCTCCTTCAGGGGTTTCAACTTGTGATGAACCCCATCCTTCATCAATGAATAAGTGTTTGCATGGCCATCATGCATATCTCACCTATCAAACTGCCACGGCCTCCCCAACAACATGTGACATGCATCCATGGGGATGATATCACACAATACCTCATCATGGTAGCTCCCGATCTTGAACTTTACTAGGCACTGCTCATTGACCAAAACTTTGTGGTCTTTCTGCAACTAGGCAATCCGATATGGATGGGGGTGCCTTTCCCTCTTCAGCTTCAACTTTGTGACCATCTCCTCTGACACCAGATTATTAGTGCTCCCACTATCAATAATGACATCACAACATTTTCCTTCACACTTGCACCTTGTGCGAAATAGATTCTTCCTCTATTCTAGTTCCTTTTCTTCAGTCACTAGGGCTCTCCTAATCACTAGGGTTTTTCCTCTTTCAACATCATCTGTATTTTCAAATTGGGCCTCCTCATCTGCATGCGCAACCCTTCCACGACCTTCTGGCTTTTTGTCTGCCCTTCCTTGGTGTTGTGGACATTCATAGGCTTGATGCCCTTCTTCACCACACTGGAAACACATTCCTCTGAAACCACCTCTTCCAGATCCTTGTCCATATCTCCTTCATCCTCTACCTCTTTGATCACCACTATTTTGATCATGAGGGCGGTAGAAGTTGTCATTTTTTTGGCTTCAGCTGGTACCCACATCTTCACTTTTCTTTTCATCATCATTTTGGCTTCCTGAAGGTCTTCCATTGCCCCTTCCGCTTTGACCTCCTCATCCTTTTTGCTTTCCATCAAATCTTTTGGTCAGATTCTCTTCCACCTTCAAAGCAAACTGATACACATCCTCAATGGTGGTCATTCTGACTAGGCTTAACTCCTCCTGAATGCTCGGTTGTAACCCATTAAGATATCGGGCTACCTTCTCCTTATTGGCCTCTGTGTGACCCATTCTGATGATTATCTTGTGAAAATCTTCAGTATATTCTTTCACAGATTTGCTTCCTTACTTCAACCATTGCAATTTCTTCAACAGATCTAATTTGTACTCCACTGGTATGAACTGCTTCTTCAGTTTCTCTACCATGCGATCCCATCTAGTGATCTTGACTTTTAATCTTCAATTTCTTTCCAACTAGACCTCTTTCCACCAAATATTGGCATGGCCCTTCAACTTCATTTTCGCAAACTTAACCTGATCTAGGTTCTCTATTTCCTCATACTCAAAATATTCTTCTACCTTGTTGATCCAGTCGATCAACTCTTCCAGGTTCAGACTTCTAGAATAACTGGGGACTTCTGCTCTGGGTCTTTTTCTAATCTTTGAAATGGCCCTTATTAGTCGCATTTGGTCTTGATCAATTACTTCTTCCTCTTCTAAATTTGAACCTTCTTCCTCTCCTTCATCCTCACTTTCCTCCCTCGGGTTTAACCCTCTTCTCAACTGCTCTTGTAACGCATCAATTTGTCTCTGGAGGGTTGTCAGTGCATCTCTTCCACTAGCATCTCTGCCGCCTTGACCACCTCTAGCACCACCATGCCTACCAAGCATCACTCTTTGAGGCATCTTTTTTTACCTCGACCCACAACCACGGTCCTGGTGTGAACAGCCTCATAATCGGTGATCTGTCCACACGCTCAAGAAAACCCGCTCTGATACCACTTGATGAGGGCGTAGCCCAAGACACAGAAAATAACCCACAAACAAGAGAATAATTTTATTATTCAAAAAATGGAGCTTCTTACATGCAGAGGATCTCAAATCCCCAAATTCTACAACACATGCAAGTTACAGCAAGCTACAAAATAACCCTCTCGCAATATGCGAACTTGTCCCCAAAAGTTACCCAAAAATATTAGAAACCCACCCATAAATAGAGCTCCTCTTTAGTTTGGAGCCAAAACAACATTAAAATTTGAGTTTAGGTAGTTTGGTGCTGAAAATTACAACTTGAAGTTCAAATTTCGAAAGAACATTTGCAATTGTATCTTCTGGAAAGTGCGCCAACTTCCCGGGGCCATAACTTTTGATCCGGAGCTCCAATTCATGAACCGTTTGAACCGTTGGAAAGATCTCAAAGTCAAGAACGTGCTTGAAATCCACTATGCCAATTTTGGAAAGTTTTGGGGCTATTCTGGAAGCTCTAAGTTTAGGTGCAAATCTGGGAAACTAAAACTGCAATATCTTTCAACCTAGGAATAGAAAATAAAAACCGTAAATTGGGAATTTCATTATAACAAAAAGGGTATCCAAAAATGTAGAAACATCTATAAACCAAGAAATTTGAAATTTAACTATTTTTGGGTGATGCAATATTACCCTTACACCACTAGATGCTCTTGCATCAAGAATCATCAAAATTTTATTTTAATTTCTTTTCCTAGTTAATTTTGATTCCTTTAAGCACAAAATGGTAGGTTTCATGTTAATTTTCAAACATTTTCTTTGCATTTTTTTTTGTATATATTATTTTCTCAGTGCATCATTATGTAACAACAATTTCACTTCTAAGATATATAGTAAAAATAAATGAAAGCACATGTTTTCTTTGTCAAGGGAAATGTATGGTGAATACCATATGTCTTTTAGATAAGTGTGCAAGAGAAATAAGGCATAATTGATTGAATGTGATATTCTACTATACAATTGGTTGTTTTATGCGAAGGCTACAATAGCTTATCATGGATTAGTTTTGGCTAAGAAAAAAGGTGTTTCTAAACTATGGCTAGAGGGGGACTCTCTTAATGTGATTAATTTTCTCATGATGAAATATCCTCCTGCATGGTCAATTGACAATTTTATTAATGACTTGATATCTATTATTAACTCTTTTGAGGAGATCAAAAATCACACATTTTTTCATGAAGTAAACATGATGGTCGATGGGGTTGCCAATGTGG
Source organism: Sequoia sempervirens (assembly GCA_007258455.2). Lineage (NCBI taxonomy): Eukaryota > Viridiplantae > Streptophyta > Pinopsida > Cupressales > Cupressaceae > Sequoia > Sequoia sempervirens. The sequence continues at coordinate 337,029,089 of VDFB02000017.1, forward strand.
GAGTGGCTAAGAGATCCGAAGTGTATTTCTAATGATGACCAGGTGGCTTTTTTCTAGGAAATATTTTCTTAGGGAAAGGTTTTTCATTATGATTTTAAGCTGGGTTTTGCACGTCAACCCTTTCCTCTTTCAGTTTCATTATTCTTTCCTTGGTTTTCGTAGAAGGACGGACTAATAGTTTTGGCATGGTTACTTGGAATGATAAGCCCACATGTATTGTGGGTGTTTGTTGTATTATTTTGAGTATCGCTTGGTTCATTTTACTTTTTCATTTATTTTAGGTGTTCTTTTGTTTTAGTTAGTTGCCAATCACTATGGGTGGTGACTGTTGTAGAATTGAGCCAAGTTCTTATGAAGAGTTTCCAAAAAATGCTACTGTGTGGAAGCACTTGGAATTGAGGGGGGTTACTCAATTTATGCAGAGAATTCAAGGCCTAGATCCTAATGTAACAAATTTATTTTTCAAAGGATGGAATTGGGGGTCTCTGCATTACCAGGGCATTGAGTTTCAAATTGAAGAGGACTTTATTGTGGAGGTAACTAGTCTTTTAGTTGTTGGGACAAACTTTTTCAGAGACAGCGGAGTGGCTAAGAAGGCTTTTGTGAATTTATTTAAACATGATGAGAGGAAGAAGTTCAAGGAAATTGGAAGTAGAGGTTATGCTAGGAAGTCCCTGAAGCCACTTTGGAGGGACCTCATGTTGGCTATTATGCACTACTTCACCCTTGAAGGTAGATTCTATGTGATTTACACTCACCATTTTATGCTCTTAAATCATTTTAGGCATAATGTTTCAGTATCGTTTCCTTTTTACCTATTACATTCTATGGAGAAGAGTACTGAAGACCACAAAAAGAACCCTAAGAAGGTGGTTCTTCATCAAGGGCTTTTGTGTTTTATTTTTTCTCATATCAAGCTAAACTTCATCTCGGTCTCCCATAAAACTCTTGGTAAGATGGAAGTTAAAAATGATGGGTATGAAATAGGGGACTCTGATGGTGATGGGTCGATAGTTTAGAGGAGGAAGAGTTGGAATATGAGGATATGTCTTTTGATGAAGGAGGCTCTAAGAAAAGAGATGAGGAATTATAAGAATGGGGTAAGGGCTATGAGACTGATGTGGAGTGTCAGGAGACTGGCTAATTCTGTTAGAAAATATTTGAAGGGGAAAGACAAAGGCATGAAGAAAGTTAAAGCTTCGACCAAAAGGAAAATTGAGGTGGTTTCCCCTAGTTTGAATGTGAATCCTTCTTTGTCTTCTAGAAAAGAGGGTTTGAAGGGTTCTCATCCTATGGGTGATGTGGATCCTTCAAATTTTGATTATGTTCAGAATGCTTCATTGGGGAACCCTATTCCTAGTAAGGATGGTCTACTAGAGAGCTCCCCAGTGCAAGGGATTAAGGTGTCAATTAATTTGGGTGGTCAGTTGAGTGGCCCTACTGATATGGGAAAGGCTAAGATGGAGGTGAAGCCTAATGAGATTGGCCCCTTGGATATGTAGGATATTGATGCAGTTACTTTTTCTTAGGATTTTTTTCTTGTGGAGAAGGAAGTGAAGAAGGAACAATCTAGAGGAATTAGCTAATTTGGAGAATCTACCAGATAAGGAGAGGATAAAGGTATATGTTGTGGATGTCAAGGATTCCCCATCCGAAGAAGAGGATGAAAAGAATAGGGATTTTTTGATGCCCCTATTGACCTAGAGTAGAAGGGTCAGCCTCTGGTTAACTAGGATGAAATTGACATGAATAGGTTTCATAGAATGCTCGAAGAGGGGATGAGAAACCTTCTTTCCTTGGTTAAGTGGTTGTTTTCTAAGGTTAAGGAGCTCATTCTTTAGATGAAAAATTGGCACGATGTTTGTGTTTCTATGCTAAGAGGTAACTGAAAGGAGTGGGAAATTAAAGGAAAAGTGAAAGGGTATGTGCAGGATCATGATGGGCCAAAAAGTGGCAATATGATGGATATGTGGTTGATGACTATTTTTTTACCCAAAATTGATGAAACAAAAAGGGTTTTAAAGGATATTCTCAACTTTCCACCAATATAAATTGTGCTTCACTTTGAATTTAATAATTAATTATTATTCATTTTCTATTTGAATTATGACTAAAGTCTTAATTGATAGGATGATTGAAAAACATCTATAGCTTTCAAAAAATATCACATTTTTTGAATCCAAAACATGCATCACATTCTATATTTGGCATACTATAGGATTAAAAAAAGAAAAATTGAATTTCATGTAATTTTGACCAAGTTAAGGTGGTCAGACATATGAGTTTTTATATTTTTTAAAAGTTGTAATAAAAAATTCATAATTAATTTTTTACTTGGAAAAAATTTACAAAACATATGCATCACATTGGGATATGAGTCCTCTACAGCTATCTAAAATCTTATAAAAAAATATTATCATTTTATTATGGTTAGGTGGTCAGCACACCTACTTATTTTTTTCCCTGAAATTTAAGTACTACTACATTGAAATTTCAAATTTTCACCAAATAGTTTTTTTTTTTTTTTTAAAAATCTAGTAGTTTATAAACTATATTCAATTTGCTACAGATTTTATTCTTATATATTTTTGAAATAATATAGATAACTTATTCAAATTTTTACGTCAAGTTGCCTAACTCTGATTTTTCTAAATTTTTTGCCACTTAAGGACCTGTTTTTTCCATGATGATCCTACACATAGCTGAAATCAATTCATATTAAGCTTGATAAGCTATTGGTTGATGTTGATAATTTGGGAGTTTCTCATGAGGAAATAATTTCCTCTTTGGAAGTTATTGTTAATAAAATTTTAGAGGACAGAGTGGCAAGTATGGAGCATAAAATGGGAAAGATGTCAGAGGACTTGAAAATAGTGGTCAATATCAGCAATAACTCTTTGAAGAACACTGTTATGGGTCTTTCTATTCTAAATGAGAAAGCACTGAATTGGACTAGAAAACTACTTAACTTGGGTAATATGGAGGAAAAGATTGAAGAGATTAGTGGCTCTTTCCTAGTGGAGAAAGTGGAAGCTTCTACTCCTTTGTTTGAGAAGGACATGTAGGCAAGTTTGTGCCTTGCGATGAGGAGAAAGATGAAAAAGAGGGTTGTTGTTGTTGTTGTTGAGGAACTGAAAGATTTTATTAGTATCCATGAGGAGGTCATCAAGAAAAATGTGGCCTCATCTAATGTTTAGATAATTTGTTGTAATTTGTGCTTCCTCTTTTGGTTCAACAGGTTTCCACATTTTTTTTGCTTTTAGGTTTGCTGACAAGTTGCTAATGTTCCATCTTATGTCAACTTTTTTTTTTGGGGTGTTGGGCTTAGTGGTTTAATTTATCTTACATCTTGGCATCATTGTAAAGGGTTTCGGGGCCCCTTTAAAACTTGATTTTCCTTATCAAAAATTGATAGAATCTTATTTTCTATTGTACAATTGCTTTTTATGTGATTTTTACTTTTTGCATGTGAATTACCCTAAAAAAGAGACTACTTATCTTTTTTAAAATGAAGCATTTACATTTCCTATCTATGAAGGGAATTTACTACTTGACAATAGGTTTTTGAACTTCATACAAATTAAGATCGGTGTAAAATGCCATCCCCACAAATGTTGTTTGGTCTAGAATTATAGTGGAAAATAAAAAAGATTTCTAGGAGAATAAACAGGTTTTCAATTGTCAAAGTACAACATACTATTACTGAAGCATTTCAAAGTTTAGGCATTTGAGATTCATGGATCTCCTTGGAGGTCAGCCACCTAATATAATAATAGTAATTTAGTATGGACCTTTAGTCATAAATTAAAATGCAATATAATATCTATATGTCTCTCACACATGAACATTTCATATAACCACATACCTTCTAAATGCTAACAATTGACTTATGACATTTCGTAAGTCAAATATAAGACAACAATCCCCCCTAATTTCCAATGGCATGATATGCTATCAAACACATTTATGAAAATTAATAGCATTCGATTTCACAATCCATGATTGTTATGTAAAAATTTGCACACAGTTTATCTAGAAATATTACATAACATTTATGAATAGGTCAGTAGTAATTTTTTCTCACACAAAAAAGTATCAAAATAAATTTAGTGCTTAATCAATGTTGTGTCATCTATTTCCACCCACTTTCCTCTTAGCAATTTGGTATTTTTGCATCGTCCATGGCCTCTCTCCATGGCCTCTTTTGTGAATAAAAATCTTGCCACATAAGATTTCACCACACTACCACCAAGAAGGAAGAAGCAACTTGTGGGACTGCGGTAAAAACCACTCTATTGCACTGAGCTAATGAAGGAGTCATGGGACAACGGTGGTCACCACACTACCACACACCAATGGTAGAATACTTGCGGGAGTCATTGAAACACTGCTAGGAACAAAAGGAAGACTTGTGTGGCACCACAGAAGATTTCAACACACTATCATTGAGAAGGATGAAGCACCTTGCAAGGCCATGGTAAAAACCACTCTACCACACTGTGTTGGCGGCCAATTTGGGTAGGGAAACATTTTGATTTTCCATTACCTAATGAATATAACATTAGCATTTGTAAATCACTTGTTCAATTCTGTATCTTTTCCTTTCATGTAAAATAATGTTTGAACACTACAACTGAATACATAATGAAATCATCTCTTTTATTTTATGAAAATCTTTAATGTTATAATTGAATTAGATAACTTAAACACATTGCATCTTTGAACTCCAAAATATTTTAAACACTTGCAATGATTAAACATCTACATAGTTTAATTTTGAATTTTCACCTTACAATAAAACTTTGAACAAAATAGCTCCATCAAATTGAGTTGTAGTGAAAATTTGATAATAATTAGTTTACATTAATATTTACTTGCATTTGTAAGAATTCATATACATCTACACACAATTCACATCCATTTCATATAACTATGTTTTTCATAGTTTTGTGAGTAAATGGTGAAAGAACATTGTATCCTTATCCACATTTATAATTCATGCCGATTTTTGTTCATTACAAAATAATATAATCAATTTCACATGAATTATCAAAATAAAGAATGTTTTATGATTTTATACAAGTGTAGCTAGCTAGTGATGTCGATAAATATTTTCATTGTTTCATCAATGTAATCGAATTGAGGATGAGAACTTTGAGTCACAAGGATAGACTAGGAAAAATGTACCTTTACAACAATTAAAATAGTCACTATACAACAATGATAGGTGCTCAATTAGGCACACTTGAAACTTCCTTAGGTGCCCCAAATTGATTACATTAATGGCTAAAATTCAGCATTCAAGTTGCAATTAAGGAAGAAATCAAATGACAAAAAACGGAAGAAAAAGGGAAAAACACTGCGCTAAGGAAGAAATCAAAATTTAAAATTAAAAAATTTCCCACATGAAGGAAAAAATTAGGTGAAGAAAAAGGGATAAACGCCACATGAAGGAAGAGAGTAGGGCACTACCAGCAACTGAAGAGAGTTGGGCATGAAGCCAGGATGCACAGAGGAAGTCATGTGAGGAGAGTACGTAGGTATTTAAATTTGCTCATAAGACTATATCAAATTTATTAACTGATATTTAAGTTTTTTTTTTTCTTCAATCAGTGATAATATTTTTATTCTATTTAAGATAAATCAAAATATACAAAGCTCCAAATAAAAATTCAACACATTCACATCATGTCTATTAAAATAGAATAAAAACCTATGGATCAAAAATCCCTACCACAACCACCTAAAAACTATCCAACTAACTACTACCTAAACACCAGCTATTTATAGTATTGAAACCAAAAATAGGGCTTAACCCCTTAATATTATACATCAACAATTATCTTAGACACAGTAAACTAGTTTACGCGGAAGTTCCAAAAGCACTACCCAAATGCAATGGTCACATTTCAGTGAGTGGATTCACCCTCTTTCTCAAATGCAAACCATTCTTCTCACTTAGCTCCTCTCTAGTGATGGCTTTGAGTCACACTATTATCTCCTTGGTCTCCATTAATTCAACACATAGTTTCAAAGCTTGCCACCCTCATTCTACACCCTCTCTCCACATGAATTTGGTTCTTCCTTCTGGCCACCTAATGAAAGTGTGATTTATCTTCGCTACTTCCAGGTCCACACCTTCCATGCCCTTGATCACAAAGCCTTGTCCTAGTATAGCCCTTTCCAGGATACTCTCCATGTTCAGTCAGAAATCCCTATGCACCAATGCTTTCATCACTTTCCTTACAACCTCCATCGACTCTCCTAAGTCTAGTCGCCATGCCAAGATTAGAGAGTGTATATCCATATTAATCCAGTATTTTTGCTTCAAATCTTCAAAGCCATTACCTAGAATGATTTGTACAGATTGTGCCACCTTCACATCCTTGTACAGGACCAAGCCATGCAGTCTCTTCACTGTCACTTTTCCATCAAAAGGATCCAATTTCCTCCTCACTTTCAGAGTGAAGTTGGCCTCCATTTCTTCTCTAGTACGTTAGCCACTAGACTACTTCACACCATTGTCCTAACACTCTCCTTACTCCCACAAACTATGAAGCATCGAAGGAAATGAAAGAAAAAAATTCATTACATATAAAATTTCTAGCCATCAACATTAATGTCAAACGTATGTCCAACATTGGCAAAAAGAGCTAATACTTCAATAATTTTGAAAAACATTCCTTCAATAATTTGTAAGTATATTCAATATATTAAATGATATTATTTTTTATTTCCTTGGAAAAAGTAAATGATTACATAATAATTAGTTTAACCAGTCCATGTGCCATGTTTTGACAAGAGGAGAAATATGGTCGCCATCCAAAGCAATTTGAAAAGAATGTGTTACAAAACAAAAAGTGGAACGATTTTGTAATCTAGACGGAGAATGAGGTATCAATAGTTGAGTTTCAATAACTAAGTGGGATATTGTTGTGTTAATATTTTAATTTGCATCTCTTGTGTTGATTTGTTTATTGATGTGTAGGATGAGTAAATAGAGATCAAATATTATGACTACAAGATGACCGTTTGTGCAAGAATAAATAGTAGAAAGATGTAGATGAACTCAATTCATCTGAATTTATGCCTCTTGGTAGGAATTCCTCTTAAATATCTAATATCAGGTTCTTGAGACTTCCTTGTAGCTTTTACCTTTCATTGTTGCTTTTCCTCTTCACTATCAATCTCATCTCCTTTTTCCCTATCTGCATTTTTGGCTTTGACTTCTAATTCATCCCATGTTTTACCTTCCTCCTATTCAGAATCTTCTTCTTCTTCCTCCTCCTTTGACTCCACAAGAGATTCATCTTTTGAACCTTCCTCATTTGATTTTGATTCCTCTTCTACATCAGAGGTTTCCTATCCTTGATTTGACTCTTTTGAATGATTAGAATCAGAATCACTAGCTTCCATATTCAAAAATTCCCAACCACCATCTTCAATAAATTTATCTAGATCATCAGTAATAGTCTTCAAAATTGGTTGCTAGTTCAAGTTCATTTTTCTTTCATAATACTTTATATCCATGGAGTTCAACCATTCCTTGATGCCATCAAGTGAAGATTGAGGAATGTCATACATGCAGAGTACATCCCACTTGAAGTCTTTGAAAACAATAGCCATATCAAATTCCTTTTTCCCAAGTCCTACTCTCTCAAGGTTAACAGTTCTCAATCTCACTAATAGTGATTACTAAGAAAGGTAATTCCACCAACTCTACCAAATAGTTTATCGTATGAACAATAAAAGAATAAGCTTTGAAAAGAACTCCACGAAAACCAATCTCTCTAAATTGTATATCAAACTCTAGTTCAAAATATTTTAGATGAGGCAAGTCCTACAGCTCTCTTACTCACTTGACAAATCCTTGAAGCTTTGACTTCTTAATATTCAAAAGATAAATGGAATGTCCTCAGCACCTAGTAGAGCTATCCAAAAAATCTAACTAAAAGCTAACCTAATTTTTTAGTTTAACAATTTAATTATAAAGTTTAAACTTTGAATGTTAATTTTTTTTTATGTTTTATTGGCTTATTCTATGCCACAACATTGTTTATTATTTATATCTATAAATTGTATCTATCACAATAATAGTGTGTCAAAATGGAAAGGAAATTGTTGGAAGTAGTATGCTCTAAATTTCCAATACTTAGTGAATCTAGATCCATAGTTAGTAATGTCCAAACAAAACTTGTCCTAGTAGCCATAGGGAAATGGGAAAATTTAATGGGTAATAATTAATGGGATACACATGAGGCTTTCATATTGTCATTTGATTACCTAAGTCTTCCCCCATGCACACTTGAGCTGGCGGGGGGGAGTCTAAAGAGCTTACATTGCTTCTTACCATTGAGCTTAATGAAAATAATATTCCACATCTTAAACCACCAAATGGTCATGTGCTCAGATTTCCTTTCGTAATTGGGAAACAGGAATCCATCCTCCTTCTAAGTTGGATTCAACATTTACTACACACATCTAGTAGGTCTCTTCCTACAAAATTCAAGACAAGTATCATAGAAACAAAATGGCTGAAAACCTGTAGAGGATATCAATCTCACAACATGTGTTTCTTGTTAGATTATGAGTGGTCACAGGCTGATCTATAGTCAACTAATCTTTATTTCATTGTTTCTTCACCCAATGAAAGAAAGAATATTTGACTGAAAACTAGCCTATGACCACTCATAATCTAACAAGAAACACATGTTGTGAGATTGATATCCTCTAGAGGTTTTCAGCCATTTTGTTTCCATGATACTTGTCTTGAATTTTGTAGGAAGAGACCTACTAGATATGTGTAGTAAATATTGAATCGAACTTAGGAGGATGGCTTCCTCTTCCCCAATTATGAAAGGAAATCCAAGCACATGACCATTTGGTGGTTTAAGATGTGGAATATTTTTTGCATTAAGTTCAATGGTAAGAAGCAATGTAAGCTCTTTTAGACTCTCCCTCGCTAGTTCAAGAGTGCATGGGGGAAGGCTTAGGTAATTAGCTGATAGTATGAAAGCCTCCTATGTAGCCCATTGATTATTACCCATTAACTTTTCCCATTTCCATATGGATGTTGGGACAAGTTTTGTTTGGGCATTACTAACTATGGATCTAGATTCACTAAGTACTCACAATTTAGAGCATACTACTTCCAACAAGTTCCTTTCTATTGTGAATGTGATAGAGATAATTTATAGTTATAGATATGCTAAGTATTGGCAATTTCAAGCTTAATACTTCCACACTTTTTTAATCAATTTGGAGCATAAGACTAAGACTACTCAAATGACATTGCAACCAGGTAAAAAAAAATTAAGGGCATAATAGTAGTATACTTGTCTATGACTATTTCCTTGAGCTAAAATTTGCATTTATACTTAAGTGATTGATGTATACTTGTGTATGTGATCAAATTTTCTTCTATTTAATGATATTATTGTGTATTTAAGGTCTATTCAATAGAGGGTGCATGAAACAAGTTTTAAATCCTTAAAAATCTTTAGATTTCTAAGGTTTTTTAATTTTGTTGAGTCTATGCCAAGTCCAAGAGTCCAAGAGTCGAGTCACCCTAGTCAATTCTAAGGCGAGTTCAAGTCCCGTTACTATGGTTGTGATACAAAAAAAGGCGCTTACACATTTTTTGAATATATCCTCATCAAAATGACCAAAATTAAATTTCAAATTTGTAAGTAAACTTTAATAATCAAGAAAAATAGTCATAAAAATTGGAAGTAAACTTTGGCAGGGTGAGCTTAATTCCTTTGACTTTATGCCTCTTGGTAGACATCAGGATCTCCCCTCCTAAATTTTGGACCACATCCATTACCTCCACATAAAACTAGACATCCTTGGTCTTCTTGGTTCCCACACCATGATATGGTTATGCAAATGAAAATGAATCAAAGTAATCATCTCCTTCTCCATTGGATGGAGGAATGTGTGCTTAATGTTTTGATACATGATATAAGCTCTCTCTTCTTCTCTCATGGTTGAATACCGAAATCCATTATGGTGGGCCTCCAGAGTTCTATTCATCTTTCATCCTCTTCCACCAAATTTTGGACTAATCCATACGTCTACCAACCTAATTGGATTTGTTTTTGAAAGCTAAAGTTTTTCCTAAGTCACCAGTGTAGCTCTCTCTTCCTTTTTAGAAATTTTCATTACTACAAATTGTCTCTGGGATTTAATCATTTGTACCACATGGTTGATGTTCTTTGAATCCTTGCATCTAAAGGAAATTTCCTTAACATAGATACTACTAGGGAATTTGAATGTTGACATTGTATTTGGCATTAAACTAGTACCTGCAACATTGAAAATTATCCTTATATAAGAATTTCCTTCATCTTATTGGCTTGTAACACTCTTGATGGTAGCTACATGAAATATAATTATGATTCCTCTTCTACATCAAAGGGTTCATATCCTTGATCTGACTCTTCTAAATTATCAGAATCAGAATCAGTAGCTTCCATATTCAAAAATTCCCAACCATTATCTTCAATAAATTTATCTAGATCATCAACTATAATACTCTTTAAAATTGTCCACCAGTTCAAGTTCATTCTACTTTCATAATACTTTAGATCCATGGATTTCAACCATTCTTTGATTCCATCAAGTGAAAATTGATGAATTGTGTCAATGCGGAGTACATCCCACTTGAAGGCTTTGAAAACAATAGCCATATCAAATTACTTTAGTTCAAGTCCTACTCTCTCAAGGTTAACAATCTCAATCTCACTAATAGGGATTACTAAGAAAGGTAATTCCACTACCAAATAATCTACCATAGGAACAAGAAAAGCAGAGGCTTTGAAAGGAACTCCATGAAAACCAAGCTCCCTAAATGGTATATCAAACTCTAGTTCAAAATATTTTAGATGAGGTTTCTCCCATAGCTCTCTTACTTGCTTAACAAATCCTTGAAACTTTGTACTGATTTTATTTTTCTTGTCCCTCTCTTGTTGTTCTTCCTCAATTTCATTAGGATCATACATTGACCTTCTTTCCCCTCCTATAGTCTTTACAACACCCATTACCTCCACATAAAATTGGAAATCCTTGGTTCTCTTGGTTCCCACACTGTGATATGGTTATGCAAATGAAAATGAAGAAAAGTAATCATCTCCTTCTCCATTGGCTAGAAGAATGCATGCTTAATGTTTTGATACATGATATTAGCTCTCTCTTCTACTCTCATGGTTGAATATTACTAAAATCCATTTTTGTGGGCCTCTAGAGTTCTAGTCATCTTTCTTCCTCTTCCACCAAATGTTGGCATGATCCACAAGTCTTCTAGCCTAATTGGCTTTGTTTTTGAAAGCTGAAGTTTCTCCTGACTCACCAATATTAGCTATAATTTTTTTAAAATTTTATTATGGTATGTGCACTTTGATATGATGTAATATGATTATGGTTTGATCTAATATGTTGTAATATTAGATAGATAATAGAAAAATAAATTATTGCATGAAATAAATAATAAATTTTCATTTTAAATGTTTTTCCTTGTAGAACACAAGTCTTCCAAAAGATCAAGATGATCCTCAACATGATATAGATCCAAAAAATATTGGTTCTACTGGTACAGGTCACATGGAAGACGATTATGATGACAACAATGATGACGATGATGATCATGATGATCATGATCATGATGGTGATGATGATGATGAGACAATTGGTGATAGTAACCAGTGGCATTCATGATCATATATACTACATCATGGATCATTATTGATATATCATTATGATGAATCTTTTCAGTGTTACTATCATATGTATCATTTTCATGGCCTACATTACTATATTGTTGAGCTGTATCATATTGACATGTATCATCTTGAGTTGTATGAATTTGAGTTACATAATTTATCAATTTTATTTATATCATTTGTACATGTATCATTTGCACTTATGTCGGCTATTGGACATGTATCATTCTGACATGTTTTTGATGTACTGGCATATTTGAATTTCACTTGTTTTAGTTATATATGATGATGATCTTATTAGTATTGACTTGTCAATTTATATATATATTTAAAGTGGTCGATAATTTTTGGATGGATATTCATTAAGTATGATGATTTTAATTTACTACTCAGGATGGATATTTTCAAATTCAATTAAATTATAAATATTTGACTCACTTGTCTTAATTATAGATGATGATCATGTTACAATAATTATATTGTTATTTAATAATATGAGTTAAATAATTAAATTAATTACTCTATAATCATATGAGTTATTTAAGAGGCATGATATATTTAATTATTTAAATTGAAATAAAACATATTAAATTAATAAATGGAAGCAAAACAAGAAGCATTTTTAGAAGAAAAAAAGGAAGCAACAATGGAAACCAAACTAGAAGTAAACTAGAAGAAATATTGGAAGCAATCTTGGAAGCAAAATTGGAAGAAAAACCAGAAGCAAACCTAGAAGCAAAAATGGAAGCAAATTTGGAAGAAAAAATGGAAGCAAACCTAGAAGCAAAACCAAAAGAAATCTGGATGAAAAACTAGAAGCAACACCTAATGAAAAAATGGAAGCAAAACCAAAAGCAAAACTAGAAGAAAAATCGGAAGAAAAATTGGAAGCAAAACTAGAAGCAAAACTGGAAGCAAACTTGGAAGCAAAACCAAAACCAAAACTAGAAGCAAAACTAGAAGCAAAACTAGAAGAAAACTTGGAAGTAAAACCAAAAGCAAAACTAGAAGGAAAACTAGAAGCAAAATTGGAATCAGAACTGGATGCCAAATTGAAAGTAAAACTGGAAGAAAAAATGGATGCCAAATTGGAAGCAAAAATAGAAGCAAAACTGGAAGAAAAAATGGATGCCAAATTGGAAGCAAAAATAGAAGCAAAACTGGGAGTAGACATGGAAGCAAATACAGAAGCCAAATTAGGTGCCAATTTTGGAATAATTTTTGACGTTACTTCTCAGTGCTATTTTAGGTACTTTTAGAAGCGCTATGATTTTTTGGTGCTAAATCTGACACTAAATTTGTTGCTAAATCCAATGAAAAATCTGATGCAAAATCTGATGCTAAGTTGACCATGCCTGTTTGCGCCAATTTTAATGCTAGCCAAATTGTTCAATTCATGGCTCAAAATACACTAAAATTTGATGCCAAAGTTGGCACTAATTGCTTGTTGTGCTATAGTGAAGGAAAATTATCTAGCGCCTACTGAATCTACTAGTGACAAGAATGTGGAGAAAGCTCTTCCAACTAGAATTGAAGAAAAATATGAATGGGTGATAGACAACGGATGCTCTCATCACATGAAAGGTGACAAAAGAAAATTTGGGAGCTTGGAAAAATATGATGGTGTTGTTGTAAGAATTGGTCATAACAATGCTGGTGTAATCTATGGCAGAGGATCCATTTCTCTTGGTGCCAAGCATAATACTAATTATGTGGGTATGTGTAGGATCATCATGGAAAAAACAAGCCCTTAAGTGGCAAAAAAATCAGAAAAATCAGAGTTAGGAAACTTGACGTAAAAATTTGAATAAGTTATCTATATTATTTTAAAAATATATAAGAATAGAATCTATAGAAAATTGAATGTAGTTACTAAACTACTAGTTTGTTTAAAAAAAAAAAATCTATTTGGTGAAAATTTGAAATTTCAATGCAGTAGTACTTAAATTTTAGGAAAAAAGAAAAACAAGTAGGTGTTTGTCTAACCACCCTAACCACAATAAAATGATAATATTTTTTTATAATATTTTGAATATAAGTAGAGAACTCATGTTCCAATGTGATGCATATTTTTTTGCAATTTTTTTCCAAGAAAATAATTAATTATGAATTTTTTATTACAAATTTTAAAAAATATAAAAAACTTGTATGTCTGACCACCTTAACTTCAAAACTTCATGAAATTCAATTTTTCTTTTTTCAATCCTATATTAGGAGAAGCATAGAATGTGATGCATGTGTTGGATTCAAAAAATGTGATACTATTTGAAAGATATAGATGTTTTTCAATCAGTCTATCAATCAGGACTTGTGTCATAATTTGAATAGAAAATGAATCATAATTACTTATTAAATTCAAAGTAAAGCATAATTTATATTGGAGGAAAACTAAGAATATCCTTTAAAAACCTTTTTCATTTCATCAATTTTGGGTAAGAAAAAAGTTGTCAGGCACATACCCATCATATTGCCACTTTTTGGCCCATCATGATCCTGTACATACCCATCATGTCCTATATGTGGAAGGATTGAAGCATAATCTCTTAAGTGTTGGAAAAATGGTTGACAAGGGATACAATCTTTAGTTCAAGGATGGAAAGTGTAGAATACTGGGGAGTTCTAGAAATGTGATTACTTTGGCTACAAAAACAAAAGGCAATATCTTTCACCTGAGTGTTGCTAGTAAAAGTTGTCTGATTGCTCAAGTTGATGAAAGTTGGTTGTAGTATAGAAGATTGTGTCATGTAAACTTTGACAGTATTATAAGGATAAGTTCTACTCAAGTAGTGAGAGATCTTCCTAAGTTGGTAAAGCCTACTAACACTATATGCAAGGAATGTCAGTTAGGGAAGCAAACTAGAGTTTCATTCTGGAGCAAATAGCATTATTCAAATGAAGTGTTTGAACTTGTGCATACTGACTTGTGTGGTCCTTCTAGAGTCAAAATTTTACAAGGAGACAGGTATTTCATGTTACTTATTAATGATTACTCTAGAATGATATGGGTTGATTTCTTAAGAGAAAAATGTGAAGTTGTAGAGAAATTCAAGATTTTCAAGTCTATGGTTGAGATAGAGACAGGTTTGAAGATTAAATGTTTGAGATCAGATAGAGGTGGTGAGTTTGTTTCCAAGGATTTTAATTCCTTTTGTGAAGAGAATGGGATGAAGAGACAATTATCTACCCCATGGAACCCTCAACAAAATCAAGTTGTGGAAAGGAAGAATAGGACAATCCAAGAAGCTGCTAGAACTATGATGTTGAAAGGAAATGTTCCTCATATCTACTAGAGAGAAGTTGCAAGTACTATTCTTTCCACTCTCAACTGGGTAAATGTCAAAGGTGATACTGGTTAGACTCCTTTTGAGTTATGGTTTGGCCATAAGCCTACTGTTATATACTTTAAAATCTTTAGAAGTAAATTTAATATCAAAAGAGATGAAGATATAGGAAATTTTGACACTAGCAGTGATGAAGGAATACTTTTGGGTTATTCTACTAAAATTAAAGCCTACCGGTGCTATAAAAAGAGATTGAGGAGAGTAGTTGAAAGTGATAATGTCAGGGTTGATGAAGACATAGTTAAATAATATAGAACCTATGGATATGATTTAGATGACCAGCATGATAGTTCAAATAAAGGAAAGAAAGTTCAAACACAAAATCAAGTTCAAATCATTCCAGTGAATCGGGAATGTCAAGAAGGAGAAACTAGTGAAGGTGTATAAGTGAGTTCACAAGAACCTGAAGTTCAATAAAATCCTAAGATTTGAAGGTATGGAAGACTTAATCACTCAGAAGATCAAATTATAGGTGATAAAAATAAAGGTTTGTAAACTAGAAGAAGAATTGCAAAAGAGTACTATTTGATTTAAAAGAATGAGCCTAATAATGTCAATGAAGCATGCAAAGATGAACATTGGATGGAAGCAATGAAAGAAGAACTAATGCAAATTGAGAAGAATGATACATGGATTCTTGTTCCCAAACCTAAGGATAAAAATGTAATTGGAACTAAAAGGGTCTTTCAGAATAAACTGAATGAGTAAGGTGAAGTTCTAAGAAATAAAGCAAGACTGGTGTGTAGAGGATATTCACAGATGGAAGGTATTGACTTTGAAGAAAATTTTTCCCCTATTGCTCTAGGATTGAAGCTGTGAGACTATTTCTTCCTTATGTTGCTTACAAAAACTACAAGGTTTATCAAATGGATGTCAAGTTAGCATTTCTAAATGGAGAACTAGAAGAATAAGTGTATGTTGAGCAACCTAATGGATTTCAATTGACCTATCAGGGAAATATGGTTTTCTAGTTGAAGAAAGCATTATATGGACTCAAGCAAGCCCCTAGAGCATGGTATGCCAGACTAGACAAGTATTTGTTGAAGCTTGGATTTAACAAAGGTACTATTGATAGTAATTTGTATTTCAAGATTGATCATGATAAAGAGTTGATTATTGAATTCTTTGTTGATGATATCATTTTTAGAGGAGATGATAGTTTTTGCATAAAGTTTGTTGATGAGATGAAGAGTGAATTTGAAATGTCTATGATTGAAGAAATGAAATTCTATCTAGGATTGCAAATTACTCAACTAGATAGTGGGATTTTTATATCTCAGTCCAAGTATGTGAAAGAATTACTAAAGAAGTTTGGTATGGAAGATTCAAAGCTAGTCGGCACACCCATGGTGACCAGATGTAAGTTGACACAAAATGATGATTCTCCTAAGGCAAATCATACTAGATATAGATCTATGACTAGTGAATTGCTCTATTTGACACAAACCAAACTTGATATCATGAATGTTGTATGCATTGTTGCTAGATTTCAAGTTGATCCTAAGGAATCTCATGTCATAGTTGTGAAAATAATTTTTAGATACTTGAAGGGGACTATTGATTTTGGCATATGGTACCCTAAAGATGATGATATTACCTTGAGTTCCTTTACTGATGTTGATTGGGAAGAAGATGTGGATGATAGAAAAATTACTAGTGGTGGTGCATTTTTCTTGGGAGAGAAGCTAGTTTCATGGTTAACTAAGAAGCAAAATGCCATTTCCTTATCTACTATAGAGGAAGAATACATTGTTGTTGCTAACAATTGTACTCAAGTGTTGTGGATGAAGCAGATGTTGAAAGATATAAGAGTTGTGTATGATGAACCTATTTGCTATATTCTGTGACAATTCAAATGCAATTAACATTTCTAAGAATGTGGTGCTACATTCAAAAAACAAGCATATATCTATCAAGTTTCACTTTTTGAGAGAGAACGTGAGTGAAAAGGAAGTCAGATTGGAATATGTGCCCACTAAGGAATAGATTGTAGATATCTTTACCAAGCCATTTCCTAACGATACTTTTGAGTATCTTAGAGGGAAGCTAGTACTGATTACCCCTCCTAATTAAAACTAATATGCATTCACTTGCATCAATCTAAGTATTTCATAGTCATATCTTGATTCGTATTGATGTTGTGGTGGATGCTACTCACAAGGAGTAGTCAGATGTTCAAATATGTGGTTCAGATCTTGTGTGGAGAAAATAACATATATCTTTGTCACAATGTCAAAGGGGGAGAAGAGTCATGTGAAAAACTTTGTTGAGAGAAGAGTCATGTGAAAGAGTTGAGGAGAAAAGAACTAGAATGCAAGGGGGAGAATGTGGTAAGAGAGAGTTGTGTTGATGGTGTTTTTCACATCATGTGTTTCCATCAATGCCAAAGGGGGAGATTGTTGGATATTTCTGATATGTGGTTGTCAATGATGTCAACACTATTAGCATTAATGTCTTAAAGGCTATATGTGTTGAGGATATTGAGAAAATTGTAATAAGAGAAGTTGTGCAGGTTGTCAATGGTGTAGTGAAGTTTAGCTAGCAAATAGCATGGTGCTTAGCTTAGTATGTTCATGATCAGAGCTTATGGACTAAAGGATTTTTTGTTGATTATACCTAGTTTATCCACTAGAATTTTCATAAAATCCTAGAAAAGTGTGAAATTTTGTTACAACAATTTACAACACTTTAAAATAGGGCTTGGTAAGTGATAAAAAGGGGTTATTTAGGTAAATTATAATAAGAAGATTCTAGAAAAGTGTGAAAATGTGTTACAACACTTCACAACACTTTTACAAGACATCCTAAAGTTCTTATTGATTTATAAGGACTCAATACCTAATGTGAATGTTATGACCACATTACAACATCAAATGAAGCCAAAATCAAGCCAAAATTACAAGGAAAGATTTGAATGAGTGTGAAAATGTCAAAAGATCCATTTTTCTATAGTAAAAAAGTTCCTAGAAATGTTTAACATACAACATCACTTTTCAACACCCTACTACCACAATCTAATGGTCAAGCTAGATCAACTAATAGAACCCTCAAGAAAATATTTTGGAAAATAATTAGAAAACACAATAAAGATTAGCAAACATAGCTGACATATGTGTTATGGGCCTATCGTATGAATGTTAGAGTATCAACTAGGAATACCCCTTATAACCTTGGGGTATGTGTAGGATCATGTTGGGCCAAAAAGTGGCAATATGATGGGTATTTGTAGGGTATGTGGCTAGAAAATTTTTTAAATGCCCAAAATTAATGAAACAAAAAAGGTTTTTAAAGGAGATTCTTAGCTTTCCACCAAATAAATTATTCTTTACTTTGAATTTAATAAATTATTATTATTCATTTTCTATTTGAATTACGACTAAAGTCCTCATTGATAGGCTGAGTGAAAAACATCTATAGCTTTCAAATGGTATCACATTTTTTGAATCCAAAACATGTGTCACATTCCATGCTTTGTATACTCTAGGATTAAAAAAATAAAAAAATAATTTCATGAAGTTTTCACCAAGTTAAGGTGGTTAGATGTACGATCTTTTATATTTTTTTAAATTTGTAATAAAAAAATCATATCTAATTATTTACTTATTGATAACTTATTCAAATTTTTACGTCAAGTTGTCTAACTCTGAATTTTTTGAATTTTTTGCCACCTAAGGGCATGTTTTTTCCATGATGATCTTGCACATACCCCTTGCCTAGATGGAACTGAGATGATAATTCCCTTGGAGTTAGATATTCCTTCATTAAGAATCTCTCTTCAAGGAATTATTGATGACAATACTTATAAGGAACAACATTTGCATCAACTTGAAATGCTTGATGAACAACACATTAATGATCTTGAGCACCTTCAAGCTTATTCTAAAAGAATGAAACATAGTTGCAATGATAATCATTATACCTCATTCATTTAATAAAGGTGATTTGGTGTTATGTGGGAATCAACATAACATCAATGTTTCTCACATAACACCAATGCTTCCCTAACAGAAAAAGGAAAGTTCAGCTCTAATTGGTTAGGACCTTATATAATCAATGAAAATTATGGATTTGGAGCATATACATTAATAGAAATAGATGACAAGTCTCTTAAAGAAGCAATGAATTTCATACATCTTCATCGTTATTATTTCTAATCTACTTGAATAGTGTGGATGACAAATAAGTGGTGTTAGAGTTAGTAGATGTCATTCTATGTGCTCTCACATTGTTTCGTTCTTGACAAACAATTATTTGTGTGTCTTGAATACTAAAGTAATTATTTAAATTAACTCTTAATTTATTCCTTTATATTTCATGTTATTCAAGTTCATATTGTGTGTTATGTTTGATTAGATACTTAGATGTATTTAATATTCTTTAATTAGATCATAGGTGCATTTAATTTAGCATAACCTACTTAATCACAATGTCCCATCTAGGAGAAATTGGAATAAATTTTAATTAGATCATATAAAGCATGTTAAAACATGGAGACATTTATTAAATAGTCTTACAATTATTTGATAAATCACATTTCCATTTACCATTAAACACATAAGTATGAATAATTAAGCATCAAATGATCATATACACACATATATATAAAATACCAAAGTTTCAAGTACATGTCTTCAATATATACAATTCTAATGCGGTCTGTGACTACTGCATCCCTTAGGATCTAGTGATTGCCTTTGTCTAGAGACAATCTTTCAAGAGATGGTGGTATATGATCGTGATTGTGAGCTGAAAAGTGCATCTAGAGCATACTGTAGACCATGTGCTCATCCAATTTCCTCTTGCTACTCCTCTACTAGGTGGTCTCTCGCTACCTATAGCTTGGATAAATATGCATGGAGTCTCTCAACCTCCGTTGGACCTCAAGATAATCAAATCTCCTCCTAGGTAGCCTTCGCTTGGTCTACGCACCTAATAGCACCCTCATAGGCTACCCTTAGTCTAACATATGGCTTGAATAGCTCTGAGGGTTAGAGAACTCTTTTTTTGATACCATTTGTTGTGTTGGAATCATGATTACACTCTCATTCTCATCAAATTTCTATCACTATGTTGTATGGTACTTGGAAATACCCTATGGTATGACTTATCCAACTAGATGTGGTTAGACTACTACCTTGATTCCAACTTTGTAAATTAAGTGAAATCAAAGGTGGGAATACATCTACCCTTGAATTTGGTTTCTATAAGAAGTTAGGTAAGATTATTTTTGGATGACTAACAAATTTGTGCTATAGGATGCGGTTCCTAACTTTATGGTTTTGTAGATAGCTACAATGGGGGCTTCATTCTCCCACATTATGACTATCCTTTTCTGAAATGAAGATCACTATTTAGGATTACTTTAGTTTACATATGCATGTAGAGTTATATGGGTGCTAAAGTGGGGGATATATGTAATGATGGAAATTATACTCCCTTCTTAGAGATAGTACAATTTATCATTTAATCTAGACCTATATTAGTACCCTTTCCTTAATTACCCTTGAATTTATCATTAATAGGCCCCTAAGATCCTTTACTTTGTATCTTGAGGCTTCTTTCAACTAAAAACCTAACAAAATCTACAAAAACATAAAAATTTCTAACAACCCACCCTAAAAAACTAGGGTGGGACTCATATGCCACTCCTACCACGAATGAGTCCCCCTAGGTGGGACCCATACACTAGAAGTGGTGTATGAGTCCCATTTGGGCCCTTTTTATGGTTTGAGTGAGAAATTCAAGTTCTTAATTCAATTTTTTTGTTAATGTCAACTTTTGAGATCTAAATAATGGAAAATTAGGTGTAATGCTTATATAAACGAGCTTCTATAGTCATTTTTCATCTAAGCAATAATTTAGAAGAGCAATTTCAAGATCCAAGCATTCAAGAGCATTCAATCATTCCTCACAAGAGCATTCATGAAAAATTAATCAACAAAGTTGAAGCCTTGGAGTAGCATTATTGTGTTTTTTTAGGTCTTCAAGCTCACTTTCATTCAAGATCTAGCATTGAGAAGTATTGATTATGGTTGCCTATGGTAAATCATGATGGATTCTAGGTTGAGAAGATGCAAGCCTAATGACATGTTTCCTAAGTTATTCCATCCTCCATTATCATTCTACATTCAACCTAAGGAAGGTACATACATTATTAGGACTCATTTGAGTGATTAGGGATCTCTCAAAGTGAGTCTTTTATGTCTATGCTTCATTGCATCTCATTCTAACATAATAGAATAGGTTTACATTGCATTTTAAATTTCCTAATCTTATACACACTTAGGGTTAGGCTTTATGTTCATATTTTTATTCAAGATTCATTGTTTCTATCAAAGTTTAATTACCAAACTAGAGGTTTCATCAAGGCAAACCCCCCATAGGCAAATCAACTCTATATTTTATTTTGTAGGTCCTTTTTATAGGTTTGGATTTGGAAATTAGTTTAGAAGGGAAGAGAAAATATTAGAGCACATATTTGAATGTTGAATTCCCAAAAAATCAGAATAAGACTAATATGCCAAAAGTGATGTATGACTCCCACTATAGGAAAAAAAATAGACTTTTGCAAATCCTGAATCTACACTATTAGAAACCTATTCCAAACCAGAAACCCTATTCTAGGACTGACACACCTAGAGTGGTGTATGAGTCCCAGTGTTCCCTAATTCCAAAATTTTTAGTGTTTTAGAATTCATTTTAGGTCTCTACATATTCTGAAGTGCACACCTCTGATCTTTTAGCTCTGTGTTCTAATTTACATGCATTTTTAGGTTATTTATTGAAATCTTGAATCAAACCAAGTTTTTTCATTTGGAATTTTATTTCATCGGTATTTCCAAGCCCTACCTTGGTTGGGAACCCTTCTTTAGTTTATAATCAAACCCTAGGACTAACCAATTGCAAGATCTCTTTCTAATTTTTAAACTTTAGTTTGAGATCTCTAGGGTTTTCCTTGAATGAACGAGGTGAAATGTGTTGTTCTATGTCCTAAACTATAATGCAACCATTTTATTTCATTTCATTACTAATATAACCTACAATCAAATTGCATATTAGAGAAGGGAAAATTTGAGTGTTCCTTTCAACAAAAGTCAGTTTCTAATGCTAATCTAGGACTCATTTTCCTAGGGGTGAATGGGTCCTTTGTTAAGGTTTTTATGTAACTTTTGGGAGTGTTTAGTCCTATCTTTGCACTTCCAAATTCTTCAATTTTTTAGTGTCAAAAATTTTGAAACAACTTTGAGATCTTAGTTTCCATGAGAAGATGACAACTTTGATAACTTTTGTAACTTTGACAACTTCTTCAAATTTTTCTCTTCAAAGGATCTTCAAACCTTCTTCAACCTTGATCTTGTAATACAGATCTATAGCTTGCATAAATGGCTAAATGTGGATATTGATCTTGAATATTTCTTGAAATATTTCTTTGAGTACCTAATTGGATAATTAAACCTACATGAAAATTTTATCTCCACAAACATGCATGATGCAAGAATACTTTGACATGATGATTGGATCTTGAATGCTATAATAAAACTCTAATAAATTACCTCCTGAATTCCTTTAAAGTGTTCTTGAATATCAACTTTTCTATAGGAATGTTCACTTGAAAATTCTAGGTTGTTGAGATGAAACATAGTGAAATAATGTTATATTTATAGGTATGTATCCTTAATTTCCCCAAATTCAAATACCACAAGCCAACATCTAAATATACATTTAGAGACATTAAAATATTGTCAAAAAATGTAATTTAAATTTAGGTCCTAAGGTAAAGGGAGGACTCATTTTCCCATGGGAAAATGGGTATCAAGTCCCTAAACCTAGGGCACACATTGTTCAATGAGAAGTGTTATGTTTAGGCATTAATGAATGTTAGGTTTTTTCTTTAGAAAATATAATTAAATAGGCTTGGAAAATGAACTAAAGGACCAATTAATGAATAATTAAGCTCAATTAATTAAAGGATACATAAATAAGTGTGAAAGTGTAAAGGGGTAAACTTTACAACACTAAATGAAGACACAATTAAGTCCAATTTAACTAGGAGGGAACAAATAAGTGCGAAAATGTAAAGGGATGCATTTTTCTCTGCTCCAGTAATAGATATCAACACCTAAATAATATATTTTTAGTCCTTGGCATTGGTTGTCTTTGTTTCATCATGCCTTATCAAAGAAGAGAAGAGTTGAAGAAGTTCAAGGTTGGATGCCATGCCTTACCAAATGAGAATTAAAGAAGTTCATGGTTGGATGTCATGCCTTATCAAAGAAGTATTATTGTTGATGTTTAAATAATGCATTATTTGTTAGTAGATTTGTTTTCTTAATATATTAAGATGAGGATTAGAAGGATTAAGATAAGGATTACAAGCATGACTAATGTTGGAGAGATTTTTCTAAAGGTCTACAGTCTATCTCATACTCTCTCCTAGTATTTGTAATAATATATATGTTGTTGAAAGAAATTTATTGTCTTTGAAAGTTGTTCAAATGTTTATCGTTCAAGAAGTTGCATTGAAGTATGTCTGGGATAATTCTCTTCATTCCTCCACTATTTCATCTCTACTTTTGTGGTATAGTATTTAATGTTAGTGATCTATGTACGTTGCATTCAAATCTTTTTAGGTCACCTGTGTTGCCGAGGAGATTCCTATGAATTGCAAAAGGTAGGGAGTGTTGCTAGTAGTTTAGACTAGTTCAAGAAATGATTTTCATTTCTTTGCATTGATGTCTCTTCTCTTGTGGCTTGGTGAATGGGTATATGCATGATCATCATGGAAAAAATAGGCCCTTAAGGAAACTTGATATAAAAATTTGAATAAGTTATCTATATTATTTCAAAAATATGTATGAATAGAACTTGTAGCAAATTGAATGTAGTTTCTAAACTACTAGGTTTTTTTTTTTTTAATCTATTTGGTGAAAATTTGAAATTTTAATGCAGTAGTACTTAAATTTCAAGGAAAAAATAAGAAGTAGGTGTCTATCTGACCACCCTAACCACAATAAAATGATACTATTTTTTATAAGATTTTAGATATAAGTAGAGGACTCATGTCCCGATGTGATGCATATGTTGTTTGTAATTTTTTTCCATTTAGATAATTAATTATGAATTTTTTATTACAAATTTTTAAAAATATAAAAAACTCATATGTTTGACCACCTTAACTTGGTCAAAACTTCATGAAATTCAATTTTTCTTTTTTTAATCCTGTAGTATGTGAAGCATAGAATGTGACACATGTTTTGGATTCAAAAAATGTGATACCATTTGAAAGCTATAGATGTTTTTCAATTAACCAATCAATCATGACTTTAGTCCTAATTCAAATAGAAAATGAATAAAATTATTTATTAAATTAAAAGTAAAGCATAATTTATATTGAGGGAAAGTTGAGAATCTCCTTTAAAAACCCTTTTTGTTTCATCAATTATGGGTACTAAAATAGTCGTTAGCCACATACCCTACACATAGACATCATATCACCACTTTTTGGCCTATCATGATCTTGCATGTGCTTGAATATTCTTACAACATTTATACAATATCTTAGTTCCAATCTATATGTTGAATTGGTACCCAAGCTACTCTACAAATATTATATCATCCAGTTAAGTATTCTATATTCGTGAATAGAGTTTTGTGTTCCTATTTGCTCTACATTGGTTGTTGACAGTATGAGAGTATGAAATAAGTGTATGAAATTTATGTTATATGTTCAAGGAATATCCCTATGTGATCTGCATGTTTCTAATTGGTTTCTTTGGTGTCACATTGTGTCTTGAGTTGGATTTCAAAGTTATTTGTGTGTATATAGCCAACAAGGCTTCTTCCTTTGCATGGGTCATGTGCTTGGGGGGTTACACTAGTAATGGAGGATGTTTCATGATAGATTTGGGTCCTAACCTATCTTATTTAGGAAAAATCAAGTAAATTCAATTGAATGAGTTCTTATGGGATGACTATTTATGTGATTCAATCTCTCATCCAAATGTTTCCTCGATGTTGACTTAGGTTGATGTGCACCTACATGCAAATCATTTTAGATCACATAGAAAGAATAGTTAAGATTTTTTTTGGTCCTTTCTATCCTCAAGAGAGGACCACATCATGATTTGATTGGAAAATAGATGAATTCATTGTTTATTATCTTCTTAGTTGACCTAATTGAAGAATTAAAGTGTTATAGTGGACATAAATGCAAGATCATTTTGGATGCAATATGGATTGAGAAGTGTACAAGTGTGAAAAAGTGTGAGAAATTTGTATTGAATATCGAGCAGAGATAGTGCTAAAAATTATGAAAGAAAAGCTAAGTTAAGCTTGGATATTTCAATCAATAAAGAGTTGTGTTGGAAATCTTTGTAATTCTCTTATAAATCCTTTATATCCTGCTCTTAGATAGTGAATCTCATTAGGTCTTCTATATGTTTCTCTTAGATTTGGTTGGTACTTCAGTGTTGCAATTCTTTTTTGTATCTTTCTCTAGGGTGATCCCATAATAGTGGTTTACAATTTTTGGCCAAACGGGACACTGAAATTATTATTTTTAACTAAATCTTCACATTCGAGCACCCATAGCGGCTAAACTGTGAGGAATTTGAAGATTGTACAAACTAGAGTCTCATCAAATTTTGTCTGTAGATTCTAAAAATATTTTTGCAAAATTTTTGGAATTAAATTGCATTTCTTTTTCCATCTCCACTAAAATTGATTTTTTTCAGAAAACAACATTTTTAAAAAGTGAGTGCCGTATAATGCATAACTTTTTTCCATGAAGGATAAAATTCTAATTCTTTCAAATTTAGATTTGTAACTCTGATATCTAGTGCTTCCACTTGGTTAGATAGTTTTTATTTAATATTTTTTTCCTTAATCAAGTTTCAAAGTCAAATGAATTACAATTCAAACACAACACGACGTATAATGTGTAACTTTTTTTGTATATGTAAAATTTTTTTTTTTGTTGGATCAAGGACTTCAATATCTGTGCACTCATATTTTTTCAATTTTTTTTTAATAATCTTCTATTTTTCCACATGTGAAGAACAAAGAAATTCATTTTCAATGAAAAACCTATGTTTAATAAAACTTTAAAAAATACATAACAAAACCAAAACATATTAAAATTATATTCATTGATAGCTTGTTCTGAGGAATACCATAATCATTTGAAATAAATTTTAAATGAATTCATTTGATCCCCCAAAAGCTAAATCAAATGTGATTTTTTATCAGCATTTTGATAGGTGTAAAGGAGACACATTTATAGGTATGGTTTAAAACTAGCGAGGTTCTATCCAAGGGGGTTTGATCTAAGGTGATTTAATCAAACCCTCTTTAATTGGAATCCTTAAAAAGGAACTTTTTAAGGATTCAATCATTATATTTTCTAAAAATATGTGATTTCAGCTAAAATCCGTTCCTCTCAGGAATTGTAAACCACTATTATGACAGCACCCTCTAATGTAGGGAGCCTTCTTGCAAGTCTCTTGGCAAAGAGCCTTATATTGTGAGTTAACTCTCACCATGGTTTTTCCCTTGTGCTATAGAAAAATAGCCCCTTGTCATTTTCATGGCCTTTTAGGTATTTTTTCATTATGTTTTATATATTTTTCCTTAATTTTGTATTGCAACATGGCTTGAACATGCTTATTTCTAGTATTAAAAATTAAATATTGAAGTTTTGTGAATATGTTGTGAAGTGTTATAAGACATTTCTACATTATTCTAGACTCTATTTAATATAATTCACCTAAAAATCACCCTTTTACACATCAACACGTCCTATTTTTAAGTGTTGTTAAGTCTTGTAATCAAGATTCACACTTTTCTAGGCATTTCCCCCTTATCTCATTCTCATGTCATATTTGACCCCTTTATACACTCATAAGCTTTATTTAAGTTTATTTTTTAATATACTCTTGACACATAACATTAAATGACATTTAATTCCTAAAACCTAAGTTTATGTCCCAGGTGGGGGATGTTGGCACAAAGTTGAGTCCACTTTTTGGACAAAAAGTGGAAGTGTTTTTCCTGATTTTCAGAATTTGACACATTTGACTTTAAAATTTGAAGCATTTAGAGGTGGAATCTTCAAAAAAGTCACTACTTATAAAATGTAGTACTCAAAATCTAGTTTTCAAATATGTAATTTATTTTAATACCTAGATTGTACAAATTTCTAAAAACCACTGTTTAAAAGTCACTTTTTTTTATACCATACCATGCATGTGTACGACATCCATATTTGACCTAAATTATCATATTTTTCTAAATCCTTTTGGGAAAAGAATTTTGACTCACTGAAGTTTTCTCTCAATATTTGTTTGTAATTTTTTATTGAATATATTTTTTGTTAAATTTTTATTAGGCATATTTGTCGTTTTCAAAATTTGTCATGTATGACACACATAAGATGACTTAAACTTATCAAAAAAAAATTTAAAAAAAAATTGAAAATAATTGTCTGAAGTTTATTCTCATGCAGTTCATTTGTGAAAATGTTATGTTGTTCAAAAGTTATTAAAATATTAAAAAACCTTGATATTTAAAGTTTAAGGACTAGTTTCATCAAAAATTAATTGAAAATTAGAAAAAGTAATCCAATTGTAAAAAAAATACATATTTGAAATCTGCATTGTCTCATCTAAAATGGGTTTTAATTTCGTCAAAAAATTCTATAAAATAAGTCGTCAGCCATATGTCCAAACTCAATATTTTTCTCTGACATTGTGAGGACCTTCAACTTATAGGTCAAACCAGGTTGAAGGCCTAGGTTTGGATTCCCAATGATTTTCCTAAACCAAAATACAAGGAAGAAACCCAACCACAAATCAAATTCAAATTCAAATTTTTGGAAACATGATCTCGTTACCCAATATTAAATGGCATGACCGTTGATAGGGAAATGGGATCCTAGATTATAAATGGGATCACATTCCTTTATCAATAGTCCCCACATTAAATATTAGGAATGGGATATCAATTATAATACGGGATCCCATTCTATAAACAAGATTACATTTATTTTTAACCGTTTTATTTAAATTTACTGTCAAAAATTACTATGAAATCTACAACTTCACACGTACGGCTAAGAGTAGTAAAATTGAGTTATTTTTCATCAACTATTTTTTTTACAGGTGGTGAACTTGAGTTTTTGATTAGTTTTTTCAAAGGAGGCATTGTGTAAACCATTTTTTAAGTGGAATTTTGTTGTTTTTGTACTTTTTTGGAGGAACAAAAGGTCTTCGACTTGCAATATGGATTGATTTTTTCAAAGGAGGCATGAAGAAAAAAAAAAAGTGGAATTTTTCTAGTTTTCTACTTGTTTTGAGGAACACAAGAGGAAGAATTTTGTCCTTATAGGTCTTCAACTTCCTATTTGGATTGAATTTTTTGAAGAATTTCACTTTTGACATTCATATGTGGTTGAGAATTTTATAATCATGGGAGATAAAGCTCATAATAAGAGGAGGAAGACATTGACTCCTAAAGAAATTGAAGAAGATAAAAAGGAGAGAGAAAGACAAAAAGAAAAAAAATGAGAATTAAATCAATGAAATATGGGGGAGCATCCAATTCCACAACTATTGAAGATGAAAACATTGAGGAGACCATGGTTGTAGATGAAGCTAATTTGCAAGAAGTCAATTTGGAGAATAATATGATTATACAAGCAACTCCTATTAGGTCTTCAAAACCCTCTTTCAATTCCATGGAGAATGTTTCAATATGCACAAATCTAGGTACGTCTTGAAATCCACATGTTAGTGAAATGGTAAATTCGTTTGTAGAAGTTTTAGAAGATGCTAGACTTAATGATGTTGACAATGATAATTTTTAGAGAGATGAAACTTTTATAGAATTTGGTGAAAATGAAAAACAAAAATATTTTGTTGAAAATGAAAATGAGAATGATCCTTTTGTTGAAAATGAAAACGAAAACCATTTTGTTGAAGAAAATAAAAATGAAAACGTTTTTGTTGATGAAAATGAAAATGAAAATCGTTTTGTCAATGAAAATGAAGATGAAATTGTAAATCATTTTGAAGTTGAAAATGAAAATGAAAATGAAGATGAAGATGAAAATATAGAATGTGATGTTGAATTTAATGAAAATATTATTTTTAAATTGAAAGTGGTTTTTTCAATAATCTTCCTAGGCAAATAAGAACACATGCGAATAGAATATACAAGCAATTCTTTTATCGTAAAAAAATTGCATTTGAATGTCAATTAATGATGCAATTGATGAGAATGCACAAAATGAGGAAAATAATGAAAAGGTTAGACTTTTTTGTTCAACCAAAAAGAAAAGATCAATAATTAAAACATGTTATGTCTATTGTTGCTAGTGCCATTCA
The DNA here is from genome assembly GCA_007258455.2 of Sequoia sempervirens. Taxonomy (NCBI): domain Eukaryota; kingdom Viridiplantae; phylum Streptophyta; class Pinopsida; order Cupressales; family Cupressaceae; genus Sequoia; species Sequoia sempervirens. The sequence goes on from VDFB02000017.1 coordinate 337,058,531, forward strand.
ATCTATTGGGAAAAATAGTTGATCTAAAGATAAAAATGCAGCAAGAAGAGCCATAACATTTGCTATAGTTAATAAAGAAACTTTGAATAAAAGAATGGTAAGCAATATTAGTGAAATTGAATGTTGAAATTAAATATTTTATTGAAAAATATTGGCATGATAATACTAGGGTTTTATCTAATGCTAGAGATGTTTTAAAATTAAGGGTGGGTTCCAAAGTTTGTGATCCTCACCCAAAACACCTATTAGATATAGCACATACTAAGTTTTATAGAAAATTTTGTGGTGATTTAGTTTTACCTAGTAATATTAAAATAATTCAAAGGTCTTTTGAAAAATGTAAACCCTGGTATGTAAAAATTAATAAGCAGCAAATATCTTGTTGTTGTAAAACACATGTTCAATTTCATTATTTTTATGATGTTTTCTGATATATACCTTGTACCTTGCATTCTAACATGATTATACATGAAAGTGGTATTAATATGCCACCTAAAGCAATAAGGGAGTTTATTTCAGGTTTTTTTTGTGAAAAATCTAATGGTAAATTGTTTTATTTAAGTTCTTGTATTTCAAGACAATGCATTCACTATGGGCATCTTTCATTGTTAAGAATTTGTATGCATGAAAGTGTTGATAATGATTTTGGAAAACAATTAGTAGATGTTAAGAGATTTAAGAATGTTCAATATTCTTTAAGAAATAGAAAAATAGGAAAGTTGGGTGATCATGATGGGCCAAAAAGTGGCTATCAGATAATTGTATGGGGCAATTCAAGAATGCTTGAATGTTCAATATTCTTTACATGGTAAAGGAGAACATGATGGAGCTAGTGCATGTGTCAAAAGAATTCTTGCTAAAGAACAATTAAAATTTGAGGATGAACAGTAAAATTTAAAGATGCACGTGGGATTGTGTATTGGTGTAATACAATATTACATGCACCTGGTTCAAGTGAGTACTCTACAGTTCATTGATTCTTTTGGTTGGTTGAAGAAGAGAACATTGTACCTAGAGTTTCCTATTAGACAATCAGTGGATCTACTAAATAGCATTCATTTAGGAGTTCAATAGCAAACACATGGACTATCTGGACAAGGGAGCTTGAATTTTTTTGCTAGTTTGGTATCTCAAGAGATTTAGAAGCATGTGAAAATACAGAATGGGTTGAAAAGTGGCAGAAAATATCGTTGACACCTACATAAGCTCATGATGACTATGAAAGAACTCTTGGAGAAAATGATCAAGTGTTTACATCTAAAGACTATGACCATGTTTCAGAACTTGTACAAGAAGGTAATTTAATTCATTTTATTTCACTTTATTAAGTTATTTTTTATTACTAAATTATTTATATGGATATGCGTAAGTTATTAAATCATTTTTTGTTTGTAGGATATGTGTATGATGTTGTTGCACTAGAGGGAATGAAGAGAAAACAAAATATTGGTTGGATCATTGTGTGGAGACTAAACATAAGTTAATAGCACCTCAATAAGATGATGATGGCTATCATTATCCAACAGGTAAGGTGATCCCCTTAAGACATCCCCTTAAGAAAATTTTGATAACAAGCTTTTGATCCCCTTAAGCATTTTTTTAGAACAAGTCTTTGATCCCCTTAAGAAAATTTTGAGAACTTATTTGATAATGGTTTTCATGTTTTCCAATAGGATCGGTGGTCGTTGGAACTTGGCTATGAAAATACCAGACAAGGAAAAATGGTCTACCTACATTCAAAGATTATGAAACACATAAAAAGATTATACATTATTCACATTTGGTGATGGCAACAAATATAAAACTAGATTGGTATCATGGAAGACCTGCAAATAAAGTGTTATGGACAATTTCTATGGAAGACCATGAGACAATCATAGATGCATTGCAAAAAGGACAAGTTGCAGATGGTACAATGGAATAAGTAAATAAAAGTAAATGTAGTTTTAGTTTTATATTATCCTTTTAAATAGATTAAATAAATGTTTCAATATTGGTCAAGTGTGTTATTAGTTGAAATTGATTTAAATTGTCCTTTTATAGATCCTTAAGCCATAATAAAAAAAAGGATCTATTCCATGCATATTCAACCTAGACAACATGGAATACTTGGTAAAAATAAGTAATTATTAGTTAAATTATATTTAAATACATGTTTCGACCATATATTGATATTGCTTGTGCATTAATAGTTAACATTGATTTATTATCAGTGTTTGTATCCTTAAGCCATCATTGCATTGATCTCATACTTTGAAACAATAAGGAGAGGATGCCTGGATTCAACCTACACACATGTGTGGAATACTTTTAATTAATGCAGGTACGTGAGTTGTGTACATATAGATAGTTTTATATAAATTAAAATATGTATGTTTTGATGATTTCATTGATATTGATTATACCTTTTGATATCAGGTGGTGTGAAGACCTACAAAATCTTGGGCACGAGTTTGAGATGTTCTTGAGATGGCATATCCAAATTTTGTAAACATTGTTTTGAGATGACATATACGTACATACATACTTACAAAATTAAACATTTTGTACAAATTACAAATAGATGTACACACACAATTATGTACTCTATGTACTTATATGTATCAAAATTGATATTATATATATATATATATATATATATATATATATATATATATATATATATATATATATATTGTTTCTTAAATGTGCATGTTTTCCTACTTTGAAAATTTATATTTGATTGTATAATCACTAAATATCATGCATACATTATTGTTAAATCAATTATATCCTTAAGACGTTGCATTATGACCCCTTAAGACACCCCCTTAAGACATTGTATTATGACCCCTTAAGACATCCCCTTAAGACATTGTATTATGACCCCTTAGGATATCCCCTAAACCATAAACCCTAAACCCCTTAATAAATCCCCTTAAGACATTGTATTATGACCCCTTAAGACATTCCCTTCATACCCCTTAAGACATCCCCTTAAGATGTTGTATTATGACCCCTTAAGACATCCCCTTAAGACTTCGTATTAGGACACCTTAAGACATCCCCTTAAGATGTCGTATTAGGACCCCTTAAGACATCCCCTTAAGACAACCTATAATTAGTGTTGGATGTTGTTATTTGTTTTAATAGCTTATAAATTAGTATTCAATGCCATTATTTGTTTTGACAGCTTATAAATTAGTATTGGATGCCATTATTTGTTTTGATAGCTTATAAATTAGTGTTGGATGCCATTATTTGTTTTGACAACTTATAAATTAGTGTTGGATGCCATTATTTATTCTAACAGCTTATAAATTAGTATTGGATGCCATTATTTATTTTGATAGCTCATAAATTAGTGTTGGATGCTATTATTTATAGAATTTATTAAAGCTTTTGTTCTCTAATCTTCTATGGTATTGTTTATTTCTTAAAATTTTATCTTTTTTGGTATAGAAACAAATTGCTTTTGTTTGTGAATTATGATTTATTAACCAATTATTGATTGACGTGAATTGAATAAGTTAATTGACTAATTATTGCTAATTATTGAATGTACATATCATGTATATCATGTATGAGATCACTAAATTTGTAAAGTATAAATATTAAAATGTCCTATTAATTTCAACTTTAATTTCACATTAATGTCCTATATTAATGTCTTGACAATAAACATAAAATGCATAAATGTACATGTGTAAATTAAAATTTCAAAAAATAATAAAGTCCATAGTTTATGTAAATATATTAAGTGCATGAAATAAATTCCATCAGAGTATAACCCATGAACTAAAGTCCAAATAAGTATTTAAGCCATGAAATATAAAGTCCAACATAGTACATGAGAAACTAGAAATATAGTCCATGAAATAAACAAATATAATGCATAAAATCACGTTCCTAGGTCATGTATTATCTCTATAATCAAGAGACCTCTTCACACCATGCAGACTATGTATATGACCTGAAACACATTGTACAAGAGAAAGATGAAATCAAATGTAGGACAATGAAAAATGATTTAATGACAATTTAATTTGTAATTCATCATAAAATTAAATTACCATCATATTTGGGTTTGGATGCTCTAGTCTATCTGAAGCAACTACTAAATTCTCTGAATCAATCTACATAAACAAGACAAAGAAAGTTGAAATTAGATGTACAAGTCTACAACTAAAAATAATTTAATTCAATTTAATTTATAATTTATCATATGGGTATGTGCAGGATCATGATGGGCCAAAAAGTGGCAATATGATGGGTATGTGGCTGACGACCTTTTTTTTAACCCAAAATTGATGAAACGAAAAGGGTTTTTAAAGGAGATTCTCATCTTTCCACCAATATAAATTATACTTTGACTTTGAATTTAATAAGTAATTATTATTCATTTTCTATTCAAATTATGACTAATGTCCTCATTGATAGGTTGATTAAAAAAATATATAGCTTCAAATGGTATCACATTTTTTGAATCCAAAACATGTGTCACATTCTATGTTTCACATAATATAGGATTAAAAAAGAAAAATTGAATTTCATGAAGTTTTGACCAAGTTAAGGTAGACACATGAGTTTTTATATTTTTTAAAAGTTGTAATAAAAAAATCATAATTAATTATTTACTTGGAAAAAAATTACAAAAAAAAATATTTTACATCGAGACATGAATTCTCTACCTATATCTAAAATATTATAAAAAAATATTATCATTTTATTGTGGTTAGGGTAGTCAGACAAACACCTACTTCTTCTTTTTTCCCTAGAATTTAAGTACTGCTGCATTGAAATTTCAAATTTTCACCAAATAGATTTTTTTTTTTCTAAAACAAACCTAGTAGTTTAGAAACTACATTCAATTTTCTACAGATTATATTCTTACATATTTTTTAAATAATATAGATAACTTATTCAAATTTTTACATCAATTTGCCTAACTCTGATTTTTCTAATTTTTTTGCCACTTAAGGGCCTGTTTTTTCCATGATGATCCTGTAAATACCCATATTTTAATTTTACCATATTCTGAGGTTATCTATCCTCTTCTCCAGGACCTATTTGTACATGCTCAACTACAAGATGTGTCTCATGCTATAAAAGAAAAAAAAATTAAAACTTGTATTAACTCATATTATATTCAATTTGAAATTTAAAATTAAAGTTATATTTAGAATATATAATTTATCATTGACTTTAAATATAATAAAAAATTTAAATTACCATTTGATCTAGAGCCTACTCTACATCTCCTAGACGTGTAACTATGTCTGGGTGAGGGCTGAAAGTGGCGCTAACAAAGTCTTACAAGATAAAATTTAAGCATGTATACTTGAATTAGGTTAATATATATATATATATATATATATTCAATTTTTCGCATTTTAATATCTTAAACAACTTGAAAATCAGAGGCCTCACAAGTAGCCACAACATCTAATGTTTGCTTGATGCTCATTCTAATTGTGGTATTAATCTAGAAATACATGTAGACATTTAGCGCTTATAATATTTACAAATGTACATGCACATTTCATATATAGTGAATTAAAAATTCATAATTGTAACTATACTAATGTAATTTAAACAATTTACAATATAAATGTACCTACCCTTGATCTACAATGCCCAATGGTGGAGGACTGCTCAACAACCCCTCAGATAGAATCAACGTGGAAGCCGATTGAATTTCCTAAACCAACATAAATATTTCAAACATATATGTGATTCAATTGTAAATTTAAAACTCAGGTTAAAAATCATTTCATATATAATTTAAAAAAATGAAATCAAAATACCCCATAAGGGTTGCAGATTAGGACTGGTGTCACTATATGTACTTATGGAACAAATGATTTCCCCATCATTAGTGTCATTTGCACACCAAACAATTTGATTGTTAAAATGTATTGTAAACTTTTCTTCGATATATACATCCATTAAAATTCTTATAAAATGAATGTGTAGATGCATATTTATACCCATGCCACAGTGTCCTCAAGGTGATGGTTTGTTGTAAAAAACTCTACAAATGAACTGATGCGACTAGATCAACCACCAAAATCTCCACATTCACCTAAACTAGGTGTGGACTAATCAGTTCAATAGCATACTTGATGGCAACTAGTAGATACATGTGGGATGGGCCTCAACACTCCTGGAGTGGTACTTGGACCAGCTCCATAAAACACTCCTCCATCATCATCGTCCCTATGCTCCCCACCCACTATCGCAAAAGCATGTTAATCAAGGTTTCATATGAATGTACTAAGGGAACCTAATGTCGATACCATAGCTCGATGATGCACAGGTGCAGGAATGGGATGACCAGGAGCAACAACAAGGGGTTGTGCATGTATGGGGCATTTGGGATCAACCCTTGCCCCTAACCTCTATTGTGGCATGCCACCACCAACACCTTGAAATGATTTAAAATCAAAATAATTGGGCCTTTTCCCCATAACAAACTCTGCATAAAGTTTCCTCAAGAAATACAATGGTCACTCCCAATTAGCATGTGGGGGACTATAAAAAACCATATACCATTGATCCCAAAAATTTGCACTCATATGTGGATGTATGCACCACCTCATGGATATTCTATATTTGTTGGAAGGAATGGCCTGTCAAGTAACATGGTCAAGAAATTAGGGGATAGGTGGGCTTTCATTATTTTAAGGTCTAAAATTTGTTTATAAGAGAGACCATTAGAATAAAATTGTCTCATTTGTTCTTTGTCTCGTCAATGCCTATCTAGATTAGAATCAATGGTCCTGATGGAATCCACAACATTTTTCATTGCAGATGCAAAACATCTCACATGTGGTGGAATCAATTATTGACTCTACATGGCATTGATTTGATTTTTTATGGATGCAACCTAATCATTAATGTGTACTCACAAGTGAGCCTCATTAGATGCAACAGGTGTTGGAGGTGGCATATTAGGTGGAGAGGGAGGTGGAATATTAGGAGGAGGGGGAGGTGGTTGAGGTGGTGGATTGATGATGTCATCAATATTAAAATAATCCATGATATGAGATATAAGTGTGCACCTGCATTAAACTATACAAAATTAACATACAAACTTTAAAAATGACAATAAATAGTTAAATTTGAAATTCACTTGCAAATTTGTTTAAATAGGATGTGTATACATATATTAAGATCATATAAAATTGACAAACCCATATGCATTGATTGAACTTGAGCATGTGCATATAAAATTCAAAATGTAACATGTACATACATTTAAAATAAAAAATGCAATGCATAATTTTCATGCATAAATCATTAAACTAAACTATGTACATACATACAAATTTCAAATTTTAAGAACTATATTCAATTTTAATACATGTGTACATACTAAACAATAAACTTGAAACATTCACAAAAAGCTCATTTTATGTCTAATGCATATATATATTACAATTTTCCAACATGAGAAATCATGATCTAGTAGATAGTCATAAAATATATACTATTATAAATTTATCCTTATAAGTTCATAAATTCCACCAAATTCATAAATTCATGTCACTAAAAATATCCATCAAGAACAAAAATCATAAATGCATGTCACTAAAAATATCCATCTAGAACCAAGATCATAAATTCATGTCACTAAAAATATCCATCTAGAACTGAATTCATAAATTCATAACTATTTAAGATCATTGTCTTACTTTAGAAACTATTGTGGCTCTCTACCACATCTCTTTATTTCTTTGTGTTTTCCTTTTTTAGAATCAAAATTTCTCCTCTCCTTTATCCATTGTTGATGCTCATCTAAGATCCCATCCATATCCTTAACATCATCAACAATGGTTTGCATCCTAGATGCAATCATCCTCACAGGTGGTGTGACACATTCTTCATTTTGAATCATGTAGATTTGATCTTGCATGGTTCTAACATTGGAATTAATTTGTGCTTCTAAACGAACACCATCGATTTCAGGTGGTGGTGGGGGATTATGAGGTGGAGTGGGTGGAGGTGGAGGTGAAGGTGGTGGAGATGGATGGCATGGAGGTGGATTGCAAATATTATTGAGTTGATCCATGTGATCTTTAAGATATGAGTGAAACTACATTAGATTTATAATTTCAAAATGTAAGATACATGTTTAGGAAATACCCTTAAAATAATTCAATATAAATTTCCTAATTGAATACAAATGATAAAATATGCAAGCCTCATTTATGTCTAAGGCATGTTACTTGAATGAAAATACAATTAACTATTAATATATGACAATTTATGAATGATATAGGTTTTACAGTTTAGAGTTTAGGATTTAGGTTTTAGGGTAATAGGATTCCTTAAGGGGATCTATATAGTAAGGTCCTAGTACATAATGACATGGATTTTAAGTGAATAAAATTGGGTGAAGATGCCCAAGGCAACCAAATTTCATTAAGGTCCAAGGAAACTTCACCAAATTCTATTCACTTGAGCCATGTCATTTTGTCCTAGGAACTTATTAGGCATAGATCCCCTTAATCCATTCTATCACCCTAAACTGTAAATCGATCAACCTAGATAATGATTTATCTCATTCATATTATAATCTTGCATGATCTTATTATTGTTAAATTTGGTTGCCTTGGGCAACTTCACCAAATTTTGAGAGCTTATTTGATCCCCTAAAGAAATGTCATATTAGGACACCTTCAGAAATTGATTTATGGTTTAGGGTGATAGGATGGCTTAAGGGGATCAATGTCTAGTGAGGTCCTAGGAAAAAATGACATGGCTCAAGTGAATAAAATTTTGTGAAGTTACCCAAGGCAACCAAATTTCATTAAGAGCCTACGAAAAAATTATGGCTTTAGGGTTTATAGTTTAAAGTTTAGAGTTTAGGGTTTAGAGTAATAGGATAGCTTAAGGGGATCTATGTAGTAAGATCCTACGACAAAATAAAATGGCTTAAGGGAATAAAATTTGGTGGAGTTACCTAAGGCAACCAAATTTCATTTTAAGGTCCTAGGACAAAATGAATGCTTTAGTGTTTAATGTTTAGATTTTAGAGTTCAGGGTTTAGGGTTTATGGAACTTAGAGTGAAGTTTTGGCATCCCTTGGAATATAATGAACTTGCAAATTAGTGAAGAACATTTTCTTGTGGAATAGTTGATTGAGATAGCTCTTGTTTCAACTGACCAACCTAGATCATGAAATCTCATTCATATTATAATCTTGCATGATCTTATTATTGTTAAATTTGGTTGCCTTGGGAAACTTCACCAAATTTTGAGAACTTCTTTGATCCCCTTAAGAAATGTCATATTAGGACCCCTTAAAACATCAATTTATGATTTAGGATGATAGGATGGCTTAAGGGAATCTATGTCTAGTGAGGTCCTAGCACAAAATGGCATACCTCAAGTGAATAAAATTTGGTGGTGTTGCCCAATGCAACCAAATTTCATAGACGTCCTAGGAAAAAATGATGTCTTTAGGGTTTACGGTTTAAATTTTAGAGTAATAGGATGGCTTAAGGGGATATTTGTAGTAAGGTCCTATGACAAAATGACATGGCTTAAGGGAATAAAATTTGGTGGAGTTTCCTAAGGCAACCAAATTTCATTTAAGGTTCTAGGAGAAAATGAATGCTTTAGTGTTCAAGGTTTAGATTTTAGAGTTTAGGCTTTAGGGTTTAGAAAACTTAGGGTGAAGTTTGGGTGGCCCTTGGAATAATGGACTTTCAAGTTAGTGCCTAGTTTATGAATATTTTTGATTTTATGAATAGATTGACTATTTGTGTAATAGAAGCACATAATTATGTATTATTAAGATTGAGTTTGATGTATATTTTAACTAGATATTTTTTTAATTTAATATAAGATTATTCTATTTAACATTTTTTTCATTAATATTTCCCACTTAAATGAATTTTATGATATAAAATGTATAATATAAAATTATTTAATGTTGAATCAAGTATTTTATTTTTGATTGTTTGGAATTGAAAGAACATAAAAGAAAGAAAAGAAAAATATTTAGATTCTTTTAGTGTCTAGGTAACTAGTGCAAAAATTGAGATTTTAGACTCAACTAGAAGCCTAATTAACAAGTAATTGACTAGAATGAGGGTTAAGATTGTCAAAAGACAACATACAACACATGCAAACAAGAAATGGAAAAAATGCATGATTAAGAGAGATCAAAACATAAAATAGAAATGAATGTTCAATACTATCTAATTAAGTGACAATTGGAAATTGATTGTACACTATGATTTATGAATTTGCTAACTAAATTCGTAAACAAACATTGATAATATTTATGAATTGTAACTATTCTTTAAAATATTTTTTTTAAATCTAGTTATAATTTAACATCGGAACTAAAGTTTAACATATCGTTTTCTCCATACAATGTAAATGAAATTTAAAACATTTAAATTTTGCAAATGAATTTTCTTGAGCTCAAAATTAAAGGGTTTTCAAAATAAAAATGATTTTTTTGATTTCAATTTAGGTTTTTAGCAATTTTTTTTGTTTCAATTCAATTTAGGGTTTCAATTTATAAGCAATTAGGGTTTTTAATGCATTTTTTCATTTTATTTCAAACTAGGGTTTTCAAAGTAATTTTTTTGTTTGTTTTGAATTCAGATTTCAAAAAACTTAATTAGGGTTTCTAAATGCAATTTTTTAATTTCATTTCAATTTCTAGGGTTTTGAAATGTTTTTTTTTTGTTTCAATTAGGGTTTTCAAATACAATTTTTTTTGGTTTGATCAAATAACTTAGGTTTCAGAAGCTAAATTTTATTTCTAAAATATAACTGAACATTCATTTTTTCGTTTCTATTCAATATCTTTAGGTTTCATTACATTTTTTCATCTATTTCTACAATTCCTCATTACTACTATAACATGAAATAAAATGCTTAAAATGTCACATAAATTAAAAAAAACATGCTAAAATCATTTCTACTATTCACAATTTCAATAAAAAAATGGGGGTGGATGGGTACCTGGAAACTATAGTTGAGGTTGTTGTTGCTTAGAACTCAGGATCTCATGCGCTGCTAAAATGACAGTTAGTTCATTTTTAAAAATTAAATACCATTACGAAACGAGATCCCGATTATTACAAAACAAGATCCCATTTTTTATAAATCGGGATCCCATTCTTTGTCCGTCGATTTGGAACCCTCTTACAAATAGGATCCTGAGTTTTAGAAAGTAGGATCCCATTTAATATTTAGGTTCAATATCCCAAAGCTAAATGGAATCCCGATTTTTAAAAGTTGGGATCCTGTTTGTAAAAATTGGGATCTCATTTTTGCAATGTTAATTTCATTTTTTTGGCTAAGGAAAAAACTTCCACGTTTTGTGGACTGAACTTTGTGCACTTACCCTAAGACCCATTCGCTATGGGTGGTGAATGAGTCCACCTTGGCTCCAAAATTTAAATTATTTCAAATTTCTTTCAAGATTTATTCAAAATTATGCTTGATGCCAGCCTATGATGATGTATGAATGGTTACTAAGACACAAGATTGATATAAATAAGCTAATTTCACCTCATTTTAGCATTCATCCAACATATTCAACATATCATTCACTCATCCATCCATTCAAGTATCCATTAAAGAATTTGCAATACATCATTGAGCCATTATTGAAGCATCTTGAAGCAGTCATTGACATTGATTCAAATTTGCATCAAGGTTTTTTGGTAATTTTGTAATACTTTTATGTTATTCATTTATTATTTCCCTTACATTTCACTTATTTGTATTGGGTTTGATTACCAAAGTGGGGTTTGACCAAGGAAAACCCCTATTTGCTAAGCCTCCAACATTTTCCCCCTTTTTGCATGTGTTTGCAACCTTTGTTTTGTAGATTTAACAAGTTTAAAAGGTGTTGAAAAGTGGAAATCAGGTAAACTAGGTTCTTCAAGTCAACTTATTTTTATTTCAAGCTTATTGAGTGAATTTTGTTAGTTTCTTGTAGAATTAACTTCGGCAACCTAACATTCAGACTTTTCCAAATCTGGTGTTGTAGATTTGTTGTCTAATTTTCCAAAAATATAGCAATGAATTGATTCTCCAACCTTGGTGAATGATTCCCACTTGAGATCATAAAATCTATATTTTCTTAGATTCGGGATCTTGACTGTTAGAAATCAGTTTCTGACAGTTTTTCACCTGTATGAGGATTGATTTTCCACCCTTGGCGAATGAGTCCCACAATGAATTTTTAGTGACATTATTTAGCATTCCAGACATCTCAACATCAGTCTCAGTCTAGGTTCACTTAGATTCATCCCTGTTAGCTCTATTCTACATATTTTCTTTAATTTCTTTATTGTTTGCATATCACACTATTTTCAAACATTGCAAAATCTTAGTTTTGCATTCATTTAGATTAGTTTCATTCATTCAATTGCATTTATATTAGCTCATTTAGGCCTTACATCATCCATCATTGCATATTTGATTGAACTTGCTAGTTTTTTGGCCCCTTTATCTCTCCTTTTAGGTGAAAAACCATAGAAGTGCTAGAGATACCTAGAGTGCCAAAAATCTATAGTTCATCCCTCATTATATTTTTCATATAAGTCTTTTGTCTCCTTGTGCATGTGTGTGTTATCTATCTCTTTCTCTTTGTTTTTGATCTAATCACTACTCTATCTTTCATTAGTAAAGTTTGTTGAAGGTGTTAAAGATTCAAATTGCTATATTCTTCTCTATTACTACGTTTCTTAAAGTTCTATCTTTATCTACTAGAGGATTTTGAGTTGTGCTGAAATTTTTAAGCTCTAGAAGTGGTTAGTATTTTTTTAGACTGATTAACCCATACACCCCTCTCAGTCTTCAAGAGTGTCCAACATTTATAACTTTACACTCTAGAAAAATATAAATAATTTTAATTAAAAAAACATATTAAATATTAATTTCTTAAAGAAATATAATTGATTTTAGAATGTATTTGAAATCCCTTCACATGTAAACTTCATAATCATATAAAATAATTTAAATGGCTAAAATACGATTTTTTTTCATTAGCATACTTTCCCACTAGAATAGAATGGAATTAAATATTTTAGAACCTATGAACTTGAATAACTTAATTTTAATCTCTAAATGACTTATAACTTATGAAAATATATTTTCCTTCTATTTATGTGTTTACTATAAATATAAAACATACATAACTTACACTTCATTATATTGAAGAACATAAATTTTTCACTACTAAACCAACTAAAATGTACTTTTCTACTTTAAATGACAACCAAATTAGTTCTTTCAAATATTAGTTAAAAACATCTTGTCAATATATGTACTATAAAAATATTATTAGAATACAAATGTTGTGGTGGGACTCGAAGTTGTGGCAATATCATGAGATCATGGAAGATTAGAACTTTAGAACCACAAGTTGGGGGTTATGAAGTTTTGGAAACCTTCAACTTACTAACCGCAAATACAACTGAACGAGGGTTTAAAACTCAATGGAAGAAATACCAAGTCAAGGGATCAGGGGGTTAATAAATTTAAGAACTCCATGACTTGGTTAAGAAAATTGAAGAATTTACGACTAGGTTGCAATAATTTTGAAACCTGTGACTTCTAAACAAATTTTAAAGGTAGTTGAGGCTATGGCCAAGCAATAATTGGCTAGACACTATTGATGGTTGTTTGATTACTAACTTGGAAAATGAATAGACAGCAGAGGAACTAGGTGTTATCAAAGAGAGAGTGAAAGGAGTCTCTTTGATGGCCCGAAGTAGTTTTAGTAGTTACGTGTCTATGATGGTTTGCATACAGGAACTGAAACACTTGGTTTCCTAGGAATGGAGCGACCATGGCTGGATGTCGAATATACATTGTAACACTCTGCAATGAGAGTAGGTTCAATCAATTTAGAAATGTTATATATTATATTCTATGTGAGCATTGTATCAATGTGAGAGAAAAACTATAATCAGAATTTGTGTATAAGGTTGATCAGGGAAATATATGTTGTTGTGAATTAATACCTAGAAGTGAAGTTTTGTAACTCTGTATGTAATCTATTTATTCTAATACAAAGTGACTTTACTTGGTGTGTGGGTTTTTCTCTTGTAAACGTTTTCCCACATAATTCTAGTGTTCAACTCTATATTGTTAAATTATTTCTTCTATTAATCTGCATCTTAATAATTTGTAGCTCAAATTAAAATAATTTTCTACACCTCTCCTAAGAATTTTACATTTGGAAGGTGTTTCTGCACTAAGCTTTCCTTACAAGTGGTATGAAATTCTAGCCAATTGTGTTATCCTTGTGGGTAGGGCTAGTTTTTTGTGCTAATTCTATTCAGTGGGTCTTGCAAAGAAAATTGATTGTCCTGATTACAAATTGAGATGACAAGCACATTAAGAAGAGTAGAAATTGAAAATTTCAATGGCAAAAATTTTGAGTTGTGGAAACTCAAAATTGAAGACCTATTGGTGGATAGAGATCTCTAGATAGTTGTGCCTAGAACTAAAACCTTAGGTATGAAGCAAGAAGATTGGTATCTCGAAGATAAAAAAGATAAAGGGATGATAAGACTTTGTTTGGTAGATTGTATCTCCTGAATGTCCATGAGGAGAAGACTACATGTTCTTTATGGAATAAACTTGGTGATATCTTTCAAGGAAAGTCTTTGGTAAAAAAGTTATTCTTGAGGAATAAGTTATACTCCTTGAAGATGGAAGAAGGAGCATCCATTGCAAACCATCTAAATTCATTTAACATGATTTTTGCTAAATTTCCCTTTGTGGGTGTGAAGATAGAGGAGGAGGATTGTTGCATGCTTTTTTTGTGTTCCTCACCTGACACATGGGATCATCTGGTGATGGCTAAATTATAAGCACAACAACCACTTTCAAGATAGAATATTTGGTTGCTTTGCTGGTTTAAGAAGAAATTTGGAGGAAATATTTTGAGATGGCCAAGGAGGCACTTGTTGTTCATAGTAGATCAAAGGAGAGAGGCAAGAAGAAAGACAAGATGTCTAAACCCAAATCTAAAGGGAGATCAAAGTCTCTAGGCAAGAATTCCAAGGTGAAATGCTAGAATTTTGGGTAGACGAGTCATATCTGGAAGGATTATAATGAGGAGAAAAAGAAGAAAAAGAAGTTCACTATTCTAATAATGATTCTTCCTAGAGTCATGCAGATGCCTTCATTGCAGCCTTGGAAACTCAAGCATCATATGATGTCTAGGTGATTGAATTAGGAGCATCTTTTCACATGACATCTCATAGGGATTGTTTCATGAAGTATGAAAAGTATGTTTGTGGAAAGGTGTAACTAGAAATAGATTCATCTCTTGTAATTTTTGGTCGTGGAAGAGTCAAAATCCAATTTGCTAACATAAAAATTAAAGGAATTGATGGTATGATGCACATACCGAGTCTGGCTCGTAATCTTCTTTCTTTTAGTAAGTTGAATGATATTGGTGTGCAAGTTTCTTTCTTGATTGGAGGCTACAAAATTACTAGAGGTTCAATGGTGTTGGCTATGGGTGCATGCATAGGCAATTTATATAAGCTGGATGCATGTGTTGTTCAATGTAACAATGTCTTTGTAAAGTCAGATAAATCTACTCATGTATGGAAAGAGAAAAGCATTCCTCTGGGTGGAAACTCTTTGGAGGTGAAACTCCCAGTAGAGAAAACCATGCTATGGAATCATAGACTCAATCACATAGCAGAAAAAGGGCTTGAAATCCTTTAAAAATAAAAACCTAGTAGAATGGCTTGTTAATTGTAACCTTGAGTTCAATATTTTTGAACATTGCATTTATGGAAAGAAACACCATGCCTCATTTTATTCAAGTACTCATAAGTCTTTTGGCATACTAGATTATGTTCACTCTGATGTGTTTGGTCTAGTGAATTTTCCTTTGTTATCAAAGTCTAAATATTATGTTTCTTTTATTAATGATTATAAGAATGGAATTTGTATATTTTATTAAAATTAAATTAGAAGTGTTTAGTTGGTTTAAATCTAGTTTAAAAGTTCTTGGTATAAAATCAGACTGGAAATAAAACTAAATTCTTAAGGATAGATAATGGTGGTGAATTGTGTTCTACACATTTCAAAAGGTATTGCAAGGACCATGGGATTAAATGGCATAAAACTATACCTTGTACTTCACAAAAAAATGGAGTTGCTAAGAGGTTGACTAGGATGGTAACAGAAAGATCAATAAGTATGTTGAGTAGTGTTGGTTTGGAGCAGAAGTTCTAGGCTGAGGTTGTGGCTATAGCATGTTACTTGATTAATCATTCACCTAGTTCAACTCTTGTTGACAAAACACCTTTGGAAGCATGGTCTGGTAAGAAGCCCTCCTTGATACATATTCATGTATTTGGTTGTGAGGCATATGCATATGTACTAAATGAGAAAAGAACTATGTTGGAGAACAAGGCTATCAAATGTATCTTCATTGGTTATGGCATTGGAATGAAAGGGTACAAGCTTTGGAATCCCATTATTGAGGTGGTGTTATACAACAAAAGTGTAATATTTCATGAGTTGAGACCTTCTATAGTTCATTTGTAGTCAGACACAGAAGAAAAAGAAAAGAAGAATGATTTAGTTGAAATTCTTGTAACTCTAAATAAAGAGGAACTATGACTTCAAAGTGTAGCTAAAACTGAGGAAAGCTCTAGTAGCTCTGAGAGTTCTGAATAGGAAGAAGAACCACAACCTCAACCTTAGCCTATGAGGAGGTCTACATGTGAAAAGTGACAACCTTTTAGGTATGGATTTTCCATGTTGGATTCAAATTGTGCTTATGCTTTGATTACTAGCACTGATGAGCCTAGGACTGTAAAAGAGGCAATTAAATTATCCAATTCAAATTCTTTGTTGGAAGCCATGAATGAAGAAATGGAATCATTAAAAAAGAATGAAACTTGGAATTTGGTATGTTTGTCTGAAGGTCGAAAGCCTATTGATTGTAAATGGGTATTTAAGAAAAATATTGGTCTAGATGGAAATGTTGAGAAGTATAAAGCTGGGTTGGTCACAAAAGGCTATTCTAAGGTGGAGGGAATTGATTATGGAGAAATATTTTCTTCTGTAGCTAAGCATAGATTAATTAGAATTTTGTTGTCACTTGCAGCTTCATATGACTTAGAGGTTAAACAGACATGGATGTGAAGACATCATTTCTTCATGGAGATCTAGAAGAAGAGATTTATATGTCCCAACCTAAGCACTTTGTTGAAAAAGGTAAAGAAAGAATGGTTTTCAAGCTTTGTATGGTTTAAAGAAATCACCTAGAATGTGGTACCAAAAATTTAACACTTTTGTATTGTCATTGGATTTGTGAGGTTAAAATTAGATCATTGTGTATACTATGAAACTAAAAATGATCCCTTACTTATTATTTCCCTGTATGTGGATATGTTATTCTTTGGGAATAGTAAGGGTGTGATTTTTCATTTAAAATCTCAGTTGTCAACAAAGTTCAAAATGAAAGATTTAGGTGTAGCGAGGTATATTATGGGTATGGAAATCATAAGTGATAGGGGAAGTAAAAAAATTTGGCTCAGCTAGGATAAGTATATTAATACTATCCTTGAGAGATTTAATATGACAAATTGTAAGAAGTTAGTTGTCCCAGTGTTGTAGGGAACAAATCTATCTACTGAAGATTATTCAAAGTTTCCTATTGAGATGGAAGACATGACCAGGGTTCCTTATGCAAGTGCAGGTGGTAGTCTAATGTACACAATGGTCTGTACCATGCTAGACATTTCCCAAGTAGTGGGAGTACTTAGTTGGTTTATGGCTAATCCAAGAAGGCTACATTGGGATGTTGTGAAAAGACTTTTTATATATTTGAAGGGTACCTCAAAGTATGCTTTGTGTTATCATGGAAACTCGGTTGGATCGCATATACCTCTTAGTATTCATGGGTATGTGGATTTTGATTGGGTAGGGGATGTTGACAACAAAAGATCCACGAATGGATACATCTTCATGTTGTTTGGTTGTGTAGTTAATTGGATGAGTAAGCGACAGGTTGTAGTCACTTTATCTACTACTGAGGTAAAGTATATGATAGAAACACATGCCTATAAAGAATCCATTTGGCTTAGAAATTGTGTTATAATGTTGGGTTTAATGTAGGGTAGATTACTATTTGTTGTGACGGTCAAAGTTCTATTTGTTTAGCAAAAAACCTCACATTCCATGTCAAGATGAAGCATATCGATGTTCAATATCATTTTGTTCATGACATGGTGGAAGATGGAAAGGTTAATCTTGAAAATTTAGATAATCTGGAGAATGTTGTTGATGCATTGATAAAGCCTGTGAGCACAGAAAATTACAGGTGGTGTGCCAATTCGATGGGCCTTGGGCTCTCTATTTTTTAATAAATTCGAGTTTGGAAGAAGCTAGTAAGTCCTTCATCAAGTGGGATCATGTTGGAAAAGGCGTCTCATATTTACAAGCTTGATCGTCTTTCTAGAGCAGTGATATGTTCTTCCCTTTATCGAGTTGATAGTTCATTATCAAAGGGACCTTGTTCACAATTCCTTCGATGGTCTAATAAGTGTGGTGGGACCTGAGCTATCAAAATATCACAAGATCATGGAAGATTAGAACTTTAGAACCACAAGTCGGGGATTATGAATTTTTGGAAACCTCTAACTTACTAAACAAAAAGACAACTGGATGGGAATTTAAAACTCAATGGAAAAAATGCCAAGTCAGGGGATTAGGGGTTAAGAATTTTAAGAACTCTATGACTTGGTTAAGGAACTTGAAGAACTAACGACTAGGTTGCAAGAATTTTGAAACTCGCAACTTCTAAACAAATTTTAAAGGCAACTGAGTTTGTGGCTAAGTGATAATTGGCTAGAGACTATTGATGGTTGTTTGATGATTAACTTGGAAAATGAATAGACATTGGAGGAACTTGGTGTTATTGAAGAGAGAGTGGAAGGAGTCTCTTCAATGGGTCGAAGTAGTTTTAATAGTTATGAGTCTATGACAGTTTGCATATAGGAGCTGAAACGGTTGGTTTCCTAGATTTAGATCAGCCATGGCTAGATGTCAAATATGCATTGTAACACTCTTCAATGAGATCAAGTTCAATCAATTCATTGATGTTCTACATTATATGCTATGTGAGAATTGTAACAATATGAAAGAACAACTATAAACAAAATTTGTGTATGAGGTTGATCGGGGAAATATATGTTCTTGTGAATTAGCAACTGGAAGTGAAGTTTTATAACTCTGTATATAATCTATTTATTGTAATACAAGGTGGATTTACTTGGTGTGTGAGTTTTTCTCTCGTAAGGGTTTTCTCACGTAAATATGGTTTTCTATTATGTATTGTTAAATTATTTGTTTTGTTGTTTTGTTAATGTGCATCAAGTAATAATTTGTAACTCAAATTAAAATAATTTTCTACACTTCTCTCTTGAGAATTTTGCATTTGGAAGGTGTTTATGTACTGAGTTTTCCTTACAAACTCTATATTCTCTATTTAATTTTCTATTTTTTAAATTATTCTAAAAAAAATATTTATCTTTTTTTTATTGGTTCATATTGAGAATAGTTAGTACAATTTCTTTTTTAAAAAAAATTATATCTATATTTATACAACTCTTTTTTTTATATACGTAATAAGTCTTAGTATATTGATATTAGATCTACAATACATTTTCCAGGTAGGAATCAAATTGTAGACTCTATCTGCCAAGACTATCCCCCATCCAAATAATTCAATTTCTTAAACATAAACATCTACCAACCCCAATATAAGGAAACCCACCTAAACCACTACCTAGCTATTACCCAAAATGAGGCATCAATAGTTACAACCAACTATCTACAATAATTGACTACCTACTATCAACACAACAGATCCAACTATTGAAAGGAAACATCCAAAAAGAGAATAATTAACACACACCAAACCCAACCATTAAGTAGACCCAACCACACCAAGAAAGCCATTCTCAAGGGTGAAGGATTTCAAATCCAGAACCTGTCGTGCCCTGAAAGAGAGGTTCAGATTGAGCTGACTTTGTAGAAAATCTGCTCCCACTAGTGCAATCTACCTATGCTCGACCAATGTCATGCCCTTTAGGTCCAAGATGAATGGTTAGTATTTCACTACCATACCAGGTGCATAGAACTATGAAAAATCCCTCAGACAAGGGACCCCCAAATTTATGATGAGACGTAGAGAATCTCCTCCAACCTAATCTGGTAGTCCAATAGAAAGAGATTTCTCACCAATGCTTTTGTGTCCTTTGCAATCTGTATGTCAAGCAACATAGTAAGAAAATGAGAAATGATTGTCGTGTTCGCCATGAGCAACTCTATGTTTCTAAGAAATCCTTTCCCCAAGACCATCTTAATCGCAACCAAAATGAGGAGATCGTATTTCTTCTTCAATAGGAATTTGAGGCCGTGGTAAGTGATGACCTCATGGAAAGCCATTTTCCTCACACTAGAATCTAGCAATATGGGTGTATCAGCCCCAAATGCAATCAAAGTCTCAGAGGACATTTTCATAGTCAAAGTCTTAGAGGAAATTTTCAATACAAACTTAGAATGCTCCCCCATGTTGCCACTTGTAACAGAGAGGAAACAAACTTAGAATAAAATGTTAATAGCCTACGACTCACGATAAAATAGCCTAAAATACCACCCGACCACAATATATTGATGTTAATCACTCTGGATATTGCAGGTGTGTCATTCCATAATTGCTTCAAATGAATACCAAGTATGAGAGTAGGTGTAGGATGATGCGAGCTGTCCAGCTCGCTAATGGTTACATGTCCTTAAAATCATATAAGGACATATTGGTTTTCTACATTGCGAGAGCTTGGTAGCTTTCCTGACATCTTGTTGTAAAGACGACATGATCGATCATTAATGGCTTGCTTCCACCCAAAAAAATGCCCAACCTTTCACTCGATCCAACTTCTATACTCAGTGAGCGATGTGTCTGTCATCATGGCAACTACCCCTATCATGGGCCCAACCCAATTGTCTTTACCACATAGCCACCTTGGACCCCTTTTACACCATTTGATGACTTTATTGTTGATAGTCATAGACTCAACACAACCCTTGGTGTGGAGAGTCACCCTCCCAACCACCCACATATTTACCTAACTCATTGAATCAAATGTCAAGTATATTAATTTCTTGAATTTTATGAGCACTATTGTATGTCATACATTTTGACATTATTGTTTATTTTTTATTGGTTGATTTTAGAGGCGACCATTGCAAAAAAAAATTGTTGTTTAATTAAAAAAATTGTAATGTATTATTTTTTTGGTTAAGTTGTCAAGCTTATTAATATTTTGAGCAAAAAGGAATTTTGTTATAGATATGATAGGTTCCAGAAAGTATATATATTGAAAGAAAATTGTACTTACAATGAAAATAAACTATCATTCAATTTTTGAAAAGAAATTGTAATGCAATAATTTTTTTGGCTAAATTGTCAACCCTATTAATGCTTTGAGTGGAAAAATAAATTAATTTGGAAGGTATTTCTACTTACAATGATAAATATTTGAAATTAGTTTATAGATATGATAGGTGGCAAAATATTTCCATCTAATTTAGGTCTATTACATTTTTAAACCTAGATCAATATTAACTTCATTGATAAGATAAATACAATCACATCTTAAACACAATCTAGAAAAATCATGAAAGATAGCTTGTAGAAGAGCTCAATAATTATTATTTTTAATAATATGAAACAATACTTTGTAATTTTTGTTGTAAATAAAAATTCAAGAAATGAATCTAATTTACTTATGGTGTATTCATATCTTTAATTTCAATTTATGCTCACAAATAAGACAACATACATTACAATAGACACAAATATTATTTGAAATCAAAACATGCAACTGCTAGTCTATCTAACAATAACTATTGAGAGCAGCCTAATGCAATGGTTTCTTTTTATAATAGAGAATAAGGAAAGGAAGAATATAGAGTTTGAAATCAACTTTATTTTTGTTCCAGGTTGTGGATCTTATGTTTAATGCTAAATTGCAACTTAACAGGATTGAAAACAACAGAACATTGAAAATGTCACAACATTCACATCGACCACGTATATAGAGCAGTTGCCTATTCTGACACATGTGGCCATTTCTCAAATTTGTCACCCTTTCTGTAGGTGGTGGATGGAAAGATATAAACACAGAAATATAACAGAAGAAAATAGAACACAAAGTCCCCAAGTGCTACAACACAATTATATTAATCAATTTACTAACTATTACATCTTCTCTTAAATGCTACAACATTCCTCATCTTATGATCACTTGATCATCTTGCCACCAAATGCTTGATCCATTGCATTATGCCTCTTTATAGAGGTCTTCAGAATTCTCTAGAAATATTGAATTCTCTACAAATATTGCATGTTAAAAATGCATGCATAGAAGATGGTTTGTTGGTCGATGGAAGATTTATCTAGATTGGCGGTGGGAACCTTCTGTTTTAAATGCAGTTTGAAATTAGTTGACGTTCCATGGATATTTGGTTGGAAAAATTAATTACTCGCCAACACTCCCCCCTAATTTCTACCATGAATGTTGCAACATTCTCCAATTCTTTTGTTGTTCATTTTCCATTAACTGCAATCATGCTTTCTCTTCTTTGTCTTGTTGTTGCAACCAAGTCTTCATACTTCTTCAAATCATTTTCTTTTCCTTCTTGATGATATTCATGCCTAACAATGCCTTTGTCTTTATCCAACTATTGCGATAGTCTCTCAAACTTTCAATTTGCAACTTCTTGAAAATTTTCCATCTATAGATGCCTTGCCAAAAGTATTTGTCGTGCCTTCAAACTTTCCATGACTACTATCAACTTTTACATGAGAACTTTTATACCTGAACAAATTTTTTATCATGCCCGTAATCTTTTGCCAATTTTATCCAAAAGTCCATCCACAATCCATTTGTATGCTTCCTGTAGTTTTGTTCTCTCTTTGCCAACGCATTTTCTCTGAATGATTTCTTAAACCACAAATTTTGCACGGATGTAGATCCCAACATGTATCTTTTATATGACCTTTTTTGTTACAATGTGAACACTGAATATAATGCACTTCTCGAACAAAATTTGTTGAACTTGAAACATTTCCTTTACCTCTCACATATCCAAGGCCTTCATATTTTGACCTCATAACTGGTGCAATCGGCTCTTTCATTCCATGATCATGCTTACCTAATCCTCGGCCTTTATATCCCATTCTCTTCATGATTTGGAAACCAACATTATTCTTATTAATATGATTTCTAGAATCAGTCACATGATCAGTTTCATCTTTACATTCTTCATCATGAACAACTTGAGCAACATTACATAAACCACTTGATTCATCAATTGAACCAACCAAATCTTTTGTACCACATAAAACATCACATGTTGATTTCTTTTCCTTCAAACATTCATTCTCTTCATTCAATCTTGATATTTCATTTGTTTATAAACTATTTTTTTCTTCTAATTTCTTCATTTTTTCTTTTAAGTCATCAACCAATTTCACTCTTTGTTCCAATTCTTCATTCCTTTTCTTAATTTCATCAAACAGTTTTAACTTTTCTTCAAGCTCTTTATTCTTTTCTTTAAGTTTGCATGATTCCTTCATTTGCCAATTATGTACTTCTTCCACAAACTGTAACCTATCCTCTAGCTCTTCAATTGCCTCTGTATAATCACTAATTTCATTTAAAATTTTACATTTTTCTACTCCCATTTCTTTTCTCAATTTTCTCAATTCTTTTTCTAAAAGATCCTTTTCACATTTTAAACTTGTATTTTCTTTCTTCACCTTTATTAATTCTTCTTCTAAATTATTTGTCTTATCTTTCGTTAGTCTATCAACTTTTCCCATTAGAACAAACAATTTCAACTTACCTTATATACTTGATTAACCTTCTTTCATTCTACAATCTTTTTATACTTGATTCCTCCACCTTCAAATTGCTTTCTCACAATAACAATCTTTCTTCAAGCTTCACAAATCATAGCATTCAACACCTTCACACATGCAATCTCTTAAAGATACTTAACACATGACACACTCTACTTTTTGACATTAATAATTTTCAAACACAGTACCTTTGCTTTGACAACATACATCATTACCATCAGTGGTCTCCTATTCAAATGCCACATCCTCAATATTTGACATTGGTTTTGACAAAAACTATGATTATCTATTAACAACGTTGATCTATAGACTTTTATCTTTCCTTGATAGTGAAATACATGAAAACTTAAAGTTAAAAACCTTCCACTCACCATTTCAAACAATGAGTCCTTTTTGTTTTTGGCTTGGCGGTAGTGTTGACTGTCTCTCCTTTCTGCAGTAGTGATGACTCAGGAGCGATCTAGCAACCTTCTTACTTGCAATTGATTTCTTTTTCAGACTGGTAGTGTATTGCTTTCTCAATTGCGGCTTTATGTTGTGTCCACGATCAACATCAATCTCCTCAACGACAGCAACAAGCAATCTACTCTACATTCACCAGTGATTCTTTGACTTCAAGTAGCGCCTAGCCAACACGATACTTTCTTGAACAACAAGATCAACACAACTGACAATTACAGAACAATCACTCAGTATTTAACTACCTCTCTGGGATCCTACCATTAGCTCTAATACCACTTATAGGTAGTGGATGGAAAGATATAAACACAAGAAAACAGAACACAAAGTCCCCAAGTGCTACAACACAATTCTATTAATCAATTTACTAACTATTACATCTTCTCTTAAATGCTACAGCATTCCTCATCTTATGATCACTTGATCATCTTGCCACCCAATGCTTGATCCATTGCATTATGCCTCTTTAGAGGTCTTCACAATTCTCTAGAAATATTGCAAATTAAAAACACATGCGTAGAAGATGGTCCGTTGGTCGATGGAAGATTTATCTAGATTGGCGGTGGTGGAACCTTCTATTTTAAATGCAGTTTGAAATTAATTGATGTTCCGTGGATATTTGGTGGGAGAAATTAATTACTCACTAACACTTTCAACGCGGATTAGCGAGGAAGAAGACTTGACCATTTGCCCCCATTATGCGCGTTAAGAGTTGTGCCCACAATTAAGTGTGCCGTCATATTGTTGTTCACCATGATTACTTTCTTATATCCGCCAAGTCTTAAGAAGTCTCCCCCGGCGAACATATTGCCTGGGTACATACAGATGGCTCTGAACGCCCTTCCTCCTCTCTGGTTCGTCGTTACCTTTGCTTCGATTTTTGTCGCACAGGCGGGAACGGTTAATTTTACTTTTCCTCCTCAAGACAATATAAAATCGTACAAAGACGCTTCTGTTCAGCCCGACACCATAGACCTCACCAATACTCAAGTCGATGGTAACCAACAATCAAGTTTTGGCTGGGCCACCTACAATATACCGATTCCTATATGGGACAACACTACTCACGCTCTAGCAAATTTCAGTTCACATTTTCAGTTCGTCATTAGTAATCTCAGTAACAGTTCGGCCGGGGATGGGATCACTTTTTTCATGGCCCCGTTCGACGCTGTACCGCCCGTCAACGCTACTGGCCAGTGGTTGGGCCTGTTCAACGAAACAATCAATGGAAATTCATCTAATCAGATAGTTTCTGTTGAGTTCGACACATTCCAGAATTCTTTCGACCCGGATAACAACCATGTGGGACTCGACGTCAATTCAGTTATTTCTAAGAAGTCCGTTTCGCTGAAACCTAACGCAAGCGGTTGGCGTGATGACAACGAGACTCTCTGGAACGGGAAAAAATGGGACGCATGGGTGGATTACGATGGTGGAGCAAAGCAGATTCAGGTATTTCTTTTATATAACCCTTCTGGTAATAATAATAATATCTCAAAACCAGGATTCCCAATCTTGTCGTATAAAATAGATCTCAGCAAGTTTGTTCCAGAGAACGTCAGAGTCGGGCTTTCATCTTCGACTGGAACTTTATACGGGATCAACAGGATTTTCTCATGGAATTTTTCATCTCAATATTCATGGGATAATGTCACTGCAACCCCTCGAAGTAACGGCAGCAACAGTAGCCCTGTAAAGGAAGGCAGCAACAGTGGCCCTGTAAATGAAGGCAGCAACAGTGGCTCTGTAAGAGTTGTTCTAATTTCAGTCTTCACCAGCCTGCTTACCCTTTGCGGTTTCATATTTGTTGGTGTCCGGTGGTATCGCGGAAAAAGAAAGTCCAGTTTGGAGGCAAGAGAAGAAAGTGATGTGGAGCTGGACGAATGGTTTGCTCAAGGTCCCCGCAAGTTTTCTTATGCTGAGCTCAGCGCTGCCACCAGAAACTTCAGCGACGATGAGAAGCTTGGTCAAGGTGGGTTCGGAGGAGTGTATAGAGGCATTTTACCTTCCACAAATGAGGCCGTGGCTGTGAAGAGAATATCCGAGGGCTCAAACCAAGGAAGGAAGGAGTATATTTCAGAGGTTACCATAATCAGTAAGCTGAGACACCGTAATCTTGTACAGCTCTTGGGATGGTGCCACCAAAAGGGCGAGTTGCTTTTGGTCTACGAATTCCTGCCAAACGGAAGTCTGGACAACTATTTATTCGGAGAGCAAAAGGCTGTCATGGATTGGGATCGCAGGTACAGCATTGCTTGTGATATAGCCTCTGCTCTTGTTTATCTTCACGAGGATTGGGAACAGCGTGTTGTTCACAGAGACGTGAAGGCCAGTAATGTGATGTTGGATTCTGATTTCAACGCAAAGCTCGGCGATTTTGGCCTGGCCAGACTGGTGGGACGCGATCATGCAGCCACTCATACGACCGTCGTGGCGGGGACATATGGGTATCTCGCACCCGAGTGTGTATATATGGGAAAGGCCAGTACAGAATCCGATGTGTTCAGCTTTGGAGCTGTCAGTTTAGAAATTGCCTGTGGGAGGCGACCGGTGAACCAGAGCTTGGACCAAAGACTGGTTGTGTGGGTTTGGGATTTGTATGGCCAGGGATGGGTTTTGGATTCAGCAGATCAGAAATTGGAAGGGAATTTCAAAGCTGACGAAATGGAGCGGCTGCTGTTGCTGGGATTGTTGTGTTCTCATCCTGATCCAAAAGCGAGGCCCAAAATGAGAGACGTGGTAAAGATCTTGAAATTTGATGCCCCATTGCCAAATGTTCCACTGAGCTTTCCTGTAGCTGTATATGACAATCCCGTCTCTCGTGGCCTTGCATCGTCTGGAATTTCAGATACATATGTATCATCCAGCTCGGCTATACATACATCATCGTCTTCTTCTACTACTGATTCGGGCACCGGATTCGTGTCCAAGCCTCTTTTACATTATACAGAAGGTCATCCCGCTATTCAAGGCAGGTAGATAGATATGTAAGAGAAAACAAACAAACGTCAATGGTATACTGTCCACGTAATGGTGGGAAGAATTTGTAATCTGATTTCATGTATTTTTTCTTGTTAGAGTTCAGTTTAACTGGGGGAATATGGTTGTGCTTGTTTTAAGGGCGTATGCGTAGGGAAGAGGGGCCAGTAGTTGTGCATGGTGCAGTCAATTGTGAGTATAATAATATAAGAGTTTTATTATCTTTGTTAAGTCAGTTGGTGATGAAGATGTATATGCCCCTTCATTGTAATCCTTTTAAGAATTGATGGCTGTGTAAGTGTCAATTTGATTTGTTTCCTCTTAAGAAGCTATACTTAAATCTGCTCCCACATTTTCCATTAAACACCAGATTGAATCTGAAATGGAAGTGCAGGTTTCATGAAAATACTTGGCAGAAGCTGAGCACTCAAATCTGGCATTCCAAAGCTGAAGCAAATATTCAGATCTTTGTGTTCAAGCTCTTGCACTGTATGTTGCTTGTTGGTGACCAACTGGGATATATGTAGATTCAATATGTTAAGTGCCCCTTTTGTAAATGTGTGGAAAGTTTGAAACATATCTTCTTGGATTGTTTTGTGACAAAAATGAAATGGAGAGCTGGTTTTTATTACCTTCCTATTGTTTTTTAGCACAGGCTGAGCTGGAAAGAAGCTATTTTGGGTGTTGGCCTACATAAGAATATTGTTGCTGATTCCATACGACATGATGTTTTGTTTCATTTATGGAAAAGTAAATGTTTGACACTTTTTGCTGATCATAATGTTCAACTGGAATCAGGAATGCTAAGGTTTTACTATGACATTATTTTGCAAATTGTATTTCTATGTTCTCAATTGTAGGGAGGTTACAAAGTTAATATGAAGATCAGCAATCATTTAGACAAGATCAAATGGCAGATTTTACAGCCTCACAGAAATGATGTAATTTGGTCTACACAACTTTAGCACTTGCTAAAGTTCAAAATTTCGCAATTCTGTTGTACAATGTTGTTGAATTATGTTGCCTAGTGGCTTTATAAGTGATAGGATTTTCCAGATTGTAACTTGGTTTGCTATGCTTTTGTAATCTTTCTTCCAACAACATTTTGTTGTCTCTTTATTGTATTTTCTGCATTGTTTCAATTAAAAAAAAAAAATTGTGAGTATAATATTTAGTCTTACTACATATTTATACTATATAGTATATATTGTAAATAAATAGTCCACATGTAAATAAAAACATAACCAAATGTTGATCAAAATAGACCCATTCTTGAACACATGAGAACTTCTAAATGTTATATAAAATATATATTCATGAAGAAATGGAATAAGTATTTTTTTGTCTCAAATAAAATATCATAACTATCCACTATAAGTGTGTAATTTATAAAATAAAATGCTCATTTAATAAAATAAGTCACTCATTTAAACAGGTATTGTTATCATGGTGAAAAATTATTGTTCTTATGTGTACAACTATCATGGTAGCAACATACAAGTATTGGAGTATTTCATATTAATAGTTTATCCTATATATAAAAGGTGAGCACAATTAATACCATGTATTTTCTCATTAAATGTGAAGGATTAACAACATTTTGTTTCCAAAATTCATGATAATTAGTGCTCAAGATTTTTTGATTAACTATGAGTGAATTTTTTCCATAAATGTTTCAGATCATACTGCATGATCCATCATAAGGATGATAAGCAAATAGAGAGAGGAATGAATTGAAAAATGAGTTAGCAGACTTGGATAGAAAAAGGAGAGGGGTAGGAATGGATGGGAGGATTAGAAGATACAAAAACCAAAAAATATTTGGAGGAAGCATGATTCAAGTGATTTGAAAGAAGAAAATTGGGTGATGACCAAAAGGAGGAAAACTAAAGACAAAGAAACAACACAATTAATAAATTTGATTTTAAGGACAAAGCTTATAATTTGATTTTAAGAACAAAGCTTATAATTTGAAAAAATATCTTGCTATGAAATGAAATACAAATAAATATCTCTATTATTAATTAATAATTAAATTATAGAACTTGAGTAATAAGGTTAAAATAATAGAAACAAAAGAAAAAATATAAACACTATGATATGCGCTATGAGGATGATGGTGGGTCAAGGTTTTAAGATAGTGATGGAGTGATATCAAAGGTGAGGCATTGCGTGAACATAGACAATAGACAAAGGTGGCAGTATGATTCCTAAGGAAAATGCTACATGTTGAATAGGTCCAAGACATTGAATGAGTTGGAAATTTTGTCAGTTATAATTAGGAAATTGGTAATGTATAGTCTAGTTTCCTCTGCAAGATCTAAACTCTTTTCTTTTTTAATATAAATGTATAATGTTTTTCCATTGAGGGTCTTTTAAATATGAGCAAGTTTTGGTAGCTACTTTTGGTTGGTTGGGTGTTTGGGTTTTGAATTTCTAAAGACAATGTTTAGCACCATAAATTTTGTTCAGTTGCTTTATACTACATGTTCGGTTGTAGGGGTTGTAACTTATAGATCTTCTCTCTATTTTTTCCCTTGATGGGTTGTGACTGTTATCCATTTTGGAGCATGTGTTTTTGTTTTAAGATGAATATGAAATGTTTGCACCTCCAGCCTTTTACCAAGAAAAATATTTATTCAAATCTTGCATTAACAATTTTTAGATTTGCATACTTTTTGAGAAGATTAGATTTCTAGTATGGGTATGTGTAGGATCATGATGGGTATGTGTAGGCTATGTGGCTGATGACTTTTCTTTTACCCAAAATTGATGAAACGAAAAGGGTTTTTAAAAAAGATTTTTAAATTTACACCAATGTAAATTATGATTTAATTTGAATTAATAAATAATTATTATTCATTTTGTATTTGAATTATGACTAAAGTCTTGATTGATAGACCTGATTGAAAAACATCTATAACTTTCAAACAAGATCACATTTTTTGAATCAAACATGTGTCACATTTCTATGCTTCACACACTATAGGATTAAAAATAAATGAATTTAATGAATTTTTACCAAGTTAAGGTGGTTAGACATACAAGTTTTATTTTTAAAAAATTGTAATAAAAATTCATAATTAATTATTTACTTAGAAAAAAAATTACAAAAATATATGCATCACATCAGACATGAGTCATCTACTTATATCTAAAATATTATCATTTTTTTTATCATTTTATTGTGGTTAGGTGGTTAGGACACCTACTTCTTATTTTTCCTTTGAAATTTACGTCAACCTACATTGAAATTTTAAATTTTCACCAAATAGATTTTATTTTTTGAAATAAACCTAGTAGTTTAGAAACTACATTCAATTTTCTACAGATTCTATTCTTATATATTTTTGAATTAATATAGATAACTTATTCAAATTTTTACATCAAGTTGTCTAGTTTTAATTTTTCTGAAATTTTTGCCACTTAAGGGCCTGTTTTTTCCATGATGATCCTACACATACCTGTATTTCACTCTATTTAGCAATTAAAGGTCATCAAACCCTATTGAAAAAAAGTCATCCACCATCATCTACCCTCAACATCTTGATCTTCCTTCATGACTAGTGCAAAACAATAGCCACAAAATCTCTAAACTTTGTACCTAAGACCTAAGGTTTGTATCTAAGAAAAGGCACATATGATTTCCTATGGAATTCATCTAAAAAAATATGCATAATAGAGGCATTTTCCAAGATATGATACATTCAGTAAACCAAATACATCATTATGACTTAAACCTAAAATCCTTACAAATATAATTGATTTTTTGGAAAACAAGCCAAAATTTATTTATCATTTATTCAATATTCACGTAAATAAAAAAATGGAGAACAATATATTTTCCCTTCTACTAACTTGTTATTTTCCTACCTTAAATTATTTCTCACGAATGTGCCCCATATGCTTATACTATAACATGGTCTCAATTTTCTTTACATTTGAGGGAGCAAATATCTTTAATTTTTTCATTATCACCTTATTCCATTCAATATTTATCATTTTATATTGGTGACCAATATCTCTATCTTTAGGATGTCAAATTCTATAAGAGGGATAAAAACTACACATAATATGATCAAAGATAACAATGAATATATTATCTAGTTGTACATCAACAAGTCCAATATATTTCATAGTAGTATTTGCTTCATAAGCTAAGAAACTAATTAAAGAAAGAAAGATGCAATTGGTTGAAAAATGTGTTAAAGAAAATATATTGTACAGATTGCATAATAAAATTTTAATATTATATTTCTTCATACAATAGAATTCCACTTTGGTTATGTTGGTGTACTCATAGACATACATATGGCTTACTTAAGCCTACTTAGGTGTCATTATGCTTAGGTGTCAAGGAAATGGTCCTTGACACCTCTTGCTATCTTTGTGGGTGGTTATCCACCACTACTCCATGTTGAAGGAGTCTTTCCCTTCAATCATGAGTGGTTAGGAGTCTCACCTTATCCTCTTGGTTGGCAATTTGCCACTACTCCAATCCTGTCCACTTTTGGTGGATCTTGGTTTCCTTCTCCTTGACTATATAAGCAAGGCTTATTGTTGTTTCTCATTGAACTCTTGAATTCATCTCTTGAATATCAATTTTTCTTTTTGTGTGCTCATGCTTTGTAGAAGTTTATATTGTTTTCCATTTGAAGATCTTGGCTAACATTTTGACATGGTATCAAAGCCATGCAAGTGAAAAGCTTCTCGTTTTGAGAAAAATCGAGCAGTCAGCCTTTTCA
Source organism: Sequoia sempervirens (assembly GCA_007258455.2). NCBI lineage: Eukaryota > Viridiplantae > Streptophyta > Pinopsida > Cupressales > Cupressaceae > Sequoia > Sequoia sempervirens. The sequence goes on from VDFB02000017.1 coordinate 337,090,646, forward strand.
AGGCTAATTATCAATAGCCTCTGGAACAACAGGATGCTGATTAATAAATTTTGACCAAGGCTTTCTGTTATGTCTCCCAACAAGTGCCTCAAGGTGAGGCTCAACTTTTATGCGGATAAGTGCTTAGTACCTTTGCAATCTTAACAAGTTGTTCGTAATTGTCATGACCATGAAAGGCTGCATTCTTTCCATAGAAGGCTCGTTTTGAGTGGAAGAGGGGTGATTTGCAGTGAGGTAGCAAGGAGGGATGTTGAGGCATGAAAGAATCAGGAAGGAGGCCGGTTTCATCCCCTTTCAGTTTTTTCTCTCAGATCTGCATTGCAACCTGGCGCCAGAGACCTCCCAGGGGTGCGTCCAATTGCAGAGAAGAGGTGACCTCATGCTGTTGCCTGGGAAATTAAAGGGGTCCATCTCAAATCTGAGTTGAAGGTCCTTGCGCACAACACAGCTGCGTGGAAAATCAATGTAGGCCGAATCTTCTTCCTTGAAGGCATTTTCATTCTCTTGTGAAGATCAGATGCCAATTCTTGGTAGGCTTTGTATTGCATTTATAGGGTGCGATTTAAAACTCTCATCCACGCTTTTGAGGCCAAGTCCACGTTGATTGGTGTGTCTCTATTTCAGTGAGTCATGGCATTTCAAATCTGCCAAGCCCGCATGGAAATAGGCGTGAATTCTCTGTTCTTGGCGTGGAGTTTGGAATGTGCCAGGTTTGGCATGAATTCATGTGATGTGCGTGAGAAATCTCGGTTCAAAAATTTATTGAGATCTCTATTCAAATCCTCTCCTCAGGGCAAATAAAATTTTCAAAACAATGGAGGCAGATGTAAATCTTTGGTTCTACATGCATGCATGTTTTTGCAATGCATCTAGTATAGGTTTCTTTAATTTTGCTTCTAAATATACAAACATATAATACTTAAGTTGATAATTAACTGTCAAGCTCCAAACAATTCCTCCCATCAACAGCCAAAAGTGTTCTTTTTTTCTAAATTCCTGTCTACATGAGCTTCTAGAGTCGCATCCTCATGTGTTTCCAGAGTTTCTTTCTAGCGGGACAAATATTGAGCATTGGATAAAAAGGCATCATCCCTACCCGAGGGCATCTTTGAAATTCTTCAGTAGTTGCATCTTTCTTCTTTAGTTTGAATAATTTGTTAACTACCACATCATCGTTGTTTTCCCACCATCTTTGTCATCTTTGTTGCTTGCTCTATATCAGTCTTCATAGTATCTTGGATTGACATCAATCATTTTCCGACATGTGGACACGTGAGCAATTTTTAGAGGCATACAACATCTGGATTTGGATTCTAGAATCACCCATTCTTTTGGATTGGCTTCTCAAATCACAAATGGATCTGTTTCTTCAGACATTCATCATTGCACATGAGCTTTTTCTTTATGGGGGGATTCATATCCTCATTTTCTCTCTCTTATGGGGGGTATCTAATTGTATAACTACATATGTTCTTGAGAGAGTCTCTTGAGACATTTCATTTGTACTTCCTTTTTGTTTCTCATTTGGAGAGTAGTTTTGTTCCCATGAGGTTCTCTCCTTTTCTCCGTTTGTGAGAAACTTTCATGTTGTTCATGGGTACCTAACATGGCCTAGTAGTCGGGACCCATCTTTTTTATGCCCACCTAAGTTATGCTTAAGGGGGGGTGTTGGTGTACTCATACACATGCACATGGCTTACTTAAGCCTACTTAGGTGTCTTTATGCTTAGGTGTCAAGGAAATGGTCCTTGACACCTCTCGCTATCTTCGTGGGTGGTTATTTGTCACCACTCCATGTTGAAGGAGTTTTTCCCTTCATTCATGGGTTGTTAGGAGTCTCACCTTATCCTCTTCATTGGCAATTTTCCACTACTCAAATCCTATCCACTTTTGGCGGATCTTGGTTTCCTTCTCCTTGCCTATATAAGCAAGGCTCATTGTTGTTCTCATTGAACTCTTGAATTTATCTCTTGAATATCAATTTGGATTTTTGTGTGTTCATGATTTGTAGAAGTTTATATTGTTTTTCATTTGTAGATCCTGGCTAACATTCTGACAGGTGAGCTATCTTGAGATTCTCATTGTGATATGTTTATATCCATTTGGAATGTGTCATCTATATAATGAGGTTTATATTGGAAGATGAATTACTATGAAGGATATAAAGGAATATCATGTAAGAAGAATAATCTACTCCTAATGGAGCATGTGGTTTGACTAACTGGACTCCTTGTTTGTAGGCACATCATATAAATCTTCATAAAGTATTTTAATGCGTGTTTATAACGTGGGGAGCAATGGTTTGGTTAGAGGATTTTCACTAAGGTTTTTGGGCCCTAGTTTTGGAAACCATTTGGTAGTCTCTTGTTTGCCCATTGCCTATAGATAGAGTGCTTTACATTGTGTTTGATTATGGTTTTTAGTGATCGGTACACACTTTTTGAATTAGATTAGACATATGGACTAAAAAGACATTTAACCACAATTAAATTCCCATTCTATTATAATTTCATCATTTTAATGGCATGCCTGATGGTAATTTTTCTTGCAATTTTTTTTTGTTAAAAGTATTTCCCAAATAAACTTAGTGTCTCCTGTGTTTAAATACTTTCTTGATTTTTTTCATTATGGATTTGAACCTATTTAGTATAAATATTCTTGTTTCTAAATTATCAAACACTATTTCCTTTATATTAGATCTTTGGTTGTTAAGGTCTATGATTTTACAATAATATATATTTGAGTGGGAGCCCTATATAAGATTATCTAAGTTTCAAGCACAAGATATGGAAAGCAATTTAGGGATGGAGATTACGAATATCAATGGAGAAAATTATGTTCTTTTGTATCTCAAGATGAAGGATCTTCTTGTTTACAAAGATAAATGGTTGTCGTGACTGTTTTTGTTTATTCTAGTGAGGATGTTGATGATTAGAAAAACTTTTGGTAAAAAGTTAGAAAGCATAATATGAATTTATCTTTGTAATTCAATGTCATTAAATGTTTCAAGTCAAGACACTACTTAGAGACCATTAGGAGTGTATGGTCCTTGTATCAAACAAAGTTCCTAGTGAACAAATCCTTTTCTATTAAAAAATTTGCACTCTCTAAGAATGAGTTCTAAAAATAATTGGTTTTCAAAGCAAGTTGTAATTCGTATTTATTCTAAAATGTGTGACAAGGCTAATAATTACTTCTTTTTTGTTTCATAGTTTTCAATACACTTCTCAAGACATGAAGAATTCAAGAATAGTCTATTACTTTATATAGGTTCAGTATTCTTTTAAAGTGAAAAATATTTAATTTTTATATGTTGACTATTTATTTACTTTGACATGATTTCTTAGTAATTTGTGTGCAAATCAAATTGTGAAAAAGATGACTAATAAATTGTATACCCAATCAATTTTTCTAATATTTTAGGTTCACTTTAATCAAAATATTGTATAGTACAATAATTAACATATAAATTACATATAATTATATATAAAATTGACTTACACAATCACATGTCTCAATCCCCTCATTATTAATCCATGAATTCACATTTTAAATTTTTAAACTTTACTATATATATATATATATAATGCAACTTGATACAAAATTTATTTTATTTTATCATATAACTAAAGAAAACAACTTTTAATACAACTTAATGCATAATATTGATTTTATGTATAAAAGCTTAATTAGTTTACATAGTTACAAATGAACATAGAATTGAAAAATTATATTTATATATATAAAACTGTACAAATTTTATTTTATTTTATCATATAACGAAAGAAAACAACTTTTAATACAACTTATAATATTGATTTTATGTATAAAAGTTTAATTAGTTTACATGTCTGCGAATGAACATAGAGTTGGAAAATATTTATTGCTACAGTAGTCGGACATGAAACTTACTATCAACAGAATGTGCTTACCGAAGATGCTCAGTGCCTTCTCCCACACAAGAGGAGGGAATAGTCATTAGTCCGTTTTTTATTAGAATAATTTTTAGTCTGTTAAGTGATGCTTTTGTTCAATCATGTCACACTTTCCGTCATCTCACGAAAGGAGGGAGTAATGTCACGTCCACACTGCGTACCCTACTTGTTCACTCTTGATGTGATAGTTGGCATTGGTTTCTGTCACGGTCAGAGCTTTTGTCGATAGAAAATGCTGAGTGCATTCTTTCTTCACACTTCTTAGAAAATGCTCAGTGCTTTTATGCGCTGCAAAGTGAATGCTTTCATAATTTTCTGTTTTGAAGAGGAAATACTGTTAAAAGGAATTCTAAATTATAAAAAATATTTTTTCATCAAATTTAATTAATGTTTAAACATGGACTGTCCAATTTAATCAAGGGGTTGATCATAATAAATTTATTTAAGATTTTTAAAATAGGTATTTCACTGTTGTGATATTGTTATCAGGATTCAACTGTGTAGTTTTAATAGTCAAACACATGATCCATGTTTCATGAGTAGTAGTTTACCTAATCCATCTCTCATGATAGTGAATGGTCCACTTAGCACTCATTGCACCTAGATGATGCTCACATAAACGATTAAAAACAGAAGGTGTATAATAAAATATAATTTGTTTTCCTTTTCTCGTCTCGGTAGGTAAAAGAGAAAAGGACGTCGAAGGCAGAAAATTGATACAATAATTAGCGTATGAATCCGCGTGGAATTTAAGCAGAAAAATGTGAGGGGTGGAGGCAGCGTGTGCAAGAAAGCAGGTGGAAGACAAAGAGACATTCAATTTTTTTGAAAAAAACATTATGCAATAAATGCAAAAGTACATAAAGAGAAAATGCAGTCAAAGGCTGCAATAGAATACGTGAAGAGAACTGTGCAGCAAAGAAAACAAGTCGGGAGATAACTGACAGCTGGTTTTAGCTCTTCCTTGCTGTTCCAGTATTGATCGTTTGGCTGCTGATGGTTTTTGTTTATGCTGCGTCAAACCTAAAGACTGGCATTCAATTCATAAGATTTTTATTTATCAGTATTAATAATAATTTTAGTTTAAATTGGAATAATAAATAAAAATATTAGAAAATAGAAAAATTGTAAGAAATGGTTTTGGAAAAGAGAATCGAAGATTTACTTTTGTTTATAGAATTTGTCATGTATTTTATGGACCTCAATGACATTAGAAATATATTTATCTTGATTGAAAAGATAGTGAACATAATTAGAACATTTTATAAACATTAAAAAGTGCTCAAGGAATATTAGGTGGATTGCTTATATGAACATAAGGTAAGGATAAAGGAGTTTTGTATCATGACTCTCCCTTAGATCATAAACTTCAAACTCAACAAAATCCTTAAGGGTCTCAAGGAAGGTGGAAGATCATGGACCCATTGTACAATGGAGTCTACCAGCACAACCTATATATAGGGAGTTAGGACTGTAGAGATAAATATGCCTATAGGCAACATAAAAGAAATATTGATGCAGCTAGGGGACTTTCAATGCTAGAGAATAATTTGGGGCATCACAAATGAGAGGAACAAAAATAATCACTGTAGGTGATAGTTTCCACTATCATAGGTAGGATGAATAAATATGAGAAAACCAAGGAAGAGCTCAAGGCCCAAGTTGGTGAACTATCTATTTACATAGAGTATGTCATAAGTGTTGTTAACTCTAATGCACTAGCCTTTACACATTTTTGTAATTGTGGAAAAGTGAGGTAGAAAAGGGCATGGAGAAGGTGTTCATTCAAGTAAAGCTTGGATGTACACTTAAAAGTATTAAGGAAAATCATAAGAGAGGCTATCCAATGCTATCACAAGGTCAATGACAAAGCTAATTTAGTTTGAAGGAACTTATAAAACTTGAAGACCAACTACCTATAATCAAAAGGATGCCTATGATACAATTTCCAACCCTATTCAAGGATGAAATATTAATAGATGTTAACTCTAAGGTGTATCAAGAGTGGTTGAAAGCCACTAAATGGAGAATCAAACTTTTGAAGGAATGTAAAAGGATATTTTCACTTAGGAAGGAAAGAAAAATTGCTTTCATTGTTGATATTGAGGAATTCATCAAAGCAACCGCTTGCATATTTTGGGAAAGAGCTAGTGAGGCCCACTCTAGTACAAGGATAGTCAAAGTGTTTTTCTTATTCTTTGAAGAGGAATCTAATTGAACAATTAACTGATGGTATTATGAGGATTAAAGGAAATTGTAATATTTTCCAAGAATATTTTGTAGATATGAAGGAGGTTCCTAAGTTGATTAAGTAGACCATCTTCCCTAGCAAGGTTCCAATTTAGTATTTCAGAGCTTCCAACATAAATTTCATTCTAAATAACATTGAATATTTCAAGATATATCACCTAGGAGAATTGTAGTACTAGAGTACCATAATAGAAAAATAATTATAACAACAATGAACTCCTATCTAGGCACATAAAGAGGAATCCTTGTGTCTCAATTCATTTCAAATACATTTTTCTTTACTCTTTGGGTCTAAAAATAGAAATCACTCTCTAAACTGAAGGGTTTATTTAATTGTAATTTTAATTAGATCCATAAGCCAAATAATGGTAAGGTTTTTTTATTTAATTTTAAATGTTGGGTCCATGTATATTTTAATCCTAGGTTTTGGATGCAACTTGACATTTTGAATTTTTTTTTCTAAACTAGGTATTTATAAGTGTCAAGCATTTTGTATAGGGCTAAAATCATGGTAGAAGGAAAGCTTTGTAAGTGAAAAAGTCTAGAAGATTAGAGGGTTAACAAAAAAAAGAAGATGAAACAAAATCAATGATAATGTATTCTATTTAGCTACCAATGAAGAGCTCAAATCCTCAATATATAGTAGAGAGGTGAGCAACAATAAGCCACAGAAATAGGAACACATGGTATGAGAATAGGAGAGGACTCCTTATCCTACAACTCATAGGGAAAGAGTCAAGGGATAACTCAACCACCTAAGTAGGCTTAGGTTATCTAACAAGAGTAGAATACACTAACAAGCCCCCTTAAGCATAGCTTAGGTGAGAAAGAAGAAATAGGTCCCAACTGTTGTGTGGTCTCACAACAAGCCCCAAGATTGAAAGACTTGGGGAACCAAGAAAAAAAAATATATACAACTCTTATGGTAAAAACTAGCAAGTTGAAAGATCACCGGGTGTGAAAAGAAAAAGAGAAATCTTAATCAAAGATTACTTCGTAAAGAAGGTGTTTCGGGTACCGGGTACCAAAAATTGGAAACATTTTAAGAAGAAAAAAAGGTAATGCAATTTAAATGGAAGGCTCTAGCCCGATGTTGGAGTTTCGGTAAAATGGAGTTCTAGGAAGATCAAGTCCAGTAAAGTGGAGGTTTGGTAAGAACCCAAGATCTGGGAAAATTCATGCGTAAAGGTGAATGTCGGGTACCGGGTATGGGGTTGCAAAGTAAAGTAAAATTGTAAGGAATTTTGAAATTATATAATGATTTTGACATTCTGGGTATTCCAGTATATATATATATATATATATATATAATGAGAATTTGTATGATACACTGAAAACGTGTTAATTGTGTGATTTTTGTATTAATATTTGAATATTGGTTCTATTTACATGAGATGTTATAAATGTTTATTTTTTTAAAAGGGATTTAATGTGCGGAATTTGTGATTGTAGGAGATATGGATTATGATTTAAAGTTCAGGTATGGACGGTCACGAAAATTTGAATCATGGGTACAATTACATTCAAAACGGTTCGCTTATTCTGGGAGGTTATAATGCAGAGAGCTTTGGATCCATCGAAACATTAAAGATCTTGGTATTTCACATATTGTGCAGACAAATGCCAATCTTTGGGAGAGCCCATTCCTAAGAGAGCCAGAACTAAAGCCAATTGAAGTGTAGGGGGAAAAAATTACATCCCATCATTCTAAATGTATGGGAAGCTCCTACACACTATCCTGATTCAAGTTATTTTCCTGGAAAAAGTAACATATAGTAGAAACCGAAGAGCTTCAATGTGTAATTGAAGTTTACCTTCATTGACTTTAACTACAATTATCCTATTGGTCACAATATTCCATGTTCCTTGATGTAATTGGTCCCTTAGATTTCCTCTCATGTATTTGTCTTATCCTATTTGAGCCTTGTGTTCTATAAAATCCCAAAGGATACCTTTTTTATTTTAAGTTCAAAATTTGTGGATTCTAGAAGAGCATAAATTTTTTCTAAGTTTTGTTCTTTTTGCCTCTTTTCTAGATCATTCCATCGTAAAAATTTGTATGCACGTAGACATTGATTAATATAAGAGCTTATTAGATAGCTACCTATCTCAGTATCTTTTGTAGCTAGTTTGTTAGTTCAACCGAACAAGACTGTATGTTGTTCCATTTAAGGGTGCATATAGAACATACTCAGTGTCCAAACAATTCCCCCTTCTTTAGAAGCTTGCACCATTTTATATGTAGCTATGAATAATTCTAGTGAAGTATAAAGTGCTTTGCTCTGTTTTAATTGATTCTTTGGGGTATGCATGGAGAATAATTGAGAGCACCTTTTAATTTTCAGTATTTTTTATGCTTTATTTTAAAGGAGATGTTTAAATTTATGAAAATGTTCCAAAAAATAGATGAATGAATGAAATTTTATTGAAAATTTTAAATATTTTTGTAAAATTGTTGAATGCTTAATGCTAAATCTACAAGAAAAGGATCATGTTAATGTCATGGAATTTTATTTCAAATCATTCAATTTTCATGATATTTGTCTTTGTGAATTACGTCAAAAACTTAGTATCTAATATAATTCAATATCACCATAGTCCCTTTCATATTAACATCATCATCACATCAAACCTAAGAGCAACCCTAGTGCAAACATGACCTAGTTATCGAAGACATGGGATTAAACTAAAGCCAATCTTTCTCTATTAAAGAAATTTTTTTCCTAGATTGTCTTTTTTCACATCTTTCAAGAAGAATAGTCCTCTTTGTAGTCTTGTTTGCGAAGGTATTATTCACCTTGTTCACCTACAAGTGAAATCATTGTCAACACCAACTACAAGCCAAAAGAGGAACCCGTGTACAAAAAAAACTCTCTAAAACTAGAGTAAGATAGAAAACCTAGTGGGAAAAAAACTATCCTCCAAAAAGAGAGAAGAAGAAAAGACTAGAAAGCCCCCCAGAGATGATCTAGCTACTAATGTAGATTGCACCTCGAGAAGATCTCGTAGATGAATGTACTTGCTCTCAATGAAAGGTTTGGTGAAGATGTTGACAACCTGTGCAAAAGACTAGAAAAATACCAATTCAATGACCTGACTATGAATGAGGTTATCTTTGATTTAATGCATGTGAATGTCAATGTGTTTGATTCATTGATGTTGAATAAAATTCCTGCATATGTGAATAACACTCTGATTACCACAATGAATGATAGTTGGTTTCCTAAAAAGAATACCAAACTCTGTAAGGATACCCTATAGCCAAATAGCCTATGTAGCTACATTAACAACCCCCATGTACTCTACCTCTATAGATGATAAAGAAATAATAGATTTCTTCTTGCTTAACTAGCTGATAGGACCTAAACCAAATGAGAAACTGTATCCTGAAGTAGACTTGTGATTTTCTGAATCACCAGCCCAATCCGAGTTTATGTAGGCAACAAGATCAATATTTGTATAAACTCTATAGTGAATCTCAAATCCTAGTGACCCCTGTAGTTAGTGAAGAATCCTCTTAGCTAGTTTCCAATGCAACTCATGGGTTTCTTGCATAAATGTGAAAACCATGCCAATTGTATATGAAATATCTGGCCTAGTATGAGTCAACTATATTAGATTCCCAACAAGTAGGCGATACAAAGTGGCATCAACCAATTGTGAAGTACAAGTCTCAAGCTTGACCCCAGATAAGAAAGGAGTTGGACATGTCTTACAAGAGGTCGTGTTAAATTGTGCCAAAAAATAAAGAGTATACTCAGGTTGTGCAAGAGTGATATTTGAATGAGATTGCACAATCTCAATGCCAAGGAAATAATGCAAAATACCCAAGTTTGTCATATAAAATTTGTCATGTAGAGATGACTTTGTTGTTCCAATAATAGATGAAGAATTACCCATGATCAAGAGATCATCAACATATAAAACCAATATTAATCGTGAATCATCCTAATGGAATAGATACACATTAGGATCAGAATGAGACCTAGTGAAACCTGAAACAAGTAAGAAGGAATCCATCTTGGCATACCAAGCTCTAGGAGCTTGTTTGAGGCCATATAGGGATTTTCTCAATTTGCATCCTAAGGATGAATCCTAAACATAACCCTATGGTTGTTCCATGTACATTTCCTCTTCTAGGTCTCCATGAAGAAATGCACTCTTAACATCCATCTGATCTATTTCCCATCCACACAAAGTACCAATGGAAAGTATGAGTCTAATTGAAGTCATCTTAGTGACAAGTGAAAAGGTTTCATTGTAATCAATACCTACAACTTCTGAAAATCCTTTTGCAACTAGTCATTCCTTATACTTGTGATGAAGGATTTTGGATCTCAAATCCTTCATGCTCTTCCTAGGGTTTTTCACCTAGGAAGAGAGAAAATAAGAGGCTAAAATGGACACTTCATTAACACTCAAGACTAATGAAGGGATGAAAAGAAAATGTGAAGTGTGTGAATTGTGATGTAATGCTGGAAATGTAATGAAAATGCAGAATAAAGGCTAAAACACTAATCAAATGCAAGATGTTGGAAAACACATTGTGATATTCAAGCATGAACTAGAAACTTAAGAAGAATGAAACAAAAATAGATGAGACTTAACAAAACTTATCTAGAGGACTGAAGATGACTGGAAATGAGTTATGAGATGTTGATAATGCTAATATGTAAACTAGAGTGGACTCATTCGCCACCTGTGGCGAATCAGTCCATGTTCAAGTGAAATCTACTAAGAACAGGTTCCAAACTACTAGGAGATGAAATTTGATGAAATCAAATTGTCAGGTCCTTAGATGGGACTCATTCAACATGCATGGTGAATTATTCTAATTTTAGGGATATGAAAAGTTAGGACAAGATTCTACAGTTCCAAATCTGCACTTTCACCTTGTACAGGTGTCCACTTCAGATTCCGTAAAAAATCAGGTTTGAAACTGACTTTTTCTTGATATATAGACTTGAATGATGATATGTAGAATTGAAAAGTTTATAAATGTAATCTTCAATGATTTACAGGCTCCAAGTGATCCTAAATCTACACACAAACAAAACAAGAAGACAAAATATTGATTGTTAAGGTATGGGGTTTTCCTTGGTCAAACCCCTTTGTAGGTAATTAAACCAAATTGATGAAACAAATGAATGAAACATGCAACAATGGAGTAAGTTACCTTAAAATGATGAATGATCTTGTTAGTCTATAGCAAATCATGTAGAATTAGCATTGAATGCCTTAGAATGCTAACTTAAAGATTTGTAATGAAGAAACAATAAGTTGCTTAAGAAAATAGATGATGAATGGATGATGAGAGATTTAATAATGAGTGGATGTATGATTGATAGAAGAAGATGTTAAAATGAGTTGAAATATGCTTATTTATACAATTCATGTGTCTTAGTACCCGTTAATACATCATCACAAGCCGACATTGAATATAAATTTGAATAAATCTCAAACAAAATTTAAATTATTTTGAATTTTGTGTCAAGGTGGACTCTTTTGCCACCCATGGAGAATGGGTCCCACCTTGGAGGTGTGTTTAAGTGTCAAAAATTAAATTAAATTTAATGTTGTGTGTCAAGATATTATTCAAAAATACACTTAAATAAAGCATATAAGTGTATAAGGAGGTCCAATAAGACATGAGAAAAGTGTAAATAAGGGGGAAATGCCTAGAAAAGTGTGAATATTGATTACAAGACTTAACAAAACTTCAAAATAGGACTTGTTGTTGTGTCAAATGATGATTTTTAGGTGAATTATATTAAATAGAGTCTAGAATAAGGTAGAAATTTCCTACAACATTTCACAACACTTTCACAAGACTTCAATATTTAAATAATTAATTAATTTATAAAGGTCTTAAACTTAGTGTGGATTTATAAAATGATTCACAAAATCTAAATTAAGGCCTTATCAAGTCTATTTATCATGCATTATCTCAAATCAAGCCAAGGATACTTTTTTCTATGGCACATTTAGTCCCCACTTTAGTAAGAGGAAGAACTTGCTTCAGACTCACACTAAAGTAGACATTCAAGAGAGATCCACATGTATGCCAAGCCCCCAAGATACAAAATCATACAAAGGAAAGGAAAAAAGAAAAATGAAATGAAAAAAATATACTCACTTTCAGCCCACAGACTTTTAGATTATCCACGAGGTGAGAAAGGCCAAAAACATAAAAAAGAAAAAAGAGTAACATATGCGAGCTGGCATGCACTCACAAACAAAAGTGGGTGGCTAAAATGAAAGTCATGGTGCTAGTTGGGCTCCCCACCATGCCAAAGTTATACTGGTTGATAAATTTAACAAGGCACCACAAAACAAAAGGAAATGGAAATGTAAAAACTTTAAACAATATGACACTATAGGCATGCAAGTTGTGTTATGCAAGGTGGCCAAATGAAAATGAAAATATTTAAAATTTAATGTGAAAATTTGTTCATAGGAGTCTTGTTTAGTAAGTTTAATCACTTAGGGAACATTGTGTCTAATGTCTCCAAGAGAGGACCAATCAAAGAATAGTAAATTCACAACTTAGGGGATGTAGTGCATCGCATCAACCACCAAGAGGAATATAATATGCTAAGAGAGATCATAATTATGAAGGACATCATACCCAATACCATCCACAAAGTAATGAACATGTCATCTAAATGACAAGGCTATACAAAGAATGCAAATGAATTATGGTGTTGCATGCCCCCCACTTTAAAGTAATTGCTACACCTCATTCATGAGAAATTGCTTTAAAGTAGAAGAAGAAAGAGAAATGCAAAAGAAAAATCAAGATGTGAGAGCCAACAACGAAAGCTCTATACCAAGTCATATGTTTCAAGGTTGAGTTGTTTCATATCAAGGAAAAAGAGAGAAAGGGAGTATGTCACATGCGAGTCAATCTTAAGACATGTCGTCCACATCTCAAGCTTTCTCTTTAAATGTTCATGAAAGGTTAACTAGTCAAAAGAGACAATGACAAGTGACATATGGGGATAACGGTTTCTAACCCTTTTCCCCCTAGTGAGTGTAGGAAAAGGGTGAGCCTAGAAATGGATGATAGTATGCTTCTCCCTACAATGAATGCAAAACATGCAATAGTGAGAAGGTTGTGTTTCTACAACTATTACAAGACAAGGATCAGTAGGAAATGTTATTTAATGATTGAATTAGGATGTACCAAGGGTGAATGAGTCATGGAAGAACGGTTGTTGAATGAAGGTTTATTGGATGGGTTGATGGTTATGAAAAGAGAATTAGGAAGACTATAATTTGGAAGAATGAGGTTAGGTATAAGTTGATGAGTATGGGTAGAATTGTTTGAGTAGAAAAAGTGAGGATATAAGGCTCTATTTTATGGTTGGAAGATTCAAAGATATGAAAAGTATGAAGAGGATCAATAAAAGAATTTTTTTTTCTCAATAGAGTTTTTCATGGTTGAAAGTGAAAATGTCTCATGAGTCTCATTACTTATGTTTTCTAAACACAAAGTGTCTTCCTCATAACTAGGAGAGATACTAGGAAAAGAGAAAATGTAAGTATCAAGTTCAACTATGATTTTATCAATGTGTTCCCTAAGGTTTTTCAAAATAGGATAGGTAATGGAAGGATCATAAAGAAGGTTGTTAAAATCCTCATCATTTACAATCTCATATTCCTCAAAGTTACAATGGATATTTGGTAAGAGGATGTCTATGGTTTCTTTCTCGTGTGCTAAAAGATCTTCCCAAAGGGGATGAGGAAAAGGACAAACAAGGTTCTCATATGTTCAACGAGTGTATCTTCTTTTTCCAAGATACCTTCGTCACTAAAAGGAGAGGTATTAGGAGAAGTACAATCATGATCAACATGAGTATCTATGCTTTTATTCTCTTCTATCACATTATCGACACAAATAGGGGAAGAATCTATTGTCTCATCATCATGTTGTGTTCTAATAGGAGAGGTAAGAGGAGAGAAACAACGTAGATTCTTATCACTCTCATTAATTGATTTTTCTATGAAAATATCTTCGTCCTTAAGAGGATAGATATTATGAGAAAAAAAAATATGATTGTGAGGAATGGAAAAAGTTGTAGTCTCTTTCACAGAAACACTCTCATAGGGAGAGGATAGGAAATGGTTTTTGAAATATATAAATAAGGAGGGTGCTAGCATTGTTTGAATAAGAATGAAAAGTAAATGTAACCATTTCATGCAATGTTTCAACAATATGAACAATGTATATGCAAGATACAAAACATTTGTATCCAATATATGCAAGATTTGAAGAATGTACATAATGAATATGCAAGAATAAAAAACACTTTCAACAAACTAATGCAATTTTTTAGGAATAAAAACATTGTATATGCAAAAGTGAAAATTACTTTGATCATTATTATGCAAAATTTTAGAAATGTAAGCATTTTCAGATGTAAAGATGTGTGCAAATGAAGTGGTTTAAAAAATGAGTGATCAAAAATGATGTTTTTGAGTGAAATGCACCAAATAAATGTTCCAAAAACTTTCCAGGCTTATAATATGCAACTAGGAGCCTAAGAAAGCTAAAAAATGAGATTTTTGATGTTATTTCAGACTGTGAAAAATCAGTACAGGGACTAATTCACCACAGATGGTGAATGAGTCCCAGTAAGGGTATTTTGTAGGATTTTCAAAAAATTTGACTAGTTTTTTGATGAATTGACAAATGTAAGATGCATACCTAACATGAGAATGCAAAATTTCAGAGAAAGTTATGATTTTCAAAACTTAAAATGCAACCTAAATGCACTTGTTATGAATGCAAAATGTAACACCTAGCATGAAAACCCTAATGAAAAAAATATTTATGAAGGAAGACACCAAATCAAAAAGTAAAAGTATCCAATGTGTTGGGTTCACCAAAATGTAACAAAGGATTTTGGCTCTCAAATCCTTCATGCTCTTCCTAGGGTTTTTCACCTAGGAAGAGAGAGAATAAGAGGCTAAAATGGACACTTCATTAACACTCAAGACTAATGAAGGGATGAAAAGAAAATGTGAATTGTGTGAATTGTGATGTAATGCCATAAATCTAATGGAAATGCAGAATAAAGGATAGAAAACTAATCAAATGCAAGATGTTGGAAAACACATTGTGATATGCAAGCATGAACTAGAAACTTAAGAAGAATGAAAGAAAAACATATGAGACTTAACATAACTTATTTGGAGGATTGAAGATGACTAGAAATGTGTTATGAGATGCTAATAATGCTGATATGTAAAACAGAGTGGACTCATTTGCCACCTATGGCAAATCAGTCCATGTTCAGGTGAAATCTGTTGAGAATAGGTTCCAAACTGTTGAGAGATGAAATATAATGAAATCAAGTTCTCGGGTCCTCAAATTGGACTCATTCACCATGCATGAAAAATTAGTTTAGTTTTAGGGATCTGAAAAGTCAAGGCTAGATTCTAAAGTTCTAGATCTACACTTTCACCTTGTACAGGTGTCTGCTTCATATTCTGTCAAAATCAGGCCTGAAACTAACTTTTTTTTTATATATAGACTTGAATGAAGAGATGAAGACTTGAACAACTTAGAAATTTAATCTTCAATTATTTTTAGGCTCCAAATGATCCTAAATCTTTGCAAAACAAATTAAGAAGACAAAATATTGATTGTTAAGGTATGGGGGTTTGCCTTGGTCAAACCCCTTTGTAGGTAATTAAACCAAATTGATGAAACAAATGAATGCAACATGCAATAATGGAGTAAGTTAACTTACAATGATGAATGATCTTGTTGGTCTATAGAAAATCATGTAGAATCTACCTTGAATGATTTTGAAGATTTGTCATGAAGAAACCCTAAGTTGCTTAAGAAAATAGATGATGAATGGATGATGAGAGATGTAATAATGAGTGGATGTATGATTGATAGAATAAGATGTTAAAATGAGTTGAAATATGCTTATTTATACAATTCATGTGTCTTGGTACCAGTTAATACATCATCACAGGGCAACATCAAGTATAAATTTTAATAAATCCCAAAAGAAATTTAAATTAGTTTGAATTTTGTGTCAAGGTGGACTCATTTGCCACCCATGGGGAATGGGTCCCATCTTGGAGGTGTGTTTAAGTGTCAGGTATTAAATTAAATTTAATGTTGTGTTTATGGTATTATTCAAAAATACACTTAAATAAAGCATATGAGTGTATAAGGAGGTCAAATAAGACATGAGAAAAGTGTAAATAAGGGGGAAATTCCTAGAAAAGCGTGAATATTGATTACAAGATTTAACAAAAATTCAAAATAGGAATTTTTGATGTGTCAAATGATGTTTTTTAGGTGAATTATATTAAATAGAGTCTAGAATAATGTAGAAATGTCCTACAACACTTCACAACACATTCAAAAGACTTCAATATTTAAATAATTAATTAATTTATAAAGGTCTAAAAATTAGTGTGGATGCATAAAATGCTTCACAACATCTGAATTAAGGCCTTATCAAGTCTATTTATCATGGATTATCTTAAATCAAGCAAAGGGTACTTTTTTCTATGACACAGTACTTATCAATTGACCCATCTACTCTATACTTAGTCTGATATATCCATTTGCATCAAACTAGCTTCCTTCCTTTATGAAGTGAATTCAAATCCCAAGTGTGATTTGTAAGTAAGGAATTATATTCCTCATCCATAACAATATCCCACTCAAGTATGCATGATGCCTATCTATATGTCTGAGGATCAGAAACTATGGCAAAGTAGGCATGAGGCCCCCCCTGAAAATATGACTCAATGTGTCTATCACTTGCTGAATCTTGTGCTCCTAAATCTGCTATATCAAGTGAATGATAAGGAGGTGAATCAAGTCCAAATATGTCAACCTCCAATGGAATCCTAGAACTGGATGAAGATGAACCCTCATCACTACCCTCACTATCATAGCTAGAAGAATCTGTATCAGGAACCTACGGTGAATGATCTGAATCATAAAGGTGTAGTGAACCCAAGTTGGAAATGTTAAGCATAGATTCAATGGGATTCTCACCAAACTTAACAATTATCTCAATAAACAACTCATGTGTAGTAGGGTGGAGTAGATGATAACCCTTAACACCATCTAGATATCCAATAAAAATACAAGGTTTGGATTGAGGATCCATAGCCTTGTGTTGCTCCTTTGGAATGTGTGCCATAGCTGGAGACCCAAAAACTCTAAAATGATCAATTGATGGTTTTGTTCATTTCCAAGCCTCAAAATGTGTTAACATAATCATGCCTATTATCTGTCCTTATAATTTGATGGATTTCTTTGATTGACTTTCAACTAAGGATTTGAAATATTGAAAGCATTCATAGACTTCAGATTTTTTCCTAAGGAAGAAAACCCAAGTGTATCTAGAGAAGTCATCAAGAAATGTAAGAACACATCTTTCTTTAGTAAAGGATGGTTGTGGAAATGGTCCTAAAACATCACTATGAACAAGTTCTAAGACTTGTGATGCCCTCCATGCTTTACCTTTGTCAAACTTCTATTTTGGATGTTTTCCTAGTGTGAAACCTTCACAATGCCCCTTAGAAAATTTGACATTTGGCAACCCTATTACCATGTTTTTTTTATCTAGTTGCTTGAGATAGCAGTAGTTTAAGTGGCCAAATCACTCATGCCAAAGCTTGCTAGTTTCATTGGAATGAGTGAGCAAAGCTTCTAGAGGAGGACTATGAGAAAAACTAGAAAAATTATGCAATCTCAATTATTGATTTTATTTTCATGTAGCTATCAAGTTATTGCTATTCAATTCCCTGATTTCAACACCATTTGGATTAAATTCAACTATCATTCCTTTTCCTAGATGAGTGATTTGATACACAAAAAGAATATTATTTGATAATGAAGGTACACTTAGAACTTTTTGAAATGTTCCACCTTCAACTTCAAAAGACCCTCTTCCTTTAACCAATATTGGAGTATCATCACCTAAGGTGATTGAAAACATGCCACATAATTCCAAAGATGAGAACTCAACTTGTGATGATCCCATTTGATGAGTAGCACTTGAATCTATAATCCAAGATGATGATGAGGATGAAGTAAGTTAACATACAATGGCTAAAACAAAAATAATGCAGTTAATGGAATCACCTTCACGATTTCCAATTATCCTCAACCTTACTTTGATACCATGAAAATTCCTGCAAGATTAAAGAGTTAACAACAAACACAAGATGAAACCAAATCAATGATAATGCATTTTGTTTAGGGGTGTTGTCATAATAGTGGTTTACAATTCCTGAGAGGAACGAATTTTAGCTGAAATCACATATTTTTAGAAAATATAATGATTTAAGCCTTAAAAAGTTCCATTTTAAGGATTCCAATTGAAGAGGGTTTGATCAAATCACCTTAGATCAAACCCCTTGGATAGAACCTCGCTAGTTTTAAACCATACCTATAAATGCGTCTCCTTTACACCTATCAAAATGTCTGATAAAAAATCACTTTTGATTTAGATTTTGGGGATCAAATGAATTCATTTAAAATTTATTTCAAATGATTATGGTATTCCTCAGAACAAGCTATCCAATGAATATAATTTTAATATGTTTTGGTTTTGTTATGTATTTGTTTTTTAAGTTTTATTAAACATAGGTTTTTCATCGAAAATGAATTTCTTTGTTCTTCACATGTGGAAAAATAGAAGATTATAAAAAAAAAAAATTTGAAAAATATGAGTGCACCAGATATTGAAGTCCTTGATCCAACAAAAAATAAAATAAAATTTTGACATATACAAAAAGTTACGTGTTATACAAATAATGCAGTTGTCCGAATTCTAATTCGTTTGACTTTGAAACTTGATTAAGGAAAAAATATTCAATAAAAACTATCTAACCAAGTGGAAGCACTAGATATCATAGTTACAAATCTAAATTTGAAAGAATTAGAATTTTATCCTTCATGAAAAAAAAGTTATGCTATATGCAAGGCCACTTTTTAAAATGTTGTTTTCTGAAAAATCTATTTTCGTGGAGATGGAAAAGAAGGCAATTTGATTCCAAAAATTTGAAAAAAATATTTTTAGAATCTACAGACAAAATTTGATGAGACTCTAGTTTGCACCATCTTCAAATTCCTCACAGTTTAGCTGCTATAGGTGCCCAAATGTGAAGATTTCGTTAAAAATAATAATTTCAGTGTCTAGTTTGGCCAAAAATTGTAAACCACTATTATGGGATCACCCTTAGATACCATAAGCCACATGAATAGGAATACATGGGATGAGAATAGGAGAGGACTCCTTATCCTACAACTCATAGGGAAAGAGTTAAGGGACACCTCAACCACTTAGCTAGGCTTAGGTTATCTAACAAGAGTAGAATACACTAATAGTAAGAATAGAATAGAAGCAACCATTTTTACTATAAATTTAAGTTCTTTAAATTGGGTTATCCTAGAATTCCCTAATTATGAAAGTTTAATGAAAATAATGGTATCTAAAGCATGTTCAATGAAAATTATTCAATAATGATTTGATCATGGGAGATGACATGTAAATTTTTCGTGTCTAATGAAGTGATATTTTGTATGTATTTCTTTAATTTTAAAGAATATCCTTATACAATTGCACTATTTTTTTTTTCCAATTAGTTGTAAGATTGACCAAGAGAAGTTATTTGCAAATATGTTTCTTGGAAAAAATTGTGTATCCTTTTTGTAGAAACATTTCAGATTGCACCAAACAATCCATCATAAGGAAGAAGAGTGAAAATCATGATTGTAGATAAAGCCATAAAATGAGGTGCTAGTGGGATAGAATAAAAAAAATGAGGAATAGGAATGAGGAGGGTTGTATGATTATATATGCAAAAATATGATATATTTATTATTAATTCATTTTTGAATAAATATATAGTATTATGTAAGTATAAATAAACATAATATATATATTCCTAAAAAGATTCTAAATAAATATATTAACCTATTTATGAGTGAACAATGTAAAACCTTGTCCTGCAACCTAGAGGATGATGCAACACTGTGGAAGCACAACTAATTTTTTTTTCTTAAAAAGAGTAACAATGATGAGTGAAGTAAACTACTCTAACACATACATCCTCTAGGCCACACAACGTGTCTACATGTGAAATTCCAAACTTACAAATTATTCTAAAACATAATACATGAAATTAACTCATGATAACAACATACAACAAAGTAGTAATCCATTTCAAATTAATTCTAACACATAGAAATGTAATGAGAATATTTCCATAGATACAACACCATATAAACCAAATATAACCCATTTAATCCAATGATAAATAAATCATACTTAATGTTACAATTACATCACAAGGGTTCTCCTCGATACAAATGAGGATTACAATTACATAGTGTCCATAGTTACAATGAGAAAGAGAAGTACAAATCCATAGAACCACCTGAGCTTCTCAAACAAGAAGATCCCACCATCATGAACAAAATGAGAACTCAATAGTGTAAGGAGCACACCACCCAGCCATATGGTACCCGTAGGCCCAACCCCCATGCTAGGAGCTAGTAATAGGTAACCAAGACAACTGACTACCTCTAACGCATGCAAAGTACAAAACCACATTGTACCAGTAAATAAAAATATAGGGTTACATTGCTTCCAGAATCACACAATCAAGAACAACCACTATACAAAACAAACAAGTGTTGTCATAGGAGGAGTGTCATCGAAAAGGTTGCATTGGTTATCCTAAGGAGATCTTCCTAGGTCCTGACCCCCATCTTGGGTTATCTTGGTAACCTCTTACGAACTCTGGCTCCA
This sequence comes from Sequoia sempervirens, assembly GCA_007258455.2. Classification (NCBI taxonomy): domain Eukaryota; kingdom Viridiplantae; phylum Streptophyta; class Pinopsida; order Cupressales; family Cupressaceae; genus Sequoia; species Sequoia sempervirens. The sequence continues at coordinate 337,111,635 of VDFB02000017.1, forward strand.
CATGCACACTAGTGTGGAATCAATTATCTTTCGAGAAGACAAGATAATGATCTTGTCATTCCAGGCCTTCCCGACTCATCTCAAGTCTAACACAAGCCCTTGAGCCAATGATCAAGGTTAATTATCAAGTTAAATGTGTTAACTACCCATTCCCCTAAAGTAGGTAATTTAATTTCAACTGATTACACTAACTTCCGCATGAGTTATCCTGGTATCACTTTGTGTCCCGACCCTCGTTGAAAGCCACTCCCCTATTGACAACATGATAACTCATTCTACACCCAAGGGTAGATAGTGCACAAATTGATAATAACACAACACAAGAGATAACACATCCCTATGGACATTTGATACTAAATCCAACTACATGCACTACCCAAGTAAATCTCAAGGCGACTAAAAAAATAACAACCTTGTCACAATTATAATCTAGAAGACTTATATTTTCTCTACAACAAATATTCCGCACCGTGCCCAATTCCATAACACTAGAAATTAAAATAAAATATATCAAGTAATTAAAAACACTATTTTCAGATTTCCTAAATCCAAAACAATCAATATCGCATATCTAAAATACACCATTTAAACATAATTCCTATTTATAGGTCAACAATGAATTTAAACTAAATGATTACATTTAGTTCACAACTACTCATAAGATTAACACAAATTCATCAATAAAATAATCAATCACTTCAATTTAATTAATCATGATTTTCAAATAATCATTATATTACTCACACATGAAATAAATATATTTAATATGTATATATATAATTAAATATAATTATATATATATAAATATTAATATATTGTTTAATTATAAAATTAATTATACTTTTCCCAAATTCCATTTTAAAATAATTACAGTACAATTTTCAACAGTATATATAATATATATATTATACAAAATATATATATTATAAATAATATATATCTTATATAATATATATATATATATATATAAATATTTTATTTACTAAAAATACTAATTAAAATCCCAACTCAAAAAATAAACGGACACACAATATGAAATCCATGCGACATCTACAGTCGTATGAGGTTGTACTGGGTGTGTTGGGCACAACCACACCCACGTGTGGGGTGCACTGTGGGTGAGTAGTGCTACCTCCTACAATGTACCTCCCATATACACGCATTCACTACGTTTTAAAAACAAATGCATATATATATATATATATATATATATATATTATGAACAATTTCACTAGTATTTATGAAATTCGCCATACGACGATTTCTTACAATTGAAATTACAGTGGTTTAAAATAAATTTAACACATTTATATAGAATATATATATGTATGTGTACATATACATTTCAATATATATATATATACATACATATATATATATATATATATATATATATATATATATATATATATATATATATATATGTATATATATATATATACATACATATACATATGTATATATATATATGTATATATATATATATATGTATATATATATGTATGTATATATATATATATGTATATATATATGTATGTACATATATATATATATATATATGTATGTATATATATATATATATATATATAAACAAATTCAAACATTGATTCAAATTGGGAAAACAAATTACATAGAAGAAATTTTCTACAAGAAAACTCAAAGATTTCATTTTCCAAAACAATTAAAAGGAATTGAGAACCCAAAACAAAATGAAGGTCTTTCTATAAAGATGTATAATTTTCCTTTTTTTTTTCAATCTATTTCAAATGATCAAATTGAAACAGAGGACTTACTTAAATTGTTTTCTACAGAGGTTTAACTTTCACAATAATCATTTTAAACAAAAATCAAAAGCGTCTATAGTAATGAAATTTTCTTTCTAAACTTTTCCAAATTGCATTACAGTAATATAAACAACTTTTCAATTCAAAATTCACAAAAACAATAAAGGAACCTGTTCCAAACAAACTGTGCCTCAAGAATTGTTGCCAAAGCTTCCTCCAATAAAATTGTCACTTTCCAGAACACACAATAAACCACAACCAAGAATTCTACAACAAGATTCTAAAATAAAACTTAGACAGATCCACAATTTCATCACAATTTTTCCCACAAAACCCAAACCTTTCTGTTAAAACAACTTCCTTTCATTTTCTCAAAATTTTCCTCTGAGAATAAAATTCTAACTATTAGATAACCAACTTCTAACTTACAGTTAACACCACAAAATATCTTTTCCCTCAACCACCACAGATATTTTCCAACCACATGCATTTAAAAATTAACAATTTATATATTTCAACAAATTTAACTAATCTTATTTATTTAATTCCCATTACTTAAATAATTAAAATTACTTAATAACATAACTAAATTAAATTTATTTATTCTAAAGTTTTCACAACAATAATTCCATTAATTAAATATTTAATCAAACACACATTTAATCTACAAAATTAAACTTGCACAATAATAAAATACCGAGAACAACAAAGATAAGGGATACATCCAAAACTCAAATTGACGACACACTGTACTAAGGTATAGGTATGGCCAAGTAGCCTGCTACTATCTCCCAATCATTACTGTTGAGTAGTGGACACATTCAGGCTTGTGAGACTAGGTGAAGTTGTTGTCCTGTACCTGCAAACCTACAACACAAGCAAGAGTCGTACATGTATACAGATAGTAAATCATAACACCGTGAAGAGAGAATCGTAGAAATCACAGGGCACTCGCAAGTGAGTGATGTAATACCATTCTCTTCACCAATACAATGTCACATCAACTGACGAGATAGTGTATCAATTAAACTACAATAAGCATATATAGCAATGTCATCACAACTACACATCTATGTAATCATAAATCATATTTAACATAATCACCATGCATATAATGTATCATCATATCCATATAGTCTATCATTGCTCCATTGTCAATGATAGAATAACCATAACATAAAATAAGGTCTAACAAGGTATCTGAGCTATCAAGAAAAACATAACAAAATAGAGGGTTGCCACAACATCCCCCACTAGGATCAGGCTTACTCCTGGAAACCTGTGAACAAGTAAGGGTAGAGCTCCCTCATCCTAGTAGCATCTTCCCATGTAGCAAAATTTTCATCTCTAGGATCCCACCAGACCCTCACCTGCTCAATATCTCGACCCCTAAGGGTGAGTCTCATGTGCTGGGTAATGACCATGGGCTCCAAAGCTAGTTGCCCATCCTCTACCTGTAAAGCAATCCAATCAAGGATATAAGAAATTTTTGGATGATAATGTTTAAGTATTGAAACATGGAACACATCATGGATGTGCAAGAGACTAGGTGGTAAAGCAAGGTAGTAAGCAACTAGCCCAATCTTCTCCAAAATCTCAACAGGGCCCTACAAAATGAGGTGTGAGCTTAGAACCCTTTCCATAATATACGAGACTCTTCTTCGGTCACACTTGCAAGAAAATTTGGTCACCCACAACAAACTAATGATCCAAACAATGTCCATCTGTGTACTTCTTTTTCCTATCCTGTGCAGATACTAAATTCTCTTTGATCCGAACCACTTGCTGCTCCATATCTTGAAGCATATCAAGACCCAATAAAATCCTATCCTCCAACCTATCCCAACTCAATGGATTCTGACACGGTCGTCCATACAAGGCCTAAAAAGGTTCCATGCCAATAGAACTATGAAAACTGTTGTTATAAGAAAACTCTACAAGATAAAGATAATCCTCCCATTGTTTTTGCTGGTCCATGACATACATGTGAAGCATATCTTCAAGGATCTTATTGACCCTCTCAATCTATCCATCCATCTCTAGGTGATACGCTGAACTGAAGTTCAACTATGTCCCCATAGCATGCTGTAATGATGTCCAAAGAGCTGAAGTAAACATAGGGTCCTTGTCAAAAATAATCTGATGTAGAATACCATGCAACCTCACAATGTCCTCCATGAACACTTTAGCAACTAACGAAGCATTATAGGAGGAATGGATAGGTGAGAAGTGTGCCACCTTCATCAACCTATCTACCATCACCATAATCACATCATGTCGTTGCGAAGAGTTGGGTAAACCAATAATGAAATCCAATGAAATGATGTCCCATTTCCACTCAGGAACCAAATGAGGTTGTAGAAGACTAGCTGGATGTTTGTGTTCAGCGTTAACTCGTTGATACTCCAAACACTGTGATACATAATCAACTATATCCCACTTCATACCTACCCAAAAATAAAGTGGTCATAAATCGACATACATCTTTTCACTCAAGGGTGAGCTGAGTGAGGTGCCAAATGTTCCTCTATCAAAATCAAGGTACGAAGCACTTTCAAAGATGGAACAAATATATGTCCAATGTATCTCAATAACTCATCTATCGTACCGCCTGAGTACCTTCCATCCAAAGTCATGTGTGACTCAATCTCATACCTTACCTCCTAGTACCAGCTATCTGTAGGAAGTGCGGTAAGAATTTGACTCCTCAAATCTACAATAAGAGTCATCTCAGATAGTTCGTTCCTCTGTCTACTAAGAGCATCAGCCACAACGTTCTCTTTCCCATAGATGTACTTCACCTCAAAATCATACTCACAGAGGAACTCCATAGTCTTGGGTTTGAAAACCTGCACACCTCCACTGATTCGGGCATTTAAGCCCCTAAGAAAGTGCTGCACCAACATGCCCTTGTTATCTCCATAGCTTGCATACTATTTGATCTCATAAAAATGATGCTATGAATATTGTTCCACTAACATAGTCATGTGTTGTAGAGTATGGAACTCATCACCACAACGTTGTCACCAATGATCAGAAAGAAATTGGGTGCGAAACCTCTCTAGAAACATCTCCCAAGATATAGTATCGATATCAATATGGAGCTTGTAGTCCTCCAGTCTCCACCATGTGGAAGTAAAGCCTTTTAGGTGCATAATCTCACATCTGGCTCTGCTGTTTCTACCATACGAGTGCATAGCAAAGCATCTATTCAGATCAATCAACCAAGTCTTAGCCTCTAAACCGTTGCCTGATCCATCAAATAAGGGTGGTCAAGCTCTTAGTAAATCTCTCATGTGTGTAGCTACCACTGCCTCTGACTAAGCTGGTACATCTCTCTCTAACAACAATCTCCTCTACTTCCTGCCTTGGTCCAAGATGGGCAAGAGTATCCTCTAACAATTGATGCAACTAAGCACCTTCAACCCCTGGTGGATTCGGATACTGAATACCGACTCCTAGAATTTTTTGGGAAGCTTGCTCTTCCTCATGGTCAGAATCATGAGAAACATGCAGAGGTGAGTTTTTTTGGCTACCTCAATGTCTTCCTCTATGGCCTCGACCATGACCTGGAACTCTCCTAGGTGGCATGATCCTACACAAACACACCAAGGTGTAAGACAAGATATGCAACTTAAATCCTACACAAACAACTTAATGGTTTCCAAATTAACCAAGAGTTCCTAGTGCTTAAACCTAGGGGTATGTTCAGGATCATGATGGGCCAAAAAGTGGCAATATTATGGGTATTTGTAGGGTATGTGGTTGACTATGTTTCTTTTACCCAAAATTGTTCAAATGAAAAGGGGTTTTAGAGGAGATTATCAGCTTTCCACCAATATAAATTATGCTAAGTTAATTTGAATTTAATAAATAATTATTATTTATTTTCTATTAGAATTACGACTAAAGTCCTAATCGATAGGCTGATTGAATAACATCTATAACTTTCAAATGGTATCACATTTTTTGAATCTGAAACATGCGTCACATTCTATGCTTCACATACTATAGGATTAAAAAAAGAAAAAATAAATTTCATGAAGCTTTGACCAAGTTAAGGTGGTCAGACATACGATTTTTTATATTTTTTAAAAGTTGTAATAAATAAATCATAATTAATTATTTACTTAGAAAAAAATTACAAAAAAATATGCATCACATCCGGACATGAGTCCTCTACTTATATATAAATCTTATAAAAAAATATTATCATTTTATTATGGTTAGGGTGGTCAGACATACACTTACTTATTTTTTCCCTGAAATTTAAGTACTATTGCGTTGAAATTTCAAATTTTCACCAAATAGATTTTATTTATTTTTAAATAAACCTAGTAGTTTAGAAACTACATTCAATTTTCTACAGATTCTATTGTTACATATTTTTGAAATAATATAGATAACTTATTCAAATTTTTAAGTCAAGTTGCCTAACACTGATTTTTCTAAATTTTTTGCCACTTAAGGGTCTATTTTTTCCATGATGATCCTGCACATACCCCTAGGCTCTAATACCAAGTGTAAAAGCCCTTCCCACAGCCTAGAAGATGATGCAACACTGCAGAAGCACAACAATTTTTTTTCTTCTTAAAAAGAGTAACAATGACGAGTTAAGTAAACTACTCTAACACATACATCCTCTAAGCCATGCAACATGTCTACATGTGAAATTCCAAACTTACAAATTATTCTAAAACATAGTACATGGAATTAAATCATGATAACAACATACAAAAAAGTAGTGATCCATTGCAAATTAAGTCTAGCACATAGAAATGTAATGAACATATTTCCATAGATACAACACCATATAAACCAAATATAACCCATTTAATCCAATGATAAATAAATCATACTTAATGTTACAATTACATCACAAGCATTCTCCTTGATACAAATGAGGATTACAATTACATAGTGTCCATAGTTACAATGAGAAAGAGAAGTAAAAATCCATTGAACCACATGAGCTCCTTGAAAAAGAATATCCTACCATCACAAATAGGATGAGAACTCAACAATGTAAGGAGCACACCGCCCATCAATATGGTACCAGTTGGCCCAACCCCCATGCTAGGAGATAGTAAAAGGTAACCAAGACAACCCGACTATCTCTAACACATGCAAAGTACAAAACCACACTATACTATTAAATACAAACATAGGGTTACATTGCTTCCAAAATCACAAAATCAAGAACAACCATTGTACAAAACAAACAATTGTTATCATAGAAGGAGTATCATCACCAAGGTTGCACTGGTTATCCTAAGGAGATCTTCCTAAGTCCCGGCCCCCATCTTGGGTTATCTTGGTAACCTCTTACGAACTCCAGCCCCACATGCACACCAATATAGAATCAATTATCTTTTGAGAAGATAAGATAATGATTTTGCCATTCCAGTCCTTCTCGACTCATCTCAAGTCTAACACAAGCCCTTGAGCCAATGAGCAAGGCTAATTATCAAGTTAAATATGTTAACTACCCATTCCCCTAAAGTAGGTTATTTAATTTCCACTAATTACACTAACTTCCACATGAGTTATCCTGGGACCACTTTGTGTCCTGGCCCTCGTTGAAAGCCACTCCCCTATCAAAAAAATGATAACTCATTCTACACCCAAGGGTAAACAGTGCACAAATTGATAATAACACAACACAAGAGATAACACATCCCTACAGATGTCCAATACTGAATCCAACTACATGCACTACCCAAGGAAATCTCAAGGCGACTAATAGAAATAACAACCCTGTCACAATTATAATCTGGAAGACTTATATTTTGTCTATAGCAAATATTCCCCACTGTGCCCAATTACATAGCACTAGAAATTAAAATAAACAATCTCAGGTAATTAAAAGCACTATTATTCAGATTTCCTAAATCCAAAACAATCAATATCACATATCTAAAATACACCATTTAAACATAATTCCTATTTATAGGTCAACAATGAATTTAAACTAAATGATTACTTTCAGTTCACAATTACTCATAAGATTAACTCAAATTCATCAATAAAATAATCAATCACTTCAATTTAATTAATTGTTCTTTTCAAATAATCATTGTATTACTCACACATTAAATAAATATATTAAATTTTTTATATATAATTATATATAATTATATATATCTACATATTAATATATTATTTAATTATAAAATTAATTATAATTTTCCCAAATTCAATTTTAAAAAAATTACAATACAATTTCCAACAATATATATATATATATATATATATATATATTATGCAAAATATATATTATCAATAATATATATCTTATAGAATATATATATATATATATATATATATAAATATTTTATTTCCTAAAAATACTAATTAAAAGCCCAACTCAAAAAATAAACGGAAGCAGAATACGATATCCATGTGGCATCTACAGCTATATGAGGTTGTACTAGATGTGCTAGCCATGGTTGCACCCACATGTGGGGTGCGCTGTGGGTGAGCAGTGCTGAGCATTGCCTCCCACAATGTACCTCCCATATGGGCAGTTGTGGGAGAAACCCCCAACTTCCCAAATACACGCATTCACTGCGTTTTAAAAACAAACGCATATATATATTTTATGAACAATTTCACTAGTATTTATGAAATTTGCTATATGGAAATTTCTTACAATTGAAATTATAGTGGTTTAAAATAAATTTAACACATTTATATATAATATATGTATGTATGTGCACATATACATTTCAATATATATGTACATATATAGATATATTTATATACAAAAAATGCAAACATTGATTCAAATTGGGAAAATGAATTACATAGAAGAAGTTTTCTATAGGAAAAATCAAAGATTTCATTTTCCCAAACAATTAAAATTTATTGAGAACCCAAGACAAAATGAAGGTCTTTCTACAAAGATCTATAATTTCCTTTTGTTTCAATCTATTTCAAATGATCAAATTAAAACAGAGGACTTAAATTGTTTTCTACAGAGTTTTAATTTTTAGGACAATCATTTTAAAGAAAAACCAAAAGCTTCTACAGTAATGAAAATTTCTTTCTAAAATTTTCCAAATTGCATTACAGTAATATAAGCAACTTTTCAATTCAAAATTCACAAAAACAATAAAGGAACCTGCTCTAGAAGATATGTGCCTCAAGAATTATTGCCGAGTTTCTCTGTAACTTCAAATTGCTAATGTTTCCAAAGCTTCCTCCAGCAAAATTTCCACTTTCCAGAACACATAATAAACCATAGCCAGGAAGTCTACAACAAGATTCTAAAATAAAACTCAAACAGATCCACAATTTCCTCACAATTTTTCCCACAAAACCCAAACCTTTCTGTGAAAACAACTTCCTTTCCTTTTCTCAAAATTTTCCTCCTAGAATAAAATTCTAACAATTAGATAACCAACTTCTAACTTACAATTAACACCACAAAATATATTTTCCCTCAACCACCACATATATTTTCAAACCACATGCATTTAAAAATTAGCAATTTATATATTTCAACAAATTTAAATAATCTTATTTATTTAATTCTCATTAATTAAATAATTAGAATTACTTAATAACATAACTAAATTAAATTAATTAATTTATTTATTCTATAATTTTTACAACAATAATTCCATTAATTAAATATTTAATAAAAAATGCATTTAATCTAGAAAATTAAACTTGCACAATAATAAAATACCCAGAACAACAAAGATAAGGGATACGACCAAAACTCAAATTGACGACACACTGTACTAGGGTATAGGTATGACCAAGTAGCCTGTTACTATCTCCCAATCATTACTGTTGAGTAGTGGACACACTCAAACCTGTGAAACCAGGTGAAGCTGTTGTCCTGTACCTACAAACCTACAACACAAGCAAGATTCGTACATGTATACAGGTAGTAATTCATACACACCGTAATGAGAGAATCACGAAAATCACAGGGCACTCTCAAGTGAGTGATGCAATACCATTCTCTTCACCGATACAATGTCACAACATCTGACAAGATAATATATCAATTAAACTACAATAAGCATATATATCAATGTCATCACAACTACGCATCTATGCAATCATAAAGTATATTTAACAGAACCACCATGCATATAATGTATCATCGTATCCATATAGTCTATCGTTGCTCCATTTTCAGCGATAAAACAACCATAACATAAAATAAGGTCTAACAAAGTATCTGAGCTGTCAAGAAAAACATAACAAAATAGAGGGGTGTCACAAACAATGAATGAAAGTAATTAGACAAAGAGAAAATAACAATTGAAAAATGAGGTCAAACGAAATGTCAAAAGATTGTGCTAAAACTCCTTACATCAAATAAAATATAACAAAAAAATAGTAAATTATTATTAATTAATATAAGAAGTAAAAATAATATAGAAATGAAATCAAAAATCATACAACTAAAGTAAAATAAAAAATAGGTAAATTTAAATGTATATCTTTATATATTTATGTGTATACATGTATATATACATATATTTATATATGTGTATAGAGATATATATGTATATACATACATACATATGTATATATGTATATATGCACATATATATGTATATATATATATGTTATGTGTATATATATATATATTTATTTATATATATATATATATACATATGAAAAATTAATTTATTTAGTTTTACCATCCAATTAGATTTAGAATTTAGTAGTGCTACCAAAATAATCTATTTTGTTTGTTTATTTTTTATAAACCCTATTATCTTTTAATTTTATCTCATTACCAAAAAAATGAAAAAGAAATTATTAAAGAAAGGAACACTAACTTTATCTATGTATTTTTAGATATACAGTTTCTAAAGTACAATTTTGAGATCTGCATTTTAAATCTACCAAATTTATATGTGGATGGATACATCTCTACCATTTTTACCACTAACCATATTGAGAACTATTTTGATGCACAACTAAGTTCTAACCAAATGCCAAATAATCTCTATTTAAATTTAATATATGTATATGTATAAATTATAGATATATATGTAAATACATTTATATGTATATATTTGTATACATATACATACATACATACATATACATATATGTATATATGTATATTTATGTATATATATACATATACATACATACATATATATATATATAAATATATATGTATGCATATATATGCATAGGTATGTATATATATGTATATATTTATATATACATACATATACACAAATATATGTATGTATATATATATATAAATATATGCATATATACACATCTACATAGAAATATACATACATACATACATATATACATTCATAAATACATACATGTATACGAAAAATAAGTTTATTTAGTTTTTTTTATTAATAAATATTGTTTATATTGATTATAAGAAAAATATATAGCATTACAAAATAGTTTTAGGAAAAAACATCCACTCAGAAAACCCCAACAACTGACCTGACCTACAAGGCCGCCGATCATACTACCATCCAAACCAACCTAGCATCTAGTACAAACAACAAACCCTAGCAACCTAGAATTATGACATCAGAACTTGCAACAAAACCAACAACGAGAAGAGTCCATCAATCTACCTAGAGCACACCTCCTACCAACAGATAGTCCCTGAACAATATCCACCAATAGACACCACCAGATGGTTCTAGGTAGAGGAAGTGCTTTAGGAACAAGCTACAACTAGCTCATGCTTTGTGCCTATGAAGCTCCTCCCCCTTAATGTCCAGGATAAATAAATACAACCGAATTCTCTCTTTGGGGACCAATGCACATTACAAATCACAAGGATGAGGAACCCCTACACTTGACTCTACCACAATTATAAAATCCATTGCTCCTTCAAGAATATTATCCCAGACTATTTTCCTTGCTATGAGCATCACCATAGCACGTGACACCCCCAAGTCCAAAAGTGACACTAAACTCTTCACTGAGTAGCAACTCCACCACACCCAACACCAGCTTGTCTTGTACCTTAATTATCGATTTCATCCTCCCATGCCTTATTCAGCCATAGAATTTCTAGAGCTTTCTGCCCAATGCGAAATTGATCAGAGTCTCCATCACAATGATTGAAGATATGAGAATAACATCACTCAACATTCCCTATAAATGAAAGCCTGTCTAACATCCCATCGCCACAAATACCAACATCATCTCGTCCTCTCCTAGCTTTCCATACTAACTGAGCTACACAGACAACCAATGACACCCACCTACAATTAATAGCCACCATCACCCAACTCAACCGCCAATCATGCTAGCTAAATCTAATTCATCCATCCACCTCGCGATGACACCAAGACCAAATCCAACCACTTGGCAGCTAAGAGATAATTTTATTTAATTTTACCATTCAAATAGATTGAAAATTTAGTGGTGCAACAAAAATAATCTATTTTGTTTGTTTATTTTCTCTAAACCCTTTTTTTTTTTTAATTTTATCTCATTACCAAAAAAATAAAAAAATATATATAAAAGAAAGGAATCCTAACTTTATGTATGTCTTTTTAGATATATAGTTTCTCAAGTACAATTTTGAGATCTACATTTTAAATCTACCAAATTTATTTATGGATACAAAAATAATCTATTTTGTTTGTTTATTTTCTCTAAACCCTTTTTTTTTAATTTTTATCTCATTACCAAAAAAATAATAAAAAATATATAAAAGAAAGGAATCCTAACTTTATGTATGTATTTTTAGATATATAGTTTCTCAAGTACAATTTTGAGATCTACATTTTAAATCTACCAAATTTATTTATGGATGGATTACATCTCTAATTTGTTTCCCACTAACCATTTTATTGAGAACTATTCTCATGCACAACTAAGATCTAACTAGATGCCAAATAAAAAATTGATGATTGAGAGATTGCTAGGTTATTTTTCCTTATCATGATTGAGTAATACAGACCTTGGAGTAGTTTTATTTCTTTTAGAAGTGGGTATGTGCAGGACCATGATGGGCCAAAAAGTGGCGATATGATGGGTATGTGTAAGGTATGTGGCTAACGATTTTATTTTTACTCAAAATTGATAAAACAAAAAGGGTTTTTAAAGGAGATTCTCAACTTTCCACAAATATAAATTATGCTTTACTTTGAATTCAATAAATAATTATTATTCATTTTCTATTTGAATTATGACTAAAGTCTTCATTGATAGGATGATTGAGAAACATCTATGGCTTTCAAAAGGTATCACATTTTTTTAATCCAAAACAGGAGTCACATTTTATGCTTCACATATTATAGGATTAAAAAAATAATGAATTTCATGAAGTTTTGACAAAGTTAAGGTGGTGAGACATATGATTTTTTATATTTTTAAAAAGTTGTAATAAAAAATTCATAATCAATTATTTACTTGGAAAAAAATTACAAAAAAATATGCATCACATTGGGACATGAGACCCCTACTCATATATAAAATATTATTAGAAAATATCATCATTTTATTGTGGTTAGGGTGGTTAGACAGACACCTACTTATTTTTTCCCTGAAATTTAAGTGCCACTACATTGAAATTTCAAATTTTCACTAAATAGATTTCTTTTTAAATAAACCTAGTACTTTAGAAACTAAATTCAATTTTCTATAGATTATATTCTTACATATTTTTTAAATTTAATATAGGTAACTTATTAAAAAAATTACGTCAAGTTTCTCAACTCTGATTTTTTTGAATTTTTTGCCAGTTAAGGGTTTGTTTTTTCCATGATGATCATGCACATACCCAAGTAAAATATTTTGTATAATGTTCTTATAACTTTACTAACCTATTGTTTGGGAGTGTTAGAATTTCAGTCAAAATATAATCTCTATGAACATGTGATTGTATTTTGATAACAAATATCCTCTAATATTTGTATTGAAATATTTGTTCAACAATATTCTACAAGAAAATATGAATGTCATTTATAGATATATCTTTGAATATTTTGATATAAGGGGGCGAATATAGGTATAGTGTGAGGTTGTTTACTACTCCTAATGCAATTGTAGGGGTTTTGTTTGATTGATTCACCACTTGAATCGTAGGTTCATAGTTTAATGCTTATGGATTGATAACATTTATGTGTATCATAGAGGTACTTGAGATATAGTTTATCATGTACTTATGAATCAATTTATCTGTCAGTAAGGTAGGTGGACTAACTACACCAAGGATCTAGGTCACGAAGAGCCAAAAGCGAAGGGCTTCCCTATCATACCTAAGGCTAAGAGGGTGTTTAGGTCAAGGATAGAGAATGAAGAGAACTCTCAAGTGCTTCTATCACTCTACAAATCCAAAAACTTGAATGGGACTAGATGAGACAATTTTTGGAATTTGAACTGCACCTCAGACAACTCTCTTCTTGAGGATGGCAACATAGGACTAGGAAGATAATGCAACACATTGTTGTCTCTCTAGTGCCCTAGCATCCATATGGTTAGAAAGTGTGAAATAAAATGAGAAAAACCAAGAAACCTACTAATGGTCTATTTAATGAGGTTTAACAAATTGAATTGAATAATGAAGTACAAGAAATAACCATAGATGCAGTAAAGGAGATAGAGAAAAATGAACGTGACAAAATCTAACTCATTGAAATTCCTACTTGCTAGCAAGCTCGGCCCACACATTCACCTACACATGTAGCCAACAAAGAGAAAATGTTGGGATGTATAGGGGTCTTCTTTAGTCAAACCCTCACTTTGGTGTTTCCACCTCCATGTACAACCAAGAAAGCCACAATGTAGAAAATGTGATAAAGGAAAGAAGAATATCAAACAGTACAAAAGATACAATGATACTTTATCAAAACATAACAAAAAAGGATAGTGGAGCCGTACCACCTCCACCCAAAGGAACTCAAGGCCAATGAAGTGAGAATACAAGACAACGAACTTGGAAAAGTTGACATGGGTGCAACGATGATGAAGGGAGTTCTCATAAGACTCAAACCTTGTAGCTTCTATGGTAGCACAACATGTACAAAATGAAGTTGATGTAGTAACAAGCTACTATGTAATGCTCAATGGAATGTATGAAAATGCTCAAGAGATCAAGTGAATGGATATAATTTTAAAGAAGATGAAGTGATAGTGAAAATTATGCATTTGAAGGAAGATTAGGAGCTAAAGAGCCATTTTCAGGTTGACTGGTCGATAAAAGAGGCATTACACTTCATTCCCAATGGAGAACATAACATCCCTGTTGACTCCAGTGGTAGGAATCTGTCAGGGATGGTAGCGTGTTGTGCAAAAGTATGCATGTCGTGCTTGCATCCTTGATGAAAATTCCCCCACCAACACATAGGACAAATGCCAAGAGGATGGAAGGTAGATGAGTGATATGTATTTGTAGAAACTTAAATAATACTAATTGATATTATGCATGTGATTCTGATTAACTAACACCATTTCCTCCTAAATCACTTCGGACTAACCAATTAAAAATAATTAACATTATTTAGTTAAATTCATCAACTTCCACTATTAATCAAATAGTTAACTTTATTATATTAATTTGAGAATCTTTCTTCTGACTAATGTTCTTCATATTTAATTAAATCAAATAATTTAATTAAATCCCTTTTCAAATCCTCTCATTTGATTAAATAAATCAAATAAAATATCACAATCCCCTAACCCATCCAAGTTAATTAATTTTGAATTAATTAACCCTTAATCCACTTTCTAATATAATCATTAACAAATCATCCAAATTTTAACTCCTTAAGAGTTAAAACAACCCATGGTCAACTAACTAGGTTGCACATGAAAATAATTTCTTTTAATTATCTAATTACGCTATTTTATCCTCACAATGGCATATTCCAAGGAATATTCCTCTCAACTACCTCATTTTGTTTCCCTCCAAAGGTTTTTATATAGCCTCTTCCACATCCATAAATACCTCTTACATCCTTAATCTGTTATTCTTCTTACATCCTTTCAAATCTTGAACCACATTAATTTACTTCCTCTTACATCAACTTTCAAATCCTCAACCATTCTCATTTATTTCTCTTACATCTCCTTTACTCTACATATTCCCCAAAATGTGTTCCACCCTCATCCAATAGAATTGTTACAAGTGTCACATTCCTATTGGCTCTCCTCTTATTTTACTGTCACCAATTTCTCTCTTTCTTCGACCCTTGAATCCTATAAATAGAGGCTTCCTCTACACAATATGGATCCACAACTTGAAACATTCTCACTATAGGCATTTTCACTCATTGCATTCACCACTTTCATCATATTTTAAGCTTGTTTTACCATCTTAGGTGCTTGGAATCAACTACATAATTGGATCTTATAAAAGGGAATGGGAAAGGGATTCTTTCCACATCAAAGGAGCACCAATCCCCCTATGGGATGAAATTTTAGTTGTTTTAGTTGATTAAATGGATTTCATTTGGTTTGCTTATGCTTTCATTTTCATGTTTTCATCTTCATTTGGAAAAGAATCTCATAAGTAGTTCTTTGTTTAGATTTATAACTTGATTAACACTTTTTTTTTGTCTCTTGTTAGTTAATTACAAATTAGGAACTCACATTTTGGTGCTAGAAGGAGGGCTAACCTTTTTATTTTAACAAATTTGGCTTGAAACTAACATTTTTTTGCAACTACAGGAGGGAGATGATTCTTTTTCTTCATTCAACATCACCTTTTCATACAACACTACATTTTTTTCTCATGGAGTACCACCATTTTCTTCAACATCGCCTTTTCCACGTTGCCTCATGGTTGCGAGTTTCTATCACTTCACCTTTGCAATAGCGTCGCTTTTGTCTGCTCAACTTTTTTGCTAATTTTTTTCTTTCTAATAGACCACTTGCCTTTTTTTCTGCATCGCCTTTATTTCTAAGCATCACATTTGTGCTATTTGTTTGTTGTAGAGCACCACTTTTACATTTCACCAAAGGACTAGTTCTATTTTTAGCGCCACATCTGTTAGCCCATAGAGCGTCACCTATGAGATTGGGTAGAAAAATCAATTTGGAAAAACAAAAAGAATTTTTTAATGCTCATTGTAGTAGCTTAGGATTTCCAATTTTTCTTTTCATTTTATTTTTTAGGACCAACTAGCATTACTTTGGGCTTAATATTAACCATCTATTTAAGCTTTTCAAGTTTGACTAAAATTGAACATTAGGAACTTACTAGACATTGCTTTATGGGCGAAAATTGAACAAGACAAATTCAAACATATCTTTTGGTGCTTAAGACAAATTCAACTTTATTTAAAGGATTAGAAAGAATGTGTGCCTTCTTTTTTTTGTGATTTTTACAATCCTTGTCACTTGAATGCATATGCATTTCTCTCATGCCACTTGGTGATCTTGAGAATGAAACAAATTTCTTTGACATTTGGTTGTCTAAATCACCCACATATTTCAATTGTGGTCTAAAATTGAACCCCATGCTAGTGTGAGGAAAAGACATTGTGTATGTTCCATCACACTTCAATCAAATTGAGCGATCGAACTACAAATGTATTCCCTTGATTTTTTCTATCTTTAGAGGAGCATGCCTAAGAGACACATCTAAAAGAAGAACTTAAAGGTGACTCCAACTAGTTTTTCACCTAGGCTGGTATATAAATGGATAAGACTAAACTATCAAGTCCTCATGGTATGTTGGCCCTATTTGTATAGTTTCATTCAGAATGGGGTACTACCTAAAAAGTATAAGATCAACAAGTAGGATTGATTAAAGCCTTTATTGGCTTGTTGGATGATCGCAAAGTGCCATGTGCTAGAGTATCTGAACTAAGAACCAACTTGTTTAGTGATCAAAACCCTTTATGCTTGCTGGTGGAGGAACGGTCGTTCTGAAGCTGCCCCATATTTGTACTATTTAAAGTACAAACAAAAAAATCCTTAGGATCTTCAGATCATCAAGATTTTTAGATTTGGTGGTTCCAAGAAGTTTGTGCCATGGAGGGGATCTAGTGTTGTCAAATCTTTAACTGCTCGATTTTTCTTAGTGTTTGGAGAAATTAAAATAGGGACTCAACAAGTAGTATCTTTGAAGCCTAGGATTATACAATTTTTAAGTTAGTCAAACACATTTCTTGGATCTCAAGCATTGAAACAAACATTTGAAAAATCATCAAAATTTCAAACCCTTTGGAATGAGTGAAAATATTTGAAGGGTCCAATTATTACTACTTGTCCCTAGGGATTTTATCCTTATAGGATTCTAAATAATTGGGCTCATATCTCAATTTCTTCTCTCCAAAGTCAACCTAGGGAAACTATGGCCTTGACTCTTTGATTTTTACATAATGGACCTTGTGGAATGAAAAGGAGCTAACACATAGACTTTAAGTTTGGAATTTAAACAAGATGTATTGATGTGGTAAAAAGAATCCAATTAAATTAAAATAAAAAGACAATTAAACCCCACATATGTGTGTGTTCTCATGATTTCCTACAAAATCAAGATTCTAAAACAAAATTCTTTGTGCCATCACTTCAAGTTTAGGAGTCATATTTAGAAGGCTATCAAAAGATATGATAGAAAGTATAACCTAAGACAATACCACAAGATAAACAAGAAGGTAACAAGGTTTTATAGACTTATTCCACTCAACAATATGAAATCTATGATTTTTGAAACACTTTAGAGGTCTAGCATATTCTTCAACACCTTGGTCTTGTAAACAAAGTCTTTCTAGGCTCAGCTAGGATCAAACCAACACTTCCATTTGTCACATCATTTATCAAAACCCATCTCACAAACAACTTTTGGAACTTTGTAAAAATCATCTATCTAGACTTGTGGTAAATCCTTAAATCAAAATCAAAATTAAAAAAATCTTGTTTCGCTAGGTGTGTGGGAATGAATCCTTTCTCACACATTTAGTTAAATTAGTTAAATTAGCACCTCTTTTGGAAAATTTTACCCCAAGATCACATCTAACATCTTGGGATCTACAAGTCCATTATCCAAATCAAATCAATCAAAATCCAAAATCCTAAGGTCTAGTATTCCTCCAATCATCTCAAGAGTTCAAACACCCATATCACTCACCTCTCATCATTCACATCATTATCCTTTGATCCTTATACACCCTATATTTTTTTTTTGTACCTAAATTTTAGATCAACCAAAGGAGTTAGAGGTTTACCTCCCATATTCCTAAAAGTTGATCCCAAATTTTATGATCCAAACAAGGTAATAACACAGGAAGATCATGGATAAAAACAAAGAAACATTGACCTCAAGTGATTTAAGTCAAAGAACATCAAAATTCAACCCTAGGGAATCTACCAACCCTCCACTTAATCCCCCTCAAATACCACAAGATCCTCAAGAGGGAGGTTGCCAAATGGAGGATGTCACCAAAAAATTCTGATAGATGTTCCAAGATGAAATATTGGAACTATTTCAAAATCCTAAAATGCACAAGCTTGTCAACACAATCATGAGACTAAATCCAACACAATACATGTAAGCATTATCAAAAGAAGGGGCCAAAATCCCTTCCGATTTTGATGTTAGCACTATTGTTGAACAACCTTTCTGGAACATTCCATAAACATCATTGACACCTTCATTACCAAATGCCATCCAACCAATCATACTGTAACTAAGGGTAAAGATCTAGAAGCTTAGCATGAAAACATGTGCATAAACAAAACCCAAGCCAATAATCGAGCACAAAGGAAAGCCAATAAAAGCATGCATAAAAGAAAAAAATTACCAAGCACACTTTTGATTCCTTTGAATGACCTCCATTATCCTTCTCCATTTCTCCATTTTTATGATACTTTCCCTCATATTTTCAACAAGTGTGCAAGTATAGCCTCATGATCATGATAATAAAAAAACATTGAAGATTTTTAAAACAAGTTGCTTCCAAAGTCATAAGATTTTGGGAGGAGTAATAATGATGAAGGTAAAGCCAATTTATAGAAAACAAGGTTTTCAAATGACATGCTTAGATTAAAAGATAAATCGATGGTTAAGATTGAAATATATGACACGCATTCGAATTAGGGTTGAATTAGTACAAGTTAAAAAGCATAAACGGTGGGGATTAAATTAAATAATAATTTAATCTTTAGTTGAGACTATTTGAAACTTAGAAGAATAAAGCTTGCATGTAAAGATAAAGGATGTCGAAGATAGATGATGATAATAAATTAATTAAATAATTGAAGTTATTTAATTAATAAATGTTTGCATGTGGGAGATAAGAATAAATCTAGATAACTGACTAATTAACCCATAAAGCATGTCCGTAAGAAACAAATAGATATTAAATTAACAGATAATTGACTGATTTAGTTAAATCTAGACTTAATTGGTGAATGAATAATTAGATAACAAAGAGATTATCTAATTATAGAATAATATGCTCAGAATAAACCTTTTTATGAATTAAATAATAATTTAATTCAACATTTGAGATTTTAAGATTAAATTAAATAAATAAAGATTTATTTAACTAACTAGAGAAAAGGTTAAAGAATAATTAAATAATTTTAAATATATATATTTTTTAATTATAGTCGAAAGTGTGATAATAATAAATTAAATAATAATTTTTTTAATCTTTAGAAATAGGATAAACTTAATTAGCGACGTAATTAAATAAATAATATTTATTTAATTAAAATCCAAGAATGAATAAATATAAAAATGAACTAATTAAATACTTAAATTTATTTAATTAATAGAGGACAAATGGATTTATAAAATAATTAAATAATTTACATTATTTAATTATGACAATGAAGGTAAGAATTATGAAAATATTGAAGTCGCAGGCCTAGACCAAATTTTAGTGTCTACATTTTTCCCTTATTCAATACAATGTCATTTCAGTGTTGTGTCAAAGAAAATTAGTCAAAACATGCCCCAGTTGTGCCCTAGTGTGAAATAGGTAAGGGTATGCTCCCTTGGGAAAAATGACAAATTTTTGAAAAATTTAGAAAAATTTGGAAATTCTCCCAATTAGGTAATTTGATAGCTAGAAGTTTGATGGTGGTGAAGGAAATGAGTTTTAGTGAGGTTCAGTATGTGAAATGGTCATTTGAAGTTTTCAAATAGTGCAGCCAGTATAAAGGTATGAGAGAAAACCCTCTAAAACCCTAGGTATAAATAGGAATTGGGTAAAAATCAATTTATTTTCACCCTTGAAGTTTAGAAAACCTTGATTTTTCTCTGGAGCATTCAGCCAAAATGTCACCCATTCCCTACACTAAGCATCGTGGATATTGAGTCAGGACTTTTAGATGGCCAACCGACGTAGTACCCCCGCTATGTACCCCAAAACCATCTTTTGAATTTTCATTTTCCATGCATTTTTAGGTAGTGAAAGTTTATTTTTCAAATGTGTCACTTCTCATTCAATGCAAATGTGTTCATTGCGATGCATTTGGTCGCTATATGACACATTTTTGAAAATATGTCTAGCATTTTATTTATTCATAAACACATTTGTTTTATTCTATATCACATTTGTATCCTTGCATCACATTTGTGAAGTACAGTGTCGCATGTGTAGAAATGCATCACATTTGGTATTTCTGTTATGTGTATGCATAATTATTCATAGTTAGTAATTGTATGATGCATATGTAAGTTTGTGATGCATTTGACAAATAAAATGACACATTTGAAGTTCTGTGATGCATTTACTATGTTAAATGATGCATTTGTAGTTTTACGACACATTTGATAATAAAATGACGCATTTTCCTGTCAAAATTTTTGAATTTTTGTGGTGTAAATATTTGATTTGTATTTCTGACACAAGGTATTCATTATTCATTTGCAAGTTAGTTTGGATCTCATATACACCTAAAAGTCGAGGTTGGCTACCTACGAGCTATGAGATTATCTACGCAATGCTGAGAGATGGTTGATATGGAACCTTGGGTTGTATCACATGACTTTTATGCCCACCATTCAGGAAAACTAAGGTATGTTGACTGCACTCTATGAGTGATGGCACTTAGAGACTTTCTCTTTCCATCATCCTATAGGATAGGCTACTATTACATTAGAGGATGCTTATAGGATACTTAGATTACTGATTAGGGGTGAGAGAGTCCTCTATGATACCTAGAGGTGTAATAGTGAGCTCACCTAATTTTATGTGTATGATGATATTAGATAGCTCGACATCGAGCATTATGAGATTAAATGGCATGTACTTATAGATAGGTATGAGCATATTGATTGCTTATTGTGTACTTTGATTAGAGGGATTCTACTACCTGAGCATCGAGGTCATGGGTTTCCTGTTGGGTGGGGTGAGTTGTTGGTAGGGATGTTGGAGGGGCAAGTTGTATATGCATGGGGCCCCTGTTTACAAGTCATGTTGTATTTCCACTTACATGATATAGTGTACAAGGAGGTGCATTTGATGAGTTGTGGCACTACTCTCTTGATGATCTAGGTGTGGGAACACATTGTTGTTTTCTGCTCACCTTTAGTTTTTGGGTTAGATGATAGATCTACTTATGTTTTTAGATATGTTAGGACCATCTCTCAAACTCATGTTGGAGACATAGGGTTCTAGAGACATGCTATTGACACCCTTTTATAGTTTATCTGGAGGCATTACATGGATTTTGCATAGTAGCCTAACGAGCATAGACACTGGGTATGTGCAGGATCATCATGGAAAGATAGGCCCTTAAGTGGCAAAAAAATTATAAAAATCAGAGTTAGAAAACTTGACGTAAATTTTTTAATAAGTTATCTATATTATTTAAAAAATATGTAGGAATAGAATCTGTAGAAAATTGAATGTAGTTTTTGAACTACTAGGTTTATTTATTTTTAAATGATTTGGTGAAAATTTGAAATTTCAATGTAGTAGTACTTAAATTTTAGGGGAAAAATAAGTAGGTGTCTGTCTAACCACCCTAACCACAATAAAATGATAATATTTTTTTTATAAGATTTTAGACACAATTAGAGCACTCATGTTCGGATGTATGCATATTTTTTTGTAATTTTTTCCAACTAAATATTAATTATGAATTTTTTATTACAACTTTTAAAAAATATAAAAACTTGTATGTCTAACCAGAGTAACTTGGTCAAAACTTCATGAAATTTAATTTTTCATTTTTTAATCCTTTAGTTTACAAAGCATAGAATGTGATGCATGTTTCAAATTCAAAAAATGTGATACTGTTTCAAAGTTATAGATGTTTTTCAATCAACCTATCAATTAGGACTTTATTCGTAATTTAACTAGAAAATGAATAATAATTATTTATTAAATTCAAAGTAAAGCATAATTTATATTGGTGGAAAGCTAAGAAACTCATTTAAAAACCCTTTTAATTTCATGAATTTTGGGTAAAAAAAAATTCATCAGCCACATACCCTACAAATACCCATCATATCACCACTTTTTGGCCCATCATGATCCTACACATATCCCACTTACCTTTATACTAACATACACACTATTTGATCAGGAGGACTATTTCTAGGATTCACATCATTGAGAAACACCTACTAAACAAATTTCTCTAACAATTTGGTGAGGTGTAGGATGAGTTGCGAGGGCGAGTTGAGTTCGCTTGTTCTTCGAGAGAGGTTCATCTATGGGAGCCATAGATTATTGTTGTGATAGTAGAGGAAAACATAGATGCATTACAACCTGTATAGTGGGCATGGAGGGGTGGACTTGCATATCTTGGGACTATAGTGGCATATGACACCTGGTGGGCACAACATAGGCTTGTGCCATTTCTAGATCCTAAGTAGCTAGTGCCTATAGAGTGGTGAGGGACAAAACCATGAGGTTGGTGTGGTGGTAGGGAAGGTGGTCGAGGTGGAAAATGTGCTAGAGATTAAGGGAGAGGAGAAGGTGGAAGGGGTGGTGAACGGGGTCAAAAATATCATAGAGGTTGAGGCCTAGATTTGTCACCCATCTGTGAGGAGGAGGGGGAGGGAGAGGACATTCCTATGTTAGAGATTGGTGGAGGATAGGAGGTCATTGTAGGGGAGGTATTTTGTGGGGAGCATGCTGAGGAGGAGGCCATTGGGGAGTATGCGGAGATGGATGCCCTGGATCTGTTACATGTAGGATATGAGGATGATGATGATTTTATAGAGGAGGAGATGGGGGATCAGGAGAGGGAGCTTCGAGATAGGATTTTTGAGGAGTGGGATGTTGATGAGGGAGAGAGGCCATGGTAGGAGGAGGGTTCCATTGATCAGCGGTTGACTGATTTGTAGGCTTGAGTAGAGGCTTTTAAGGAGAGAGTCAAATTTGTGATGATAGAGAGGGACGTGATATAGATGGAGAAGGATAGTGCTTACTTGGAGAGGGATCAGGTAGTGGCACAAAGATAGAAGAATGAGAAGAGATTTGTAGAGTTGACATCTCTTTGCATTGGACTGGCTATAGCCTTCGCCCATGAGTTGGTTAGGGCTAGTGATAGAGAGCGATCTTACAAATTTATATGAGTGATAGATACCTCATGAGAGATGAGCTCCTAATTACTTGCAGGAACATAGTAGTAGTTCATGCAATAGGTGACACATCAAATCCTAGAGCACTGAGGGTGTTGTAGGACCTCACAGGTTGAGACCTTATGATAGGCCCCCTTCTACACAATGATCATCAGTACCTCCTCATCAGTCACCTCCTCATTCTCTACATGGAAGTAGTGGGAGTTTAGCCTAGGGACATGTTATATTTATATGTAGACATTGTATTTTGATTATAGAGCTTGCAAGTTCAATTTTGAGAGATACATTTGACATTGTATTGTGACACGTTCTTAAGCTATATATATATATATATCATTTTGGAAGTGATTTATATGATATAAAATTCTTTATATGATATGAAATGTTTTATATTAATTGCACATGTTATGGATGAAAATGTTTACTTTATGATGTTTTATGAGCTTATGATGATGTTATGTTGATTCTATATGATGGCGTATGTATTTACTTTTATGTTATTTATAAATGTCATGTATGGATTTTGTGTTTATGATTATGAGATGCAATGTGATGTATGTATTATGATGGTTAATGCATGATATGTGATGGATTCCTAGATGCGATGGATGCAGGCCTATATTTTTACATTTTCACATGTAGCATATATGTATGATTTAATATGTATATATGTATGACAATGTCTAGATGATGTTTCTAACATGAATGCAAATGTAGGATGTTCTTTTTTTTTTTTTTCTATCATAGGACTCCATCATGATGCAAGAAAGATGAATAGTAACATAGAAGACATGGATGTTAGTACCCAAAATCTTCAACATTTGAAATCTTCAATATTTTTCTAAAAAATAAGAGGCATTGCATTAAATAATCATTGGGCATTAAATGACACAAATGGATAACAAAATCAATGATATGAGATAGACCAAGTTGTGCAAGGTCATCCACCTACTAAAAACAAACATTCACTGACAAGGAGTGTCCTAAATCATACTAAGGGAAAATTTTCCCAAGTATTTTTGTCAAGACGAACCAAAGACAACAAACAAATAAAAGACGAGTCATGAGACATCATTGATCCTCTAAATCCTTCATGGGACATCATCGAAAGAGCTAGTAACGTGACTCAAAGAACAAATCCAAAAGAAAGTCAACAAACAATAGTCAAATAAAAAGGGTCCTTACACATCCTTGCTTCTCTAAATCCTTCATGGGACATCCTCGAGAAAGCTAGTAACTGGACTCAAAGATAAAGCCAAATGAAAAGATAAGAAAAAATAAGTTGTAGACACTAAAAATTGGTCTAGGTCTATGACTTCAATTTCATCGCAATTCTTATCAGCATTGTCATAATTAAATAATGTTAACTATTTAATTATTTTCTAAAGTCATTTGTCCTCGGTTAATTAAATAACTTTAATTATTTAATTAATTCATTTTACCTTTATTTCTTCCTGATTAATTAAATAAATATTATTTGTTTAATTACGTTACTAAATTAAGTTTATTCTCTTTCTAAAATTAAATAAGTTGTTATTTAATTTACTCTCATCACATTTTCAAATATAATTAAATAATCATTTTAAATTATTTAATTATTCTTTAACCTTTTCTCAGGTTAATTAAATAAATCTTTATTTATTTAATTTAATCCTACAATTTCAAAACTTGAATTAAATTATTATTTAATTCATAAAATAATTATTTTTGGCATATTATTCTATAATTAGATAATCACTTAGTTATCTAATTAGTCATTTACAACTTATGTCGATATTTAATTGAATTAGTTGGTTATCTCCTGATTTAATATCTGATTATTTCTAACAAACAAACCTTCTGGTTTAATCCATCATTTATCTAGTTTTATTCTTTTGCGTGCAAAATTTTATTAATTAAATTAACTTTATTTATTTAACTAATTATTTCATGCATTCAAACAAATTGTTTCCTCTATTCTAATCTTTATCCTTTACATGCAATCTCTATTCTTCTGAGTTTCAAACAGTCTTGAAACTAAAGATTAAAAATTATTATTTTATTTAATCTCCACCATTCATGCTTTCTAACTCACACTAATTCAACCCTAATTCAAATGCATGTCACATATTTCAATCTCAATTATCATCTTATCTTTTAATCTGAGCCTCTCATTCAAAAATCATTTTTCTATAAATTGGCCTGACCCTCATCATTATTGCTCCTCCCGAAATCTGATTACTTTTGGAGCAATTACTTTTAGAATCTTCAATGTTTCATTATTATCATGATCATGAGGCTATACTTGCACAATTATTGAAAATCTAAGGGAAAGTATCATACAACAGTGAAATGGAGAAGGATAGTGGAGGTCATTCAATGGAATTGAAAGCGTGCTTGGTAAAATTATTCTTTTATGCATGTTTTTATTAGCTTTCCTTTGTGCTTGATTATTAGCTTGGGTTTTGTTTATGCACATGTTTTCATGCTAACCCAGAATCCTTAACCCTTAGTTACAATGAATATAAAATTCATCAAGCTCCCTTTGGGTTTTGTTCTTGCTAAGTATTGGTCCATGTGTCAAATAAACATCATTGACCCCTTTTGATAATGACCGCCAACTTCTGTGACATGTCCGTTTGGTGCTCTTTGAAGGGAATCTTCCCTTTGCTTTTCAACCGACCCCACCGTGCTACCATGTGTTGTCACTACACACACTTAAAGGTTGATTCCCTTCACTTTTGAGTTGAGCCCTGTCTGTGTTCCTTGTAGCCTTTAACTACATACAATTTGGTAGACCCCACAGTTGGTTTTGATAAAAGGAGTGCTTCCACTTGTCCTCATAGTGAAAACCTTCAATGGAGAAGGGAAGGAATGAAGCATAGGCCATGAAACTCCACCACATGTCTCTCTAGCAGATATTCTATCAAAGGGAAGCCAAGAGTGAACTGCAAGTTGTGATATGCTACCACGTGTTCAAACTTCCTACATAGGGTGGCGACACTTGTTTAAATGAGACTTTGCCAGGACCAGTACCATCATTCACAGAGGATGCACCTGGATGGGGAGCCACCACATGCCATGGCCCGAATCTTTTCTATTGCAATGGCCAAGGAGAATCATTCCTACTACATCATTACTCAAGGTATCAAATCTTTTTTGTTACTACTCACCAGACAGTGGAATGATGGCTATATATACTACTCCTTGCTTCTGGAGAAGGGTTCTAGAGTTCTAGAAAATACCTAGATTTTAGAAAGACACCAAGCCTTTTTAATTTTATTAGATTATTACAAAAAGACTCATAGACTATGCCATTGTTCGGCCTTTCTATTTTTCTTAACCTATTTGATTAAATTTATATTGTGCCATTATTGTATTGAATGGTTCATTTGTAGAAATTCTATAATTTTAATGCAAGTTTTTTGGTTTAGATCATGTCTTTGACTCCTCTTTTCAGTAAAAGTGTATGAAAATTATTTTATGTGATTGAATGAATTGTTTAGACTTCAATCTTTAATTTATGTCATTCAAGGACATAGAAAATTGTTGAACAATCCCTTAAATCGTATTTAAAAGATAGATTTATTGTTCCTTATATCTAAATCTTAATGAATCACCTTAGTTATTCTTTTATTTTTATATATATTTCCTTTTCCCTTTCAAAAACCCTAATTACAGAAGAAGCCAATTTTTTAAAAAATTTAGAGGTTACTCAATTTAGTGCAATTTGTCCCCCATTAACTAAGTCTCCCATAAAGGGTTGTTACCTTGCTAATTTTTGGCATCAACAGTTTTGTTTTTTTTGGCATGCTCAGTGGGACTGAGATTAAATGAATCTAACTTCAAAAAGGGTGTATGATACATCAACCTGTTACTAGATGTCAAACAAAAATAACCCTGGTTTACTAGTACTACCACTAGGAACTGTATAGGCTATGACCCAAAGAGTGAACATTCCACTTCCTTTGCCCCTTCCGCTAGCCATGTTTGCAGGTGCTAATAGAAATAATGTGGCATGGGACACCAAAAGTTCCCTCATAGCACTAGTAGCACCCATAGTTTCGAACCCTATTCCGATATCTTAAAATTTGTACCTATATTTATAAGAGATGGATCAAGGAAACCCTCTGAACATCTGCAAGATTTTGCGGATGTATGTCTGGTGTATGGAATTACTACATAGAATATAGTGCTAAGGTTTCTTGTAGCCTCTTTCAGAGGCAGGGCACTAGATTGCTATCACACTCTACTAACCAACACTATCGAGACCTGGGATCAACCCAGAGATCCCTTCTATGAGAGATTTTCAAATGATGGAGAATGGTCCTCAAAATATCATCAACTATCAATCATAATGTGAGCCCCATATGGAGCCATGACTAATTTCAACGCTCCATTCCATATAACATGGCAAAGAATATAGGTTGCTATTTGCCCAACGACCGAGTTGGCATTCATGTTCTAATTGAAATCTATCGACGTTGATATCTCAATGATGATCTAGTCCCTTGGCTGAACTACTCTACCAAATACATTCAATGTTGGTGTCATGCAAAAGAACTTGATAAATGCTGGGAAATTGCTGCCCTGACCCATCATGCCTATGTTTCTAGAAATATCAGTTCCTACTTAGGAAGTAGCATCTACCAATGCACTAGCTCCTAAATCCATGTATACATATCCAAACATGCCACAAAACAACACTTCCATGTCTAGCTCTTTGAAGGAGGAGATGACCAAGTTCAAGGAAATGTTGCAGAACATCGCCAACAAAATAACTATCATTAAGAAAAATCAAGATACCCCTCCGAAGCCGGGCTACCAAAATTATCAAGGTGGAAAGTATTCTTACTAATAGAACCAATTTGAAGGAGACACTCACACAAATATGCAGACATAGACAACTAATCAAATGGTATTTGTGCCTTCTCCATTACAGAGCGCCAACCCAAGCTCGAGATAAGAATTAAAAGTGAGGCAGAATAATTTAGTGGATGACGTCAACCCTTGGTGATTCCCCTATGGTGATGCACATATGCCCAAAAATTTCCCAGGTGGTAATCTACAACAAAAGGTGGTAGAGTAGCCCAACCAATGTGTGACTTCAGACCACAGAGGTTATGCATATGCCTCTTCACAAATGGAAAACCTAGTGCTTACCACACAAATGCAAGGGATGTTCCTGGAGCGAGAAATGGACATCGCTCCTGATCATGCGCTCTTCTCATGGATGGAAGAAGAAGAGGTGGTGTTTGCCATCAATGCATCCCCATCAAAAATACCATAGGTGTAGTTTGATTACAACACTCATTCAAAAACAAGATTCATGGGTGAAATATTCATCTTGCATTTAGTCAGTCTGCAATCCAAGGGTGCTTCCAACCAAACACCCAACACCTCCGCAATGGTACAAAAATGTCCATTGTAGAAGGAAATTGTTATAACCAAAGCTAGGGAGAAGAAGCTTCCAAATCCACCACCCTTCAATGTGGTTGAACAATTGAAAAAATAATCCACTAATGTGTCTCTTTTAGATATATTAGGTATTTTGAAGAAAAATAAATTGGTGTAGAAGGCTCTTCAAGAGGATGCGAGTTCAAAGCCAATGGAGAAGTTGCTCAAAGGGAAGGTTGTTGATCCATCACTACCTGCCAAAGTTCTCACAAATGACATGGAGGTAGCCTCTTCTAAGGTTAAAGATAAGCCAAAGCATAAACATTTTTTCCTAACTATTATAGTGGGGAATAAATTGTTGCATAATTCCATGATAGATTTCGACACTAGCACCACAGTCATGCCTAAAATTATAGATGAAGCTTTAGGACTCAGATTTGAACCTTTCAAGAGAGGATTCATGCATCTCAATGTAAAAAAAGTCAAAACTATTGGTCTTCTCAATGACCTTCCCTTGACTCTATTTTCCTACCCTAGCATCATAGTGCCACAAGATACTATGATCATAGATATTCCCTCATGTTCAACCTTTGTTTATCCTAAGAATTCACTTCAAAGGTAGGAGGATACCTTTCTCTAGACTGGTCACATATGATCTTGAGAACCAAGCATGGTGTGAAAATGAAGATAGTCTCTAAAGCTCCCCACTTAGAACATGTGTTTGATGATGCCATGATCAACTTTGAGGCAGCTCATACCTCTATCACCAAGCAAGAAATGTATTGTGTTGAGCTGCTAGAAGATGAAAAAGTGACCAAAGATCGAACCAATCTTGAAGATGCTCTCTTGAGAAAACATATAGACATTGATCCTTTAGGTAACTGCCATGCTAATGGGTTGGGAACCTATATCATTTATGATGAAAATCAAGTACTTCCAAAGGTCATAAATGAACCCAAAAGTGATCAAGCCCCTAAGTTATGGATGCTGCATTTTGATGGAGTGAGATACAAGGTTGGTGCAAAAGCTGGGATATGTTTAGTATCTCCATAAAATTAAAATACACTGAGGTCTTTCCACTTCTAGTTCACTTTCTTGAATAATGAATTTGAATATGAATGACTAGTACAAGGTCCAAGCCTTGCGAAGTGAATGGGTATGAAGTAGCTAATGGTGTTCAGAGATTCTAAACCAGTAGTCAATCAAGTTCAAAGAATTTCTACGGCCAAGAATGTTCACATGTGATCCTATAGACACCGAGTTTGGGACCTAGTTGAGGGATTTGAAGCTTTCAACATTGAAGCAGTGCCCAGAGAACAAAATATAGTTGAGGATAAACATGGTACCAATCGGATCCCATTTTGACCCCACCTCTGACCTCATTCACTATAAACACTCTGTATGAGTTATAGTTCAACCAATCATTCTAGACAATGACCAAAGCTGGAAAGTATTTGAAAGTGATGAACACATTTCCTCATTCATCTAGTTATTAGGATAATTTACTGACCAACTCCAACCGATGATCGTCGAGGCCTACAATGGCCAAATCATCCAATTGATGTCCAAAAAGCTTCTAAGAGAATTGGTCACTCTTGAAAACTTGTTAAATTGTGATGATGAAAGAAATGACAAGAGGAAGTTTGTAGTGGAAAAGAGTGACTATGGGGATCTTCAGGTTAGAGATGGGAGAAAACTCAAAGTTAGGAAAGATGTCTCACACCATGATAAAGAAAGGATCATCGAATTCTATGAAAATTATGAAGGAGTGGTAGCCTGGTCATATGATGACCTCAAAGGATATGATCTGATATTATCTAGCACACAATAGAGTTGGTAGAAGGTGCATAGTTGGTCTACCAAAACCAAAGGCTGGTGAATCCCATGATTGAAGTGCTAATGGTACAAGAGCTAACAAAGTTAATCTAGTCACGAATTTTTTTCTCAATCAAGCATAGCACATGGGTATCCAACCTGGTCCTGTTCTGAAAGAAGAATGGAGATATCTTCTTATGGGTCAAATTTTGGTACCTAAATAGAGCATCCCTAAAGGATCACTAGTTGCTACCTTCTATTGAGTCAATCCTATAGATAGTGGCCAAATTAGAGATGTTTTCCCTATAAGATGGCTTGTCCGGTTACAACTAGATCTAGGTCAAAGAGGAGGACCAAAAAAAAATGATGTTCACTACCAAGTGGGCAGTGTTTGCATACGGTAAGATGCATTTCAACCTCTCAAATGCAGGAGTCACCTTTTAGTGGGAAATCGATATTGCTTTTAGAGAATTGATCAACAAGATTATCCTAATGTATTTGGATGATTTGATGGTTTTCTCCAATTCCAAGGATAATCATTTTAACCACCTGAAGATGGTTTTCAAGAAATTCTAGGAGTTTGGGGCATCCATAAACCCAAAAAAAATGTGTCTTCCGAGTACCACAAGGCAAGCCATTGGCACACATAGTGTCCAAAGAAGGAATTTCACTTTATCTTGAGTGGGTGAAAGCATTCAAGGAGCTCCCCTTTTCTGTCAAAAAGAAAGGTGTTCAGTCCTTCTTGGGAAAGATAATTTTTTGTAGTAAATTTATTTCTAATTTTGTAGGAATAATTAGGCCAATCTCCTTGATGCTAAAAAGGGATCAAAAAATTAAATAGAAAAAAGAAGCCAGAGAGGCCTTTGAGAATGTCAAGGATGCTATTTCCTTAGCTCCTATGCTGGTCAACCTAGACTTATCAAAGGACTTCATAATGTATGTATTCAATAGAAATTCAAGCATTGCTACTATCTTAACTCAAAAAGATGATGAGGGTAAGGGAGAACACCCAATATCATTTCACTCCTAGACCCTGAAGGAATATGAGCTAAACTACAACTTTGTCGAGAGGTAAGCATTCATAATAGTGAAGGGACTGAAGAAATTCTGCCACCTAATATATTGCAATAAGGTGATTGTTTATGCTGCACATTCTAGTGTGCACGAATACATCATGGAGGGAGAAATCACCCAGAAAAGACTCAATTAGATTACCAAGATCCTCTAGTACAAAATCAATCTGAAGCCTACAAAGACCATTCAAGGAAGAGGACTATGTGAATATCTTGCACATGATGAATAAATGACCACCAAAGAAGAGCAACTGGAGGTAGTTCTAACAAATGAATTTGAGTTCGAAGGCTCCTAGATGATAGACAAAGTGAGATTTATGTACACAGGGAAATATCCATTGAGCCTTCCTTCTCAGAAGAGAAGATTTTACTGACTATAGAACAATGGATATGCACTCATCGAAGGAGTCCCTTTCAAAAGAAATTTCAATGGAATCTTATTGCACTAGGTCATCATAGTGAAAGCTAAAAGAATTATCGACACTTTCCACAGTAGTGCCATTGGCGGAAAATTCTCTGCTAAGACCACTGCCATCAAAATAATGTGCGTAGGGTACTTCTAGCCGGCACTATAAAATGAATCCTAATCCTTGGTAAAAGATTGCAAGGAATACCAGTTCTTCATAAAAGAAGGAAAAAATATGTGAAGCCTCTCAATCCAATAGTGGTGGATGATCCAGTTTTGCAATGGGGCTTTCACTTCATCCGAATGATCAATCCTGCCTCCAATGCCAGACATAAGTGGATCTTGATGGCCACTAACTACTTAACCAGGTGGACCCAAGTAGTGCCCCTAAAGATTGCAACAGAGGTAAAGATAATGGACTTCCTTGAGGGATTGGCGACGAGATTCAATCCACCCAAAACCATCATTTCAAACAATGGCAAAGCTTTCCTAGGCTTTAAGATATGTCAATTCACACTTACGCATGGCATATTCCTTAAAACATCTTCAAACTACTACCCATAGGGGAATGGCCTAGTTGAGTCAATGGACAAGAATCTAGTTTAAATCCTTAAAAGGATTGGGTCAGAGCACCAAAAGGAATGGCACAGAAACCTTCGGGAAACACTATGTGCATACCACACAACCCCTAAGAAACTACTCAAGACTTCACTGTATGAGCTAGTATGTGTAAAAGAGGCACTATTGCCTATTTCCATGGAGATTCTGGCACTATAATTGCTAAAACTATTTGAGGTAGAGAAAAATGGTTTCATGGAGGTTTAGCTAGTCGAGTTGCTAGAAGTACAAGAAAAGAGGGAAAAATCCCTAATAGCCATGACTAATTTCCAATAGGTGGTTATATGGTGGTTTGACAAGAAAGCGTCTGACCAAGGTCTAAGGTGCAAGGACTTAGTGACTTAGTGCTAAAATATAACGAAAAGGCTACAAATCTAGGTCAACATGGGAAATTTGATAGCCTTTGGGAAGGCCGGTTCAAAATAATTCAATGCAGAGAATATAATGCATTTGAGTTAGAAAATATGGAGCAAGAATCACTAGGCATTTTGGTCGTAAAAATTAACCTTAAATTATTTAATTAGGCTTGAGTTATCCTACCGATTTATATATGTTTATAGCACTTTTTCCTTTCTTTCCCTTTTGTTTTTGATGGCCAGTCTTTTTATCCATTCTTTAGTTCAAGGAATAGAAAAAAAGTAACGCATTATTGTGAAAAATGAGGAAACAACTTTGCATCTCAAAGGGTAGAAGAAAAATCAAGCACCCACATGTAGAATTAAATTGAACACATTTATGCTGGAAAAGAAAAGATAACCCACATTGCAGAATCCAAAAGAAAGAAGATATAATGGTTATTTAAAGTTATATTTTCATTATATATATGGTTTGGTATTTACATTTCCAAAATGGCCCAAGGGCCACGCTTCTAAAGTACATAGCTATATTCTTCTTTCTTTTTCATATATTCTACGATAAGCCTTTTCTAGGCATTTATACAAAAAATGCACAGACTAGTATGAGTTCTTACAAAATATATATGCATATGATCCTAATTTACTAACACTGTTTCATCCTAAATTATCTCCTTTACTTGTCATTTAATTAAATATCCCTTATTTGATTAAATTTATCTCATTTCATCTCTTAGTTAAATAAATCAATTTTATCTGATTAAGTCATCCCTTTAATTAAATAAATCAACTTTATTTAATTAGACTCTAAGGACATCTCCTTTAATTAAATAAATTAACATTTATTTGATTAAGGCTAACACCATCTCCTTTAATTAAATAAAGCAAAATTTATTTAATGAAGTTTAAAATAATTATTCCTCTCACTTTGATTTATTTAAATCGTAAAATCTAAGTCAAATTGTTAAATCAGCTAATCTCCCTCTTAATCAAATCCTGATTAATGCTAATCTTTAATTTTGCAACTTGTACAATAAATCAATTTATTTGATTTCAAACAGGAATCAAAGGGGCAATATTCTTCAAACCAAAAATCTCCCCCAAAAAGGACTTGTCCACTCCAACAAGGCATTAAAAGCATCTTACATGTCCTTTTCCTTGAGCCAAGTGGCATTAAGTCCATTTTATTCTCCCTCCAACATGTCACTTTCAAATTTAAAATTTGAATCTAATGGCATTTATCATGCACATTGATGAAAATGTGCTCCACTTCTATTCAATAGTATGTTGACAAGTGGAACATTGCCATTGGTCCATCTTTAATCCCACATTCATCCTATTCTTCAATCCTCCATCCTTCTTCACTATAAATAGAGGACGCCTCTATTGTATTTGATCATCCACAATCCATGTAAAATCACTTTGCTCATTTGAATCCACCATTATCATCAATATCATCCATATTGCATCAAAGTTTTCATAGAGTTTCATCAATCATAGCAAGGTTATCAACTTTTTGAATCAAGGAGCACACAATCATCATCATCATCATCAAATCTTTACAAGGAATTGGGAAAGGTATTCTTTCCACATCAAAGAAGCACTAATTCCCCCATGGGATGCTAGTTTGAGTGTCTTGAATAAGATTTAGTATCTTTATTTGAATTTATTGGCTTTGTTTCTTGTTCCTTCTATTTCAAATGAATCTTATGGGGAATGCTAATTTAGATGTGTTTATTGACTAACATTATGTTTTTTGTCCATGTTTGAATAGGTCTAGATTGAGCATTCACAAAAGAAAAAGAAAAAATAGGGAAGTCTTCAATCTACGACATGTGTGACAACAAAAGGCACATCAATGGCAGTATCCACAATTTCTTCATCGATGGGGGAATCACCAAAAAAAACAACATCAATCATGGGAGCAATGGAAAGTGACAAAGGGAACACTAGGTTCTTGAAGTCTATGTACTAGTCAATGTCATAAAATGGCACCACAAAGTATATGCGGAAGAGGAAGTGAAAAGCACAAGTGACCCTTTAGCGGTGCTCATCCTACAACTAGAGATGAAAACCACTTAGGAATGGTAGCCATGGTATGACCACATCTTCTTCGATGTATCTCTTGAGGTTGTTTGCCATTGGCAAGCCTAGTTCAAATGCAGCGTTCGCCACTACCTCTCCAAGGCCGTTTAGATAATTTTTTTGAAAAATTTCTTTCACCAAACACAGAACCAATGGCTTGGGAATTGCAATATCAAGCATAGAGGCAATGAAGTGCGAGCACACATTAGTGTTAACTCAGTACTTATCTTCGTATTCTAGGCAATCATGTCCCAAAACCCATTTCATGGCTATGATAACATGTGAATGCTTATTTTTTGTCATCCTTTTCAAGTGCCTAGTTGAAATCTCACCTAAAAATTATGTTTGGGATTTATGAAAAACTATCCTAATTGGGGTATTCATGTTGGAAAAAACTCTACAACTATCTTAAAACTATCTTTGCAAATTTCCAAAGTCTAGCTTAAGGAAATACTACACAACTACTAATGCTAAATGCTAGGCTAATTACCTATTGCCAATTTTTCCTCAATCACTAAGTGTGATTTTGCTACTACATAAGTGTCTATTTTTAGAAAACTTGAAGAGATGCATGATTATTTTTTTACCATAAATGTGATGCTAATCAAGTACCAACTTGAAAGCCGTGATAGGCCTTGCTCAAATTTCCCACCCAATTGCATCTGCTAAGTATGGCTTGCTACATGCAAAACTAATAACGACTAATTAATTAGCCTAATCTGGTGGCAATAATTAGTAGTATTATGCATGGCCAAATGCTGAGGTGCCATTCTCTACTTGTTTTGTAAACTCCAAGATAGAACTCATATATTTTCTAATGTTGGTCGCATCTTTGGCTCAATCATTCCTTTTGGGATATTAATTGCCAACACATGTAAACACCTAAGCTGCTAGCTAATCGTCGACTCAAGTTCCAATAAAATTGTGTTGTACAACATGATTACCAATTGTAATTATCAATTATTTTCATTTCAAAATGGAAAGTAATTCATTTTGAACAAGCCAAAAGGTTCGCGGTACATGCTGAATTAAATGCTAAAAATTAACTCTTGTCTATCACCCAAAAAAAAAGATAGAAAGTATTGCATGCAACTGTTAAGGATTGTTAAATCTTTTTTGATACCCTACTCAGAGCAAAAGAAATTTTTAGTGTGGAGTCGAGGTAAAAATTCAAAAAATTCTAGCTAAGTAGAAGCTTCCAACAAAGGAAAAATGGGAAAAAGTTCACAAAAAGATGCACGGGGAGATAAAACACATAGCTTGTTTAATGCTATGTGAGTAACAGAAACCATCTATGTATTTGAAGAAATTTCTTATACTATGATTGGTGTACCAGATAAGCCAAAGTGGGTGAGCACACGAGAGCTTAGAAAGCCCCAAAACCATAAAAACCAGGCCCTAATCAAGGAAGAATAGGATAATATTCATGATCCCTATCTTGCAAAGAACCTTAAATCTTTGAGGGAGGTGGCCTGTGAAAGGATGAAGATATACACCAACTCACTATCATCGGCACAAAATATATGGTTCAGTGGACTCACATAGTATATGTTCTTGTCTATGGAGTATTGCTAAGAGCTAGTCGATGCGTCCATCAAACATTTCAACTTGAGCATCAACACTATCAAGGGCCAAACATTGAAGGTTAATATCTTCCTAGGAGCTATTTGGAATATGTTGTGCATCCCTGACTAGAGCTACAGAAAGGAAGAAATAGACACATTCGCTCCTACAAAGGCATAAAACATATGGAAAGGAATGTAAAAGGTTCTGGACTTTTATAACAAAGAAATCAAAAGGATTGAGGCAAACAATAAGAAGCCACCAAAGATCCTAAAACAACATGATGCTTTCTCCACGGACTTGTAGGAGGCCTTCTTAATGTTTTCATTTTTTTGTGGTCTGGACACTGACAAGGAAGTGCATGCATTTTAGTTGGGTTCAAGATTCCAGTTTCATAGGAAACACACTTTCTTTTGGTATGATTTTTCAAAATTTCTCATTGGTGAGATGATAAGGAAAATAAAGGACTACCCAACACAATAGAAGTTTAGGTTTCCCTCCTTTCTTTCCCATATGTTTTTACACTAGAACCCCAATTTCTTCAATAGGCATGTGGAGTTGGCTATTTTTTATGAGAAAGGAAGAAGAAAGCTAGATTCTATATGGACTCCTCTCCTCTCCTCTACTTATGATTATTATGCATTTTCAGATTATTTCTTGAATCTGATTTTGTAAGATTTGAAAGGAGAGGATGGTATTGACTAACTCAGCAAGGAGCAGACAAGGCATATGCAAAACTTCATTTCCAAATGGAACTAGTTTTTTGGAGTGGATTTCACATTCATTTGGCTATGAGGCTTCACTGGGGAACCATTCTGGCTTCTGACATGTGTTATCAATTGAGTGCTATTCCTCGAAACGTTTTTCCAAACGTCAATTATTGATATTACCTTTTGTAGAGGAAAGGCCAAAGAGAAGTGATTTTTCAAATGCTTGATAAGCTTTAAATCAGTGGCCCTGAAGAAAAATAAAACTTGTTGTTGCAAGATAAGTTGTCCCATCTAGTGTTGGTAATGATCTACAACACATGGAATTACAACCCTTTCAATGATATAACAAATGAAAATATCAAGGTGACACATAGCCTTCAACCTTACTGGGATAAAAGGTGCAGTCTGCTAGAGGATCAAGATGAATTATTGGTTCACCTAATTCAAATTCCTATGGATGATAGTAGGTAGTCATGGCATAAGTTCTACTTTTTTGTGATGAATTGTGATGAGAAGCAAAAAATGGGAGCCACCGTGTACAACAAATTATCAAAAGAAGAGGAATGGAGCAAAGAAAGAATCAGGGCTTTCTAGGTATACCACCAAGAGACCAAATGACTGGATGCCTCTTATGGAATTGTGAAATTAGATGAAAATTTTGATAAGTTGTGGGATAATGAGCATCTGAATCTTGACTCAAGCATTGATGAGGGTGACGACTTCAATGAGGAGTTCAAAATGCCTATGGAGGAGGAAGTAGAAACGTCATCAACCTTCACTCAATCAAACAGAAAGGAAATAGAGCAACCTACCTATGTTGCTTCAAATGTGTGAATGAATATATCAAGATCCTCGCAAAAACTCACCTAGGCCATGAAAAAAATAAGAGTGTCCCAAAAACAACAGTCAGAGACTATGGAGATAGAAGACTCCCCAGGCCTATTGAATGACAACACACAAAATCTCTTATCAGAGAAAGTTCATAGGAACCTGCCATAAGCCAGGTTCTTGCAACAACCCAGGAGCTTGAAGTAATTGAAGAGCTAGCGATGAGTTAGGTACCACCATCATCCAATTAGTAGGTAATTTGTGCTCCCTCTTCTCTTACTTATCAGTCTTTAGTATCCTTCGCTATCTTTGAGTGTGCCCCTCACTACAAGTGTTGGACTTTCCTTTTTCACTTTTTCCGTAATGGTCATGGGAGGTTTCTCCCAATTCAACCAATCAAGGCCATTTATCTTGACACCTTTGTGGACTCTTACATTGATCGCCACTGCCCAATATCTTCTCGTCTCTCTTTCTCCAAGTTCAACCACCATTGGTACCCCTATTGTTACTAGTGCCTTGGGTCCAACCCAATTTTCCCAGAAAAAAGACTCTACAATGACTACTCTATCACTGTAGTAACCAATGAGCCCTCCCACTAGTTCATAAATCAAGCTTTTGAAAATTCCTCATTTCTCCTTGCAGACTGTCACTCTCGCAAAGAGGAAAATGATTGGTCCTGCTACACTTACGTTCACTTTT
Source organism: Sequoia sempervirens (assembly GCA_007258455.2). Taxonomy (NCBI): domain Eukaryota; kingdom Viridiplantae; phylum Streptophyta; class Pinopsida; order Cupressales; family Cupressaceae; genus Sequoia; species Sequoia sempervirens. The sequence continues at coordinate 337,151,410 of VDFB02000017.1, forward strand.
TCCCTACCTCCCAGTTCACCTTTCATAGGTGAGATAGTTTAGTTGTCAAGACAATTTGTAGCATAGGGTGAAACCAACAAACAAGCATAGGCTCTCAAAATGTAAAAGAAAAAGGCTAAGGATGACAAGAAGTTAGTAGAGCCAAAAGTGTATATAGTTTACAATGAATCTCATGGAATGCTAAACTTCCCAATCATGTATCTGAATGTTGTCAAAACACAAGGGGAGATGTTGCTAGATGATTACAACATGTATGCCATGGGATTTAATCTAAAAGTAGTTTGACCATAGGACAAGGTAGAGCTCATGGAAGAAATGTAGATGGTGGTGACAACTGACTTCCTCAGGTCCGACCATCAACTAAAAAAGAAACATGAAGGGCTAAAGCTTGTGAAGGAAAGGGTCGATTTCCTGTAGATAAGGGAGAAATCATTGGAAGTAGATGTTAAATGCTTATCAGAGAAAGAACATGTAGTAGAGATAGAGTAGAAAAAACTCCAAGAGGAACTTGCGAAGTCCTAATCCATTGATCCCACCCTATTCAACATGTTGCAGAAAAGGAACCAATAATATCATAAACAATTAGCCCTAGCACCTCACAGAATCTACAATAAAAGAGTGAGGAATTAGAACTTCAGTGTGCTCGACATGAACAAAAACTATAATAGAAGGATGTAGACTTTGAGGGCCAAAAGGCCTAGCTGGAAAATGATCTCCAGGAGACAAAGTATTCTCTTTAAACAAAGTTGGAAAACCACAACCGGACCGAGGAGAATTGGTCTAAAGAATCGGGTCACATCTAGGAATAGCTGGCATCTGTAAATAAGAGGATTGTGGAATTGACATAGGACGTTGAATCAAAGGATAAAAATATTTTCCTTTTAAAGAGTGTTCCGCCAGCCCCTGCTACCCAGCCAAACCTCATTCCAGTAGCTCAAAAAATATATGTTTCATACTGGAAAAAGGTCAAGAACTTCTACCTAACACTATAGAAAATGCCCTAGTTCATGTCATAGGAAATAATCTTGAGCTAGGAGGTCCATAGAACCATTGACAAATTTTCACAACTTATCACAAAAAAGGTTCTAGAGGCAAGATTTCTAAATAAGCTATATATGGTCATAGATGAGGACTTAGGAATGACAAGGATTGAGTATCAAAAGGTTTCTATCTTAATGGTGAAAAAATTCATCCATTTCCACTCAACCATCCTTCATCCTAATGTATGCACAACCACTTTCAACTAGACTATGGATAGCATGTGGGAAATTTTGATTCGACTGACTGAGATGGGCCTGCACTCCCTATTCCTTACAGATGAGTTAGTGGTCTCAACAGAGTAAATGGCGGTGAAGATTGAAGAGAAGCAACATGACACAACTACTTTATAGAGCTTCAACCAACCCCACACTGCAACAGATATTGAAGGAATCACTGAACCTGTTGCACGACTACTCTTCCAATTTGAGTCTAGAGTTGGTTTACCTACGATGTTTCCTTATAAATAAATGCTCGATCTAAGTGGAGTGCAAGAAAATCTGCATGAAATATTGAGACCATCCATAGATGACTAGTTGCCTCTACAGGCTGCTATTTCTAAGCTCTAACGTCATCACCTAATGGATAGGGCTTTGGTCTGTGAGCTAGAGAAAAATTTGGGTTCTTCATTCTGCAAGCAAAACTCCCTTGGTAGTCACCAAAAGCTATGAATATACAATTCATCAAGCTCTCTTCGAGTTTTGCTTTTGCTAATTATCAAACAATGCCTCAAATAAACATCAACAACCCTTTTTAATAATGATCACTGGCTTTTGCCACATGTCTCTTCGATGCTCTCTGAAGGGATTCTTCCCTTCACTTTTCAACTAGCCCTTCCATGCTCCCACATGTCATCATCATGTACACTTAAAGGATACTTCCCTTCACTTTTGAGGTGAGCCTCGTCTACACGCCACGTAGCCTTTAATTGCATATGCTTTGGCAGACCCCACAGTTGGTGCTAATAGAAGGAATGCTTTTGCGTGTCTTCCTAGTGCAAACCTTCAATGGAGAAGGGAAGGAATGAACCACAAGCCACAAAATTCTGCCATTCTTCTCTCTGGTAGATATTCTATCAAAGGGAACCTAAGAGTGAACTACAAGTTGTGATATGCTGCCGTGTGTTCTAACTACCTAAATTGGGTGGTGACACTTGTCTAAATGGGAATTTTCTAGGACCACTGCCATCATTCACAGAGGATGCACTTGGCTATGGAGAAACCACATGCCATGGCCCAAATCATTTTTGTTGCAATGGATGAGGAGAATCATTGCTACTACATCATTGCTCAGGGTATCGAATCTTTTTTTTTACTACTCACCAGGCAGTGGAATGTTGGTTATATATACTACTCCTTGCTTCTGAAGAAGGGTTCTAGAGTTCCAAAAAATACAAAGATTTTAAAAAGACACAAACCTTTTCATTGTTATGAGATTATTGCAAAAAGACTCATAGACTGTGCCATTATTGTATTGAATGGTTCATTTGTAGAAATTCTATAATTTTAATGCAAGTTTGTTGGTTTAGATCATCTATTTGACTCCTCTTTTAAGTAAATGTGTATGAAAATTATTTTATGCCATTAAATGAATTATTTAGACTTCAATCTTTAATTTTTGTCATTCTAGGACATAGAAAACTATTGAACGGGCCCTTAAATCATATTTGAAAGATAGATTTACTATGCCTTATATATAAATCTTGGTGAATCACCTTAGTTAGATCTTTTATTTTTATAGCTATTTTGTTTTCCCTTTCCAAAACCCTAATTACAAAATAAGTCAGCTTCTTTAAAAATCTGGAGGTTACTTAGTTTAGCACAATTGGTCCCCCATTAACTGAGTTTCCCATAAAGGATTGTTACCTTGCCAATTTTTGGCATCAACAGTTACATTGGTGAACTCGACGTGAAGACACAATATTTGAAAAAAAATTGTAGAAATTTTGAGTTTTACAAATATAGGTACAGTGACGTATTTGTAGTACAAAGAGAATTAATCCCGTGAGTCACATATGAGTTTTGTGATGCATCTGAAATCCCATGATGCATTTGTGCCTCCTTGTGACACATTTGATTAGTAAAATAATTTTTTGATTTCCAAAATTCTGAATTTTAATTTTTAGTTGTAGTTTTTATTATGACCAATTTAGGGTTTGCAGCGTGTGTTTTTGAGGAGCTAATAAGTGTTTGTAGGATGATTCAAAAAATACAAGTATTCAAAACTTTTTGTAGGATGATCAATGAAGAAAAAGATTGAAAATCCTAAGGTGTGATTTTGCAAGATGTTGTCGAAGACTAATTTTGAAATAGATTGTCTGATTAGATAAGATCATTGTCATTTTGGCTTAAAATTAATCACTATCTACTATGTTTGGTGTGTTCACACAATTTGTTAGATGAGAATCTGATTCAATAATAGTAGTATCCTCTCCCCTTGTGCACTTGTGCAATCCTGGGTGTAAGAGAAATTGTTATTGACTCTAGAATTGGGCTTGCCATAGTGGGAAAAACTACTCACCCTAAGGGATGACCAGACTGATAACAAGCTAAAGCCAAGCCAATTCTAGCTGATATAGAAAATGGGTACTTGAGTAAAGTTCAAGTATCACTAGTGCGGATGCATCACACAAACAAGTGAATCCCTATAAACCCTCTAGAGTGTAACCTCTACAGAGTAGGATTCCTTCTTATTGGATCTAATCTTGCCTCACACGTGGCCACTGAAATGAATTTCCTTATTAAAAAATCCAATTGTTTTTTGTTAACCATAACCCTTCTATCTATTGGTGCAAGAGGTCGGACCTTTGAAGTCATCTCACATTGATATGATTCTTAGTAGAGATGAAAATTTTTTCTTGGGAGATTCGTGAGAACTGAAACTTGGATGACCTAAGAAGTGAGTGTCATGGAGGGGAGCTAGTGTGGTCAAGCTTCTAATCATTTGCTCTTAATAAGCACAGCTGGGGAATCCCAAGTGAGAACTCAACAGATATTGTCATTGCTAGCCTTAGGATTGTAGTTTTCTTCTTTTGAATTAAATATTGTTCATGTGAAAATCAAAACTAAAGTGCAAATTTTTTTTAGTGGCTTTATTTTTCAAAATTTGATCACAAATAGATTAAGTCAAACTTGCAATTTACCAGAAAACCACATCTGTTCACTATTAAATTGCATTTGTCAAACTGAGTTGCATCTGTTAACTAGAAAATCACATCATTCAAAACTAAATCACATTTTTTTACCAGTAATTTGCATCTATCACATTGAGTCACATGTTCTTACTAGAACACCACATCTACTATACTGAGTCACATATGTCAAACATGTTAACACCTATGATACTGAAAAAACCACATTTGAAACCCCCAATGATGCATCTGATCTAGTGAGTCTTATTTGTATTCTTGAATGATGCATTTGTCTGTCATAGACCCAAGCCTTATTTTACCAATAAATAGTCTCTAATACTAAAAACCACATCTGAAAACCCTTGTTAAGCATTTGATTTTTTGAGTTGCATTTGTATTCTGGAATGATGCATCTTCCTGTCACAGACGTGAGACATAGTTTACTAGTAAACCGCATTTGATATTAAGAACCACATCTGTTAGTTTCTAAGATACATCTATAAAATTGAACCACATTTTCCTAAGAACCAAAAAACCAAAACTCACTATCATAATCTAAAACCAAACAGTCACACCAGTCTTTGATTTATCCTTTCACAGTGACCTCTAAACAAAAGCCAGTGAAATTTTCTTATATTTTGCATGATTGCATCCTTTAGTATCATTTATCCATAGCGATAGGAATCCTAGTTGCAAAACTTAGTTACATCTTAGGAGTCTTTACTACCTTTAGATTGATCAAGCTTTTAGGAAAATCACTTTTGTAGACTTTAGAATAGGTCAACTTTCCATGCTTTGGTTAAACCCTTGCTTCAACAAAAATTGTTATTAAACCTAGTCACATCAACATATCTTTTTTCCTCTACGTGAGTCCTTCTAGCTTATTTTTCTAGTCTGGGAGCTCACCTTCTCTTTTTTTCCTAGTCCTACAAAGGTCCCTTGACAAACTAAATTGAAGCCTAGGTTGAAATTTAGGTGGTTGCTTACCTCTTTCAAAATCTCGCAAAAATTGATTACCCTTAGAAGCTTGCTTGGAATTTTCCATACTTAGACATGGTCATCCTAGGAAAACATCATTTTAGGCATTCCTTATTTTCCAAAAAATACCAAAAAAAAAAAGTTGCATTCATTCCTTATATCTAGAAAATCCCAAAAACATAGACTAGAGTCATACCATCCATAGACATAGGTTTTGCATCACTTGCATTTTGATCTTATCTTACATGGTAGAAACAAGGTCCAAAAGGAAAGAGAGATAACAAATGGCTGATCGAAATGACTTCATCAATCCATTCACAATCCCCTTTCAAGGGACATCCACATCGAGACCCCACAAAACTTTATTAGACAAATTTGTCACTAGGGATTCACAAGGACACATTGTAGTTGGAGACTTAGATGCTACTACACAAGACCCTGAGTTTGCCTCTTTTGTAGATGAGTATCTAGAAAATGATCATCAATGATAATTAGCTAAATTTCTAGCAGAAGGTGCCATGTTACCTCCTAGATTTGACATCTGTACTTTGAGAGCTCAACCTACTCAAGGGACAAATACAATGGCTACTAGTGCCACTATATCTCAAGTAATTGCAACAATTCCATTTGGTGTACCTACATAGAGTGCTACAACAATACATATGTCACTATTTGGTACCTCTAGCATGACATAAGGTCTTAAATTCACCATAGGGGCATCATCTTCAAATCCCTTTGGTCTTACTATTAGAAGCAAAATACCTAAAATGACAACTACTCTACCAAGCATTAACGTTACTAGTACCATACCATAGAGAACTGTTATTCCAAACATTAATGCTATAGTACCATAACATAGACAATTGTTATACCAAGTGTTAATGTTACTAGTACCATACCATAGATAATAGCCATACCAAGCATCAACATCACTAGTACTATACTACGAATAGGGGTCTCACAAACTAGAAACATACCCTCAATTCAATATGGAAGTCGAGAAAATCCTTCACATAATGTCCCCATTCCTAATCAACCAATGTCAAGTCAAAAACCATTCACACAAATTCCAAATCAAAACCCATTCTCACAAATTCTAAATCTATACCCACTCACTCAAATTCCAAATCAAGACCCATTCTCTAACATCCCAAGTCAAAAACACACTTTTCATGCAAACACTTAACCAAAACAAGTCACAAAATATTGGATTACAAAACATGTGCATAGACCCAAACAATCCAACTAACACATCATTAACACGAGTTGACATCCTGCAAACACAAATGCAAGCCCTTCAAACACAAATGGATAATATGGTGGTGTCTAACAAGAGAGCTCTTTTAGAAAAGGACTTATGTCCATTTCCCTTTGGCAAAGCATTATACATGACACCTTTCCCACATGGGTATGTTATACCAAACTTTCCCAAGTATAATGGAAAGTGCAATCCTATCAAACACACAAGGGAATTTTCCACAATGTGCATAGATAAAATAAAAGTTTTAATCTTATTGAGAATAAAACCAAACAAAGAACACCAAGTACAACACATTCATATTCACCCAATTTTGTATCTACTAATATATACCGAGAACTACAAATGGTATTTTTTCATAAAATAATAATAAGAAAGATCAATATTTATTGAAACATAAATGTATAACTTTACAAACTCCACATGAGGGGAAAAAGATTAATTGAAATATAGAAAACTTTAGTCATAAGAAAAATATGATGTAATATATTTAAATATATGGGAAAAATAGGATTCTTCTCAAATCGCATGTCCAGGTCATTAAATATCTTTTTAAGACTGTAGGAATTAGTCGGGTATCTGTCCACCTATAAATTGCAATGTGTCTAGTAAAATTTTTGCACATTACCATCCCCAAGTATCTTTTTAAGACTGTAGGAATCAATTGGGTATTTTCCCCCTTATAAACTATAAAAGACTATAGGAATTAATTGGGTATCCATCCACCTATAAACTATAGTGTGCCTAGTAATTTTTCACATGATTGTCCCCCTATAAATTGCAATGCACATGACCGGTGACGCTGGCGTGACATGCCCTTTGGTACCACAGTGATGGTGGAGAGAAAAAACTTCATGATCTCTTTCCTACAACATGATGCTTTAGCCAATCAAGCTAGGTCAGCCACCCAATCAATTAAGTATCTTCAATCCAAAAAACAATATGTTTTCTTCTTTATCTCATACCCTTGATTTTAAACTAGGCTAGGGTCCCATAAATTTTTTTCATTATCCTAGAAAACTTGATTAAATATTATTATAATTATTATATACTTGAATAATAGAAATTCTCAAGGACTAAGCGATAATAGAAATTCTTCAATGTATTGGTGGAAGAACATACCAATAAATTAGAAGCAACAACAAAGTAATGAGGGTAGGAGAAATCATATCTACCATAAAGAATTTTTTTTTGCAACTTTTAGATTGGGCAAACATATTGATTAAATATTTCTATGGCCACATACTATTAAATTATTGAATTAAACTAGTGAAAGAGGAAAGCAAACATCAATATTATAAAAAATTGAATGGAAAACACTTCTCTATGGAAATCATTTAATAGTTGAATATGATGTTTTATTTCCATATTAATAGTTATTATCTATTAGAATCTTACTATTAAGAAATTGCTTATGTCATTTATGATCTGCAATTTGAATATTACAAAGAAAATGTTTTAACATGTTATGTATGTTATTGTTTATTATAAAATATAGGCATTTATTCATCATAATATAAACATTGATTTATAATAATATATGTATGTAATGAAATTTTACAATCAATGTTATCAATCAAAGTCTACAATCATGATCAAGGTGACATGAGAAAAAAAAATTGTAATCATGATGAAGGATCACATAATTTGTTTTCTAATATTGGTAGAAAACATTTATTTCATGTTTATGTTGATAACTACTAACTAATACCAATTTGTAGACATCGTGGTAGCAAGAAAGAGGAAATCAAAAAGAACAAATTGAAGGATATAGACTAGTTTATGAAAAGGAGTGAAATTGAATGTGATTGACTTAGATTATGGTAAATCTTGAATAAAACCACTTGAAAATAATATTGAAAATAATCTAATTAATCTCAATCAAAATAATAAGGATGTTACTATAAATTATGCTAAGCATCATGGGATGAAGATAAATTCAAATAGAAGGGAATGGGTACAAGAAGAAATGCATGGTGCTATTAGGTACTATTGAAAAATTCCAGAGACTGACATGGGGGGAGGGGGGTTGAATTAGTCTTATAAAAAATTAATCTCTTTAAGAACTTAACTCTTTAAGCACTAGACAACCTTCTTTACCAGATCAAAAACCCTTAATTAGAAACAAAGAATGGTATAGTAGTTTCAATCCTTAGCAACTTCAACACTTTTTAAACAATGAAAGATATAGTGAAATTCTACTTCCAACCAGATTAGAAATAATGAGAAACACATGCATATATAGAACACTAGATTTACATGGAAATCCCAATGAGGGAAAAACCATGGTGATAGTTTACTCACAATCTAAGGCTCACTACCTCAAAGAAAGATACAAAGGACTTGTTGGACTAAAGAAAACACAACTTCAAGAGAAAGATAGATGGGGCTTGATGAGATTCACTATCTTAGAGAAAGGTACAATATGATTTAGAGAGAACTACAATGATTTTCAACACAATACTCTGTTAACTGAGATGTTACATCACAATTATTCTTTTCTTAAACACACGTTAGCACTATCATTGTTGGATACTAAATACAGTTTGCACACACACCTTTTGTACTTGTACAATTCTTCATATTGTTGCATCTGAAATGATCTTGCATTTATATCCATCACAACACTTTGAAACTTCATTTAGGTCGACCAAGAAAAGGATAAACAATGAATTCAACTATTCAACCACTAAGACATAATGTGGTCCTATCTAAAAGATCAAGAGGACCAAAAAAACTCTTAACACTTCTTCCAATTTGATCCAAGAAAATTTACAAGCTAGGTCACATAAAACTAATTTGGTATAAAGGAAATGTGTGGATGAAATATCGAAGCATTTAACTAGTCAGCCCAAAAACATACATCCAATTGAGTTTTCTTTATGTGGTGCTAAGAAAGATAAGTTAGGATCCAAATCTATCATAACACATCTTCCATTGTTATATAGATCAACTTCCCAATCACATGACATAAGAAAAGAAACAATCACTATTAGCCAAATATCCAAAAATATTCCAGAAAACTAATGAACACAAGGAAATAGGGATTGTGCCCACCTTTTAGTAGATGGACACATACAAAATGGGTCCTATTTCTACTTATTTCATTCAAGGAAACCCTGGAGATCTCAATCTAATGGTTAAATTGAGAGAAGGTATTTCTATAAGGTCTCCTTGGGTGTGATTAAAGAAAAAGGGGGGGTTCACCACTAAGTAGAGGCTTAGAAAGAAACAAATGAAAATGATATGTAAATCTAGCTATGTATCCTTGGAAATCAAACTCAAAATTTGAATGATAAATTGAGAATGAATAGAGGTGCACTTGGAAAGCTTGAGATGTCTGAAACAAGGTTTGTAATCATAAAATTATGACTTTTGATGCACACACTGACTCATACACCAAGCTGGGTGATTTACTCCTAGTTTAGGGTTTCAAGGCAGAAATGGGAATCTAAAACTGGTAAAGTAGGATCTATAAAAAATATTTGAAAAGTGGTATATTGGGACTCATACACCAGTTGTGGAAATTTAGTACTAGTATTAGGGTTTTTCTATAACTATGGTATCCTCTATTGATCTACTATAACTTCTTTCCTTTTTGATCTTTGAGTCTGAAACCCTGAATTTTGACTTGTAGGTGACTTTCTATGAGGATGACAACTCCTTGACAACTTTGACAACTTTCTTCAATCTTTCAACTTAATCTTGAAAGGATCTTTAAGCTAAAAAAACCTATATTTTCAATCACATGTAGAGGATAGAAAAATTCTTATTTTTTAGTGGATAGGGGTTTTCCTTGGTCAAACCACATTTTGGTAATCAAACCTTGAAATGAATAGAAACATGAAAGGAACGATGAATGAAAAAAATGCAATGTCGCAACTCACCAAACCCTTCAAACAAAGGTTCTAATATTGTATGACATGGACTCAATGAATGTGGATCTTCACTCTTGATTGTTGACATGAATCTTGACTTTAATGCTTGCTTGAATCATAAAACCCTACATCACAAATGTTAGCTAAAAAAAATGATGCATCATGACTTTGACATGATTCTTTTATCTTGAATATAGCTCCAAAATGCTTGATACTCAACTCTTGAATGCTCCTAAATTGATAGAATGCTTAAATCACATTTTCTCATGAAAATTGCTATGAGAAAATATGTGAAATAACCTTGTATTTATACTTGCTTATGTGAAATTTCTTGAAATTACAACACTACAAGTTGACATCAGATATAGGAGAATAAAATCCAACCATGAATTGAATTCAAAATAGGTCCAAGCTAACTGAGAATCATATACTAGTTTGGGCATATGAGTATTAGTAACCTAGGCTTGGGACAAATTTTAAGTAAAGTAAAGTTCTATGCCAAATTCAAGATCATGCTCCAAAAACTTAGGTGGGACCCATATGCCCAAGGTGGCATATGTATCCTAGATAACTAAATTTGGAACACACAACCCAAGATCATTAATTATGATTGTTCATTAGTTAAGTGTTAGGATTATCCTCAAAGGGATGTATTAAATAAGGCTTGTGAATACAAAATAAGATCGAATAAGGCATAAAGATTCCAAATTTTAGTAGGGAGGACCCAAAAAAGTATGAAAATGTAGAGGGATACATTTTTATACATTGCATTTAGCCCCCATTTTAGTAAGATAAGGAACTTTCTTCAAACTCACGCTAAAGTAGACAAATCATATCAATAGGGGTACAAGTGTACCAATGCTAGTGAGATAGGATGACAACGATTAAGAGGTTTACACAAGCCCCCAATATTAAGATCTATGGAAAACCAACATAGAAACAAAATAAAACACATGAAAATAATGTAAGGAGAAATAACAAGGTGCAAGAATACACTACGAAAGACAAAAAGGAAGAAAAAAAAAGAAAAAGGGGTGGTGGATCAAGCCTCAACCATTTTTCCAGCATGATGTTGATTAGATCTAAGATTTTTTTCCAAAAAGTTTTACAAGTGAAACACAGTGTCCACTATGCAAAACAAACACATGATCACAAGGGCTAGTGGAACCTTAGGTCATCCATTAGGTGAGCCCCCAACGAGGCTCAAATGCATGTGGTCAGTGTGCACTCACATAGACAAGCAAGTGGCTAATAGAAAGAAATGCCTAAGTTCGGCTCCCGTATGGTAACCATACCAAAGCTATACCTCCTGATAACTTTGAAAATATGCCACACAAAATAAATAGTAGGATCCATGAGGCAAGAAAAACCTCGTATTCTTGACACCCATGAACAAACAAGATGTATCCATAGACAAGAAAAGTGTGTTATGCAAGGTGGCCATATAACAAATATTGTAAGTGTAAGGTACATTCAAAGGAGTTTTTCTTATTTCATGTAAGGTCTTAAATTAGTGAACATTATTCTCAATGTCTCCAAGAGAGGACCAATCAAAGAATAGAATATTCACAACTCAGGGGAAGCAATGTGTCACATCAAGCCACTAAGAGGAATATATTATGAAAAGATAGATCACGCTCTTGAAATACATCACATCCAATGTCACCACAAAGAGAAAGATGCATCACACAAAGTAAGAAGACTACACAATGAAACACGAGTTGTAATAATGCAAAATAATAATGCCAATGTATGCCCCCACTTTAAATAAATTGCTAAACACCATGTGAGAAATTACTTTAAAGTAGCAAATGATAAACACTAAAAATAAAGAGGGCATGAGAGCTTATTTGGAAATCCCTATGCCAAGTCATATGTTTCCAAATATAGATACATCATGAAAGGGGTTGCCCCTAAAATGAAACTCCAAACACATGAGAGATCCATGAATTTAGGGTCAGTATGTCTTTTATACAATGTTTTTAGAGAGCTTAGAACTATCATCATTCCCCAAATATGCATTAAATAGGAAGAAATATAGAAAGAGAGTGACAAAAAAGAAAATCTTTCAGCTCAACATAGAAGAGACCTAAATGTCTCAATGCCTTGTGTCATCCCCAAAAGGAAAACACAAGACAAGGAAAAGATAAAGGACAATATTTTAGGTCAACATGTAAGAGACCTAAATGTCTTGATGCCTTGTGTCATCCCCCAAAAGGAAAACACAAGATAAATAAAAGATAAAGGAGAAGCTTTACAACATATAGAAGAATGTAGATACAAATAAAGGAATGCCACAAAGAGAGATGTACATAAAATAGAACGGTATGGGAGATCACATTACACACATGCAATCACATAAAAGAAACATGAAAAAGAAAAGATTAGTAAGGCACAAAAGATTCAACCTATTAACAATTCATCCACATATGTATATTGTTCATTGTATACGGAAGGTGGAAAACTCACAAAAGGGACAACAACAAGTGTGCTACTAGGGTAAGTTTATCTAATTCTTGTCCCCACTGAGTGAAAGACAAGAATGAGTCAAGGTAGGTGATGAGAAAGAGCTCCTTGCAAAAAAGAGAATGATTTGTAATGAATGTAAAGCATTAATAGTGAGAAAAGTAAGTTTCTACAACTATTACATGGCAAGAAGCGTAATGAAATTCTTTAAGGGATTATTTCTATGATATCAAGCTTTTTAAATATTTATTTTAAAGCATGACAGTCATCAGTATTATGTCCAAGAATTCTATGGTATCAACAATGTGGAATGTTTACATTCTTAGGATATAGTTTAGGCTTTTCTCTCATGGGAGGTAATGTTATAAGTGCTTGGATTAGAAGTATGTGTAAGGTTCTCTTAGTGGAAGATGGCAGACAAGGGAATTTTAGTTTTTGTAATTTGTAAGGCTTTGGTTGCTTGCTAGATTCATGAATTTCTTGACTTAGATGTTGAGGAAAGCCTCAGATGATCCTATCATCCTTATCATCATTATGAGGCATTGGTTGTTCTTTAGGAAGTAGGACGCTTATGTTAGGAGGAGGATCTTGATATCCTATCACTTTAGTATCTTTAGTTGCTAGTTTTTTCTAAGATTTGATGAATTTCATGCTCACTTGTTATATTGCATCCTTGTTTGATTAGGATTGTGAATCCTTTTCCATAAGTCTCTTTTAGGTTGATTGATGTGTTGGTTACTTTTTTAACATAGGATGGTTGAAGGTTTGTTTGATTAGAGGTGCTAGGATCACCTATTATAGGGATCTTAGGTTCAATTTGTGTCTTAGTTTTAGGATCTAAAAGGACAAACATCTCAATTTGTGTTGTTTCATGGAAGGATAAAAGGATGCATTAGTCTCAAGGTTGTTAATTTAATCATTTATGAAGTTTTCCTTGCTATCATCATCTTCTCCAATGATTTCAACATCATGAGGAAGACATGCATTATGAGTTGATTCAGCACATGAGTGACTTCAATTGCATTAGGGTCATTTCCAAAAGCATAGCTTGACATATCCACTAACTATTTCAAGGACATCCAAAACTTACCAAAGAACATATCCATGCTGAAATGTAATGCAATGAATTAGAATGGAATACAATTTTTAGTTCCTAAAAAAGGTAAATTGCTAATTACACTATGGAATAATCTAAAAAATGAAATATTATAAATTCAACTTTAAAATTAAGTAATGCACAAAAAAACCAAATGAAATGAATGAAACAAAAACCTAGTAATCAAAAACAAAGATCTAACAATAGCGAATAGAAGCATAAAAATGGAGTTTCTAATGTTGAAAAATATGCATTCAAGTTTAACATGGGACTAAATTTCCCAGAGGGGTGTATGAGTCATGGTTAGGGTTTTTGAAGGGTTTAAATCCTCAAAAATAGTTAACATAGAATTCCCAAAAATTAGGTAAAACAACTTGTATTAGGACTAAATTGCCCAGATGATTGAATGAGTCCTAGAGATTAGGGTTTTAAGACTAAATTCAGAAAATGTTGAGTGAATGTTAAGGTTTACGGTTTGTATGTTCTCTTGACTATGTGTAATTACATATTTTAGATGAAATTCAATGATGCAAGATACAAAAATGAAACCTATATGCACTTTCACTAATGCAATATTTAGAAGCCTTAAATGAAAATTAACTAATGTAAGATTAATGCAAAGTTAATGTAAGCTAGATCTAGGAATATAATGCACTTTTGATAAGAATTAAGGTTTCCAAAGGATAGTTTCACAAAAATTAAACCAAGGAAATAGGGGGTTTTCCCACCTTTTAGGAGATGGAACACACAAGGTGTTGGTTCTATCTCACTTTGATTCATTCAAGGAAACACTAGAGATCTCAATCTAATGGTTCAATTGAGAGAAGGGGTTGCTATAATGTCTACTTGGGTGTGATTAAAGACAAAAAGGGGTTCAATACTAAGCAAAGGCTTAGAAAGAAGGAAATGCAAATGATATGCAAATCTTGCTATTTAAGCAAGGAAATCAAACTCAATATTTAAATGATAGAATAAGAAGGAGCAAAGGTGAACTTGGAAAGCTTCAGATATATGAGCCAAGGTTTGAAATCCTAAAATTATGAATTTTGATGCACACTAACACTCATACACCAAGCTAGGTGATTTAGTCCTATTTTAGGGTTTTAGGGCAAAAACTAGAATCTGTAACTTATAAAGTAGGATCTATAGAAAATGTTTAAAAACTGGTATACTAGGACTCATACACTAGTTGTGGTGATTTAGTCCTAGTATTAGGGTTTTGTTGAAACTTTGGTATCCTCTAGTGATCTTTTGTAACTTCTCTCCCTTCTGATCTTCTAGTCTAAAACTCTAAATTTTGACCTATAGGCGACTTTCCATAATGATGACAAATCCTTGACAACTTTAACAACTTTCTTCAATCTTGCAAGTTAGTCTTCAAAGGATCTTCAAGCTCAAAACACCTAGATTTTTAATCACACATGTAGAGGAGAGAAAAATGTTGATTTGGTAGTGGTTAGGGGCTTGCCTTGGTAAAACCCCATTTTGGTAATCAAACCTTGAAATGAATACAAACATGAAAGGAATGATGAATTCACAAAATACAATGTTGAAACTCACCAAACCCTTGAAAAAAATGCTACAATCTTGTATGAAATAGCTCCAATGGATGTGGATGTTCACTCTTGATTGTTCATATGAATCTTGACTTGAATGCTTTCTTGAATCATAAAACCCTGCATCACAAATGTTAGCTCAAAAATAAACATGATGCATGATGACTTTGACATGATGCTTGAATCTTGAATATAGCTTCAAAATGCTTGATAATCAACTCTTTAGTGCTCTTGAATTTCTCTTGAAATTCTATAATGCTTGAATTCTTAGATCACACAATCATGAAAATTGCTAGGGGAAAATATGTGAAGTATCCTTGTATTTATTAGTTGATAGATTATTTGTGTGAACTTTGGTTGGAACTTTTGTTAGTCTTCCTAGGTTTTGAGCCTTCTAGCATCAGGATTCTGGTTGGGAAAAAGGTGGTGAATTGTTTTTTGATTTTTAAATTCTAGCATCGATTTTCTAACTGGGAAAAAAGGTGGTGGATTGTTATTTGATTTTTAAATAAAAACCATTTGGCACACCGATAGGGAAGGCTAGTGAAATGGCATTAGCATTAATTGTTGTATGGTTTCCGTGTAGTGGCAATGGTTGTAATTAACACCTACCTTTAAAATCCTTGGAAAGCATACTAAATGTCTGTTCAATTTTTGATAAAGCATTATTGGGTGTCATTCTTTGGCTTTACCTTGTTGTTCAAGATAGCTATGAGTGAGGAGGGGAAGATTTTGTGAAGGTACAAGTGTGATCATCAGTTGTAGAATTTCTATGAAGGTGGTTGGATGTTATTTTGTGTTTTTTGTATGGGGTGATGGTTGCAAAAGTAGTACAAAAGTGTCAGTTGTGATAAGTCTTTGCCCATTTTTTGAATGCAATGGAGAAAGAAGGGAGCAAAGTGAAAGCAACCAGGAAGAGGTGCAGGAAGAGGTGTGGGAAGAGTTGCATATTGAAAAAATTGTTTCTCAAGTATTTTGAAAATAGTTTATGTTATTTTCCAAAGGGAATTTTTAATTGTTGTACTATAGCTAAGGCTCTATTGTTTTATTTATTGTTTCCATGTAGTCACGATGGGTGGAAGGAAATATGTTTTTTTTGCATTGGTTTGTTACTGTGAATTCATGTGTTTTTTGTGGGTTCTTTCATCTGGGTTACTGTTGAAACCAATTTTGTCTATGATCTATGTGTAGTCGTGGTGGGTGGAAGGAAATATTGTTTGTTTGTGCATTGGTTTGTTACTATGAATTGATGTTTTTGTTGTGGGGTTTTTTATCTGGGTCACTGTTGAAACCAATATTATTTCATTTATGGTTCACATTGTGTGGTGAAGGTTTTGAATCAGTTTGTTACTATGATATTTTTGTGTTTTGTGGGTTTTTCATCTAGGTCACCGTTGAAACTAATATTTTGTGGTGATGGTTGCAACACAATGAAATAGTTAATGTTATACAGTTTATGTTCTTTTCCATAAGGAAATGTTGATTTTTTGTTCTCTAGCTTAGGCTATATTGTTTCCTTTTCAATAAGGTTCTGTTGAAAAAAGACTATATAGTTTGTTGAAAAAAAAATTGTTTGATTTATGGTTCAACTTTTGCAGTGATGGTTTTGCATGGGTTTCTTACTTCTTTTTTTGTGGCTTTTCCCATCTGGGTGACTGTTGAGACCAATATTGTTTGATTTATGGCTTTCGTTTTGTGGCGATGGTTGCAATTCTCTAGGTCAGGCTATATTGTTTCATTTATGGCTTCCATTTTGTGTGAATGGTTGCAAAATAGTTAATGTTGTGTTTTTTTGTGACTTTTTTCTTCTAGGTTGTTATTGAAACCAATATTGATTCATTTATGGTTAACATTTTGTGGTGAAGGTTTTGACTGGGTCTGTTACTATGACCTTTCTGTGTTTTGTGGGGTTTTCATCTTGGTCACTATTGAAAGCAATATTTTGTGGCGATGGTGGCAATGTAATGAAATAGTTAATGTTATATAGTTTGTGTTGTTTTCTATAAGGTAGTGTTGATTGTTGTTCTCTAGCTTAGGGTATATTGTTTCCTTTTTTATAAGGTTTTGTTGAAATAGGACTATATAGTTTGTTGAAACCAATATCATTTGATTTATGGTTCCACTTTTGTGGTGATGGTTTTGCACAGGTTTGTTACTATGGTTTTTAGTGTTTTTTAGTTTTTCCCATTTGGGTGACTATTGATACCAATATTGTTTCATTTATGGCTTTCATTTTGTGGTGATGGTTAGAATGCAATAAATTAGTTAATGTTATGCAGTTCATGTTGTTTTGCATAAGGCATTGTCAATTGACTGTTGTCTACCTTAGGCTATATTGTTTCATTTATGGCTTTTTTTTAGTGTGAATGGTTGCAACATAGTAAAATAGTCAATTTTATAGACTTTATGTTGTTTTCCATAGGCAATTGTTGACCCCAGTTTTGAAGCCTTCTGGCACCCAAACTTCGGTTGGGAAAAAGGTGGTGGATTGTTTTTTTATTTTTAAATTGAAAGTGTTTGGTGTGTTGATAGAGAAGGCCAACAAAATTTCATCTATAATAATTTTTGTATGGTTTATGCGTAGTCACAATGGTTGTAAGTAACAACTACCTTTTAAAGCTTTGGAAAACATAGTGAATGTCTACACAATTTTTGATAGGGCATTGGTTTATGGCTATATTGTTTCCTTTCTAATAAGGTCCTATTGAAAAAAAGAAATTCCTAGGTTGTTGTTGAAACCATTATTGTTTCATTTAAGGTGTCAGTGTGTATGTCTATATATTCATTTCTTACATGTATCTTTGAGGTGATGCGTTTATCTATGGATATTTCCAGCTTTTAATATTAATATAGTTATTTGCTTCTTGTCTAGTTTGATTGTCAGATACTCTTATATCTTCATAATTCTTGTTCACCATTTTGAATGTGTATATATGTATGTGTGGGTGTGCATGTGTGTATATGGTCATTTTTGATAAGGTGTTGTTGAACAAAGAATTTCTAGGTTGCTTTTGGAACCATTATTGTTTAATTTAAGGCTTTTGTTTTGTGGTTATGGTTGCAATGTCATAGAGTTTATATTGTTTCATTTATGGATTTTGTTTTTTGTCAATGGTTGCAATGCAGTGAAATAGTTAATGTTATAGTATTTATGTTGTTTTCCATAGGAAATTTTTGAGTATTGTTCTCTAGCTTTGGCTCTATTGTTTCATATTTGATCCGCATTATAATAGTAAATTTTATAGAGTTTATGTTGTTATCCATAAGGCATTGTTGACTACTGGCCTATAGTTTTAGCTATATTATTTCCTTTCTGATAAGGTGTTGTTGGAAAATAGTATTTCCTAGCTTGTTGTTGAAACCATTATTGTCTCATTTAGGGTGTGAGTGTGTATGTTTGTAAATGTAATTTTTACATGTATCTTTGAGGTGATGCATTTATCTATATATAGATATATCCAATTTTTAATGTCAATATAGTTATTTTCTTCTTGTCTAGTTTGATTTCCACGTACTCTTATATCTACACAATTTGTATTCACTATTCTCAATGTTTATATTTTATTGTTTAGTGTTGTCTCTAGTTTTTTCTATATTGTTTCATATTCAATTTGCAGTTTAGTAGTATATGTCATAGAGTTTACATTGTTATCCATATGGAATTGTTGAATGTTGGTATATCTAGCTTTGTCAATATTGTTTCCTTTTTGATAGGGCTCTATTGGAAAAAATAATTTCCTAGGTCATTGTTCAAACCATTATTGTTTCATTTACGGTGTGAGTGTCTATGTTTTCATATGCATTTTCTATATGTATCTTTGAGGTTATGTGTTTATTTATATATAGATATGCCAAGTTTTCTATATCAATATGGTTGTTTGCTTCTTGTCTAGTTGTATTGCCACATAGTATTATATCTACACAATTGGTGTTCGTTATTTGAATGTTTATATGTATGTGTGGGTGTGTATGTGTGTATATGGTCATTTCCGATAAGGTGTTCTTCAACAAATAATTTTCTACATTTTTGTTGAAACCATTATTGTTTCATTTAAGGCTTCCATTTTGTGGTTATGGTTGCAACACTATAAAGTTTATGTTGTTTTCCATAAGGAATTGTTGATTTTTGCTCTCTAGCTTTGGCTATATTGTTTCATTTTTTAAATGTAATTAAATAGTGAATGTTATACGGTTTATGTTATTATCCACATGGCATAGTCAACTATTGTTTTGTGGCTTTGGCTACATTATTACATTTTTGATAAGGCCCTATTCAAACCAATATTATTTCATTTACACTTTTCGTGTGGTGCTGATAGTTGCAAGGAAATTTAACATCTGTAAATGTTGATAAATGTGTTAAATAGGGTGACATAACTATATAAACAAACCACCAAAAATCAAATGAGGACCATAGAGTAAAAGTGATACAAAACTATAAGCCACATAAACAATACAAAAGAAAAGAAGTCTTATCTTTTTTTGTTAAATATTATAAGTTGGTGTCCATTGTCTTAATATATAACCAGTTAAATGCATGTGTTTGTTGCTATGAATTCTTTTGTTAGTAAAGCCGAGTATATATGGATGTTGTCTACATGTAATTTCACATACATACATACCTACACATAGGAAAAGAAAAATGAAAGACTACAACAGATGGAAAAACTTGTGGAACACAAAAAGTTCACATTGAAAAACCCAACCAAAACCATCATCACAAGAGGGGAACCATAAATCAAACAATATTAGTTTCAACAAAAAATATAGTCTTTTGTAGAGTACAATCAACAATGTGTATATATATGCATATATATATATATATATATGCATATATATATATATATATATATATATATATATATATATATATATATATATATATATATATATATATATATATACATATATATATATATATATATATCAGTGTAGCTTTTGTTTTGCAACTACATATATATGTATTGCATTTGTTGGATGCATATGTAGGAATTTATTGCTTAGAAATATATAAAGACAAAAAGTATGTGTCACTTTTTTTGTGCTTCATTTCTCTTTCGCTGTGTGCAGATATGTATGTATGTAAAATTAGATGTAGAAAAAATTCATATATATTCCTCGCCATGTTTATTGTTTGTGGAAACTTAAGTTAAATACACCTTTTTAGTTATTATTTCTTTCATCCTCAAAAAAAGGAGTTAGAATTGTAGGTTGTATAGTAAGTGCAATAAGGAACATTGATTTCACCATTGGTTAGAGTGGTGGATGATGTATGTGCTATTTTGTGGTAGGCATACTTACATTGTCCAAAAATGTATTCAATGGTGATATCAATGTTTATTATTACACTTAATATATAGGCTATCATAGATATGAGTGTTGGTTGCATCTAATTTCTCAAATATACATATTTGCACATAGGGAAAATTATTTGGCAAACAACAAAAGAAGGAAAAACAAAATAAATTGTATAACATTAACTATTTTATTGCATTGCAACCATTGCCACAAAATGGATGCCATAAATAAAACAACATTGGTTACAATAGTAGCCCAAATTGAAAATCTCACAAAACACAAAAAATCACAATAACAAACCGATGCAAAACCAATGCCACCAAATGCAAACCAACCAACAAGATACATTGGTCACCACTATCAACAATGGTGAAACTGATGTTTGTTATTGCAATTAATATAGTTTGGACAACTAGTAGAGAAGGCCAAAAAAATTAGAATGGCGAGAGGCATGAACATTAATTGTTCTATGGTTTTTGTGTAGTGGCAATGGTTACAAAGTATGAAAATAGTGCATGTTCTTATCAATAAGGCATTGGTGGTTGTTGACCTGTGGCTTTAGTGGTGCTACTCCTCAATGCATATACACATAAAAATTCATTACAGACACATATAACTACACACATTTGTATGGACATGTTCTATGCACTCAAAAAATTCAATTGCATAGATATATGTTTATCTATATGGATTTGTAGATGTATACATTCAAGAAAACATCCCCACAAGCTTATGTAAGAAAAACTAGAAATACTGATACATTGTATGGAATTGTGTGATCAAAATTGTACCTTTAGAAAAGCTCATTGTTTTGGATTGCAACTCTGATAGTAGGCAAAGCCACAAAACAACACCCAACAATGCCTCATTGGAAATTGCACAAAATTTTAGTATGTTTCTTGGGGTTTAAAATGGAAAGTGTTATTACAACCATCACCACTACACAAAAACCTTAAAAAAATTAATGTTAATGCCACAATGACGAGCTTTTGTATAGCCATTGCCACCAATGCAAGCCATACAACAATCAATGTTGATGCCACAATGGTCAGCTCTTATGAAGGTGCAAGTTCGATCAGCTATTGTTAAGCTTCTGTGAAGGTGATTGGAGGTTATTTTTTCTTTTTTGCATGATGTGATGGTTGCAAAAGAAATACATCAAATCCATAAATCAAACAATATTTGTATTAACAAACAATACAGTCTTTTCTGAACAACACCTTATCTAAAATTGAAACAATATAGCCTTCTCAACAACACCTTATTGAAAATGAAATGATGTACCCTAGAAGCTACAGTGCAAAAAGAAAGAATGCCTTATGGAAATCAACATAAACTATATGATGTTCACTATTTTTTTGTGTTGCAACCATAGTGATAAAACAAAAACAATTAATCAAAAATTATTTTCCCCACCAACACCTTATTGATAATGAAACAATATAGCCAAGGCTAGAGAATAATAAACACTAATTCCTTATCAAAAACAAGAAAAAATGTATAAATTTAACTATTTTATTGTGTTGTAGCCATCACCACAAAACAATAGATACATACATATATGCACGTAGGGAATGATAGGTTGCATTAAAAATGTTATATGGAAGAGTGATGTCACAATTGATTGTAGTGATGGACAATGCCTTGTTTTTATGTGTTTCACTTTATTTCTCCTATGTACAGATATGTCTGTATGCCATACTACATGCAAACAATATTGATACATATTAAGACATCCTTGGAATGATAATCTATATTTTAACTATTGTATGGAACATTGATGCCCCCATTGATTGTAGTGATGGAAAATGTATTTCTCCTATGTGCAAATATGTATGTATGTCATAGTAGATGCAAAAAACATTGATACATAATGATTCCTATGTTTATTTGTTGGGACATTCTTGAATGATAAGCTATATTTTAATTTTTATATGAAACATTGATGCCACCATTGATCACAGTGATGGACAATGTATATTCTATGTTGGTTGTTTTGTAATAACATAGACTATTTTCAAAATTATTTACAAAGAGTTTTCTAAATGTGCCTTTTTTATATTATTTGTTTTCAGTCATATTGTTAATGTCTCCACATAAAATTTGATAGGTAAAAAATTTGAAATAAAAAATTGGGAATGGAGCTCATCAATCTTTGTTTCTTTAATTGAATCTTTGGCCCTTGTGTTGTTGTCACATAAAGATCATGGCTAGTTCTTGGCATTGCAACTCTGACCTTTTTAAAGAGAAACCCCAACAATGTTGATGGACTCTAGCTCTCCCCAGGTTGCTAGAAAACCCTTAGGTGTCAATCCCATAAGTCTGTTCCTTTTTTACTTTTTGCTGCTGACAATTGTATTGGCTCTTTACCATGTGCATCCAACAAACTATTAAAATTATTTGCTTGGATTAGAGACCCTTGTAATATATAGTTTGACTTATTTATATTTGAGGTATTTATGTGTCCTTCACCTTTTTGTTTGCTAGCCATTTGGGAGTAGCCTATGTGTAGCTATTTATGTGTCTTTCATTTTATTGGAGTTGTATATAACTCCATTTTTGTTATAATATTTTCTATGTGACATTCAATGATGATTGTCATCTATGTACAACACAATACTTTTTTGATTTAGCTTGAGTTTACCTACACACATAAATATCTACATTTATACTTGTTGATACATGTAATTGCATTTAAAATTACACACACACACACACACATATATATATTTGTACATGCATTGTAAAGTATAGGTGTGGATAGATATGTATGTTGTGCAACTCAACCTACAACTTTGCACTAAACAATTCCTTGTCCAAAATAACATAAAGTGTTGAAATACTTGTTGTGTAGTTTTCGCACACATGCGCTGTTCAAAGTAGGGACCCTATTTTTTGGTATTGTGCACTTGATCTTGTCACTTAGAATCATGCTTAAATTCTTTTCTTACTCTTACAAGTTGTCTCTTGAAGAAATCAATGAAAATACTAAGTATGGGACAAATTTTTGGTTTTTTGCAATTTTCGGGCATTTCCTCCTTTCGTGGAAATCCTTGATTTCCATCAGCCTCTCAAATTTCTAGAGGAAAATGCTTATAGTGCATCATCTTGGAAATCTTGGCCTTTTGTGGAATTTTTTGAACTTCCTTCATTCCTCTAGATCCCCGAAATTCAGTTTCATGCTATCATTTCAGTTCATTTAACTTTGTCGTATGATCACTGTAGCTCACATTTATGGGAATGCGAGTGATTTTATGGAAAAAAGTGATTCCATTTCTCTCATAAAAAATCTGAAGAGCTTGATCTTGAGGAGCTATGTGTGGTCTAGATCATGAGGACTGTAGATTACTAGACTTGGTGACATTTTCTTTGATCTCGTTTGCCCCAGTGTGCTGCCAGTGGTTCTCTTTTTGAGTTTGCTTCATCAATGGTATGTATATGACACCCTTGCTTTCAATTAATGAGTATTTATTGCTTGGATAGTGTTGTGCATGCTTTGTGTTTGGTTGTTGCATCTTTGGAGGTTAGTGTTTGAACTAGGGTTTCCTTTTCTTGACTTGATACCTCCCCTTGAATGTTGACATTGCAACTTGCATTAAATTGATGATCTTTGAATGCCAGGCTTTGCTTGATTTTCCCTTAGGATCTGATACCCTACATCAAGGAGGTTTGCCTCAATTTAAATCCAGCGTTTGGCATGCTTCATTAATTGATAATTTGAATGCTCGTTTGATTTGTTGTTTCTTGTTTTCACTTGATATTACTTACTTCTGAAGGTTCTAAATGAGTCAATTGGTGATTTGATTGAATAGTTGAGTGTATCAATCTTTTTACTAGTCATTCATGGTAGAACCCTAAGAGAACACAAATGTCAAATTTCTTATTTAGAGTCAGTTTTGTAACATCTGAAAAATTTGTCAACTTTAATCCTAGATAGGCAATTCAAAATGAATTGAGGATTTGAGCTAAATCCCAAAAATTGTTATCATTTTATCAATTTGGGTGAATCTGTGAAAATTGGGTATTTTGAAAGATTTCACGTACTTCAAGAAATTCCTTCTTGCTCAAAAATCTCTGAAATTTCCATTCAATTTTTGCTTTACTGAAACTTCCATTGAACCATCATTTTCTCAAAAATGTGTACAAAGGAAAGAGTTATGTTGTTTTCTCTAATTTTCACCTAGCCTAGAAATCCCTGAACTTCCTTCTTGGTCTGATTTCCATGAAGGGTTGAAAATCCTGAAGTTGTGCTTGTTAAATCTTAGGGAAATTATGATCATTTTTTGGGATTTCTTGGATGATAAATATGACATTAATGATGAAATAATCTCCATTTTGTGCCATAATGAATACTTATTGTGATTTTTTTTTGAGTGTAGGCTAAATCAAGCAAACCTACTGCTATCAAAGGGGTGAACAACGAAATGGATCTAGAGGCTGAGAGAACTTGCATTTCAGATGTTAAAAGGGTCAAGCTAGACATGGAGAGAAAGATTCCCATGAGTAATCTTGTCTCCATTTGGTCAGAAGTGAGTGACACTAATGTATGGAAATGGGACTATGAAGAGTTCAAGAAGAGGATGGCAGCTAGAGGTCCTTCTATGTTGGTGAAAGGAATCTTAGATTCAGGGTTGGAAAATGTAGCTGGTTTTCCCTCCATAGTACAATGATATGAACTTATTTTGGAGTGTGCTAGACACTATGACCAAGGCATACAAATGATTATTAGTCCACAAGGTAGGGTGCTTTCCAACTTTTCCCCTATCTCTATTGTCCAAACATTTGATATGCTCGACAGAGCACATGTGATGCAATTTGAGATAGATGTGGCCAAGAAACACTATGATCAGGATACTGAGAAATCCCTAAAAGTTATAAACACATGGCTGGAAGAACCAAAGGCATATGTATCCAAGCTACCAAAGCAATTGTTCAGGGCTAAATTCAGGTCAAACTACTTTGATGCAATCACTCTTCTTAGGAGAGCGATGGGTTTGAAGAATGATGGAATGTTTGAGAATTGGTTGTTCTAAGTGATAGCAAGGATGGAGCAAGGAATAAATTACCATTGGGTAGGAATAATTAGTAGAATAATCCATGAGCAGTTGTCCAACGTGTTGTAGACCAAAACCTTCACCATGACATCCTACTTGGTCTATGCCTTGGGAAAATTTCACCCATACAAAGGATTAAGCACTTGAGGGGTATTTGGTCAAGATGTAATTTGTGAAGTCAACCCCCAATTACATCTGAACACACCAGTTACATAAGGGTGAATGATGCATTCACTATGTATATCACAAGGTTGCTCCATGGTGTAGAAAATGTCAAGATCTCTAATGTTGCTAAGGATTTAATTCAAATATTTGGAGCATGGTTTATCTAGTTTCCCACATTTTCATACATCAGAATTGGTGGTTTTTTGAGGGCTCCATACATGTTGCCTAGGTATACTACTGATCAAAATTTTCTTTTGGAAGTCACAAGGAAAATTTCTTCCTTTGATGCAATTGTGAAGAAAGGGATGCATAAAACAACTTTTAGAAATGAGTTTCCATTAAGAATTGGAGTACATGAGGCCTTCCCTTCCTTGGATACAACATAGTTTTCTGAGGAGATGAGTACTTTTGAGCTATCTTTCCACACTAAGATGGCTAGATTTGATAGAATGGGTGGATCCCAAGAGAATTCCAATAGGGAATTCAACCACAAAGATGACATTGAAGACTACTAGGTTAACTATAAGGATGAATTTGAAGTCCTGAAGAAGAAATACTCCAAACTACCTACTAACTTGAGCAGATTATACAGTATCAAGGCCATCCCTGACTATCTTGATGATGATGGGGAGGTACTACAAACTCATGACTATGAACTGGAATCAAGGATAAGCCCACAGGTGAGATAGAATAGATGGAGGAAGAAGTCACAAAGCTAGAATTGATCAATGCACCAATGCTTAATATATAGAAAGTTATGGATCAAGCATAGACTTTGGGAGTTGGAAAATGAAGGTAAACAATACACCTATGATTTGATGGGAGGATTAGAATCTCAATCTTCTTCTGAGGAGGAACAAGATCTAAAGAGTAAGTAAAAGGTAAATTCCCCATTCAAAATTAAGATTAAGGGTGGAAAAATAGAGACTAAAGAAGAAGAAAAGAAGAGGAAACCCATAGCCAAGAAAAGAAAGAACACTTCCAAAGAGAAGAAATCTGCTCCAGAGGAGGAACTTGAAGAAGCAAGGAAAGAAGATAACCTCATGCCTAAGAGGAGAAGAATAACAAGAACCTCAAAAAAAAAAATGTTCCTCCGAGGGGAAGAAGGTGAGACAAGCTCGCAAGTGGTAAATGTTGAAAGTTCTGGGGAAAAAACACAAGTGTATACCCAAAGATCTGAAAACCCATCCCTTAAGGAGATTTTACTGAAAGAAAGATAATGACTTCCACTATCATAGAGCAACCAAAAGATGCTTCTCCCCCTCCTTCTATTCAAGAATCACATGATGCAAAAAATGAGCCAATAGATACAAAAAAAGGCATCAGTCAAGGTGAGCATCACTTGGGTACCACTACTCCTGATTGGCTTGATGAGGAGTTGAATAATAGGCAAGTCATCATTGATGATTCTCCTCAAAACTAGGATGACCTATTGGACAATATTGGAAGGGGGAAAGCTAAGAAGAAATCCAAGGTCATTTCTAGGATTGACAGAGATGAATCCAATAATAGAGTGATTCACATTGGCACCCTTACGACATATAAAAATAAGGATGAGGTGACCCGCCAAGATTATAGTATTCAAACAATCAATTTGGGGCCTACGTATATGATGCAGGAGGTAGAAAAATTTAAAGGATCCAATTCCAGTATATTGGAGAGATTAAACAGAGAAGTACAAGCCAAGTAGGAACTTAAGAAGGAAAATGAAAGGTTCAAGAAATATCCATAAGATATTATTGTTAGAATCAAACATACTCTGATACCATGTTAGAATTGGCTATGGATGCCAAGATCTTGAGACCAAATGGAAAGCACAAAAAGAGAGAAAATTATTTGACAAGAATAAAATGTATTCAATGTCAATGATATGAGATGATTGTCTACAATGAAAGAGAGCCCTTGGATATATAGCGAAGGTGAGATGTAAGATGTCATAGGATTACGACAAGTGTCTTAATCATATGACATGAGACAACTAATTACATTTACCTAGGTTCACATGTAGTAGTTGTCAAAATATAAGATAACAACTAATGATAACTAACACCTTCTAGAAAGATTCCTTCCTATGACCTACATAAACTTAACATGTGTAAATAAGTCCCCTAGTAATGAGTTAACTAGGTACAAGACTATTTACACCAACACCCCCCCTTAAGTGCAACTTAGGGAGTAGCAGATTATTATGCAAATGACACAAAGATGCAATGATGGGTCCCAGCTACTAGGCCATGTTGGGTGCCCATGTACAATGAAAATGAAATGTCTCACAAATGGAGAAAAGGAGAAAAAATAGTGGGACAAAACTCCTCCGCAAAAGAGAGATGAAATACAAAAAAAAAAATCTCTCAATGATGAATGAGAAGGTAAAAAGCCCATGTGAGGGAAAATACCCCCCCATAAGAGAGAAGAAGAAGAGAGACAAGGCAGCCCCCCCTCAATGTTGAGTCTTTGACAATGATGGTAGAAGCTCGACATTGAATGCTGAAGATTATCCAAGCTCGCCAAAAAAAATTCCTCCCCTTAGGAAGAAACAAAACCATGGATGTATGTAGAATGTCAAGAATATGGATGATGGATGATGTCTCTAAAGCATGCTCAATTTTCTCCATGTCGATGCTGAAAGCTAACAAACTCCAATTAGGCATTCTAGGCCACACTACTAAAGAGGAAAATCCAACATCTAGTAGAGATGAATATAGAAAATGATCCAAAGACAAAGATATCCCCTCTGAAGATAAAGAAGCCTCCTCTAAATTTTGTCCAAAAGTATCCACACTCATGTCAAACTGTTAAGAATGAACAAGAGGGTCAAAGTGTTCCCTCACAACTACTAAAGAAGGAGCATCTTCATCAAAGAGAAGATTCATGCTATCGATGATGTCTTCCAAATCTAAAAGATGAGACTCCACAAACAAGTCTGAAATACCTATCAAGAAGTCATCCAAAGTAGCCATATCTAGAAGACTATGAATGTCCTGCTACACTGAATCACAAGGAACCCAAACTATGGAATCACAAGCATCATCAACAGTAGGTGGAGGAGATGAAATGCATGGCTCAAGAACTAGATTTGATGTGAGAACTCTCAAGTTCAAAAAGATAAATGTCTCCTCTGAATCATGGTATATATGATCAACAGTCGAAGGAAAAATGTCACCATTAGAAGAAAACTGTGCAAAGGTATACAACCAAGATGAATGATCAACCACCCTAGTATCAATGATCTCTCTACTCTCCAAGTCTTGAATGATGACTGAATTAGGTGTGAACTCCATAGTCCTCCCATCTCCACCATGTGTAATTTGATATATGGAAAGAAGATTGTTCTTCAAATGAGGAACATAAAAAGCATCTTGAAAAGTGTTTTCCCCAAAACTAATAGATCCATTCCCAATTACACTCATGTATGTATT
Organism: Sequoia sempervirens; assembly: GCA_007258455.2. Classification (NCBI taxonomy): domain Eukaryota; kingdom Viridiplantae; phylum Streptophyta; class Pinopsida; order Cupressales; family Cupressaceae; genus Sequoia; species Sequoia sempervirens. Next base: position 337,180,746 of record VDFB02000017.1, read on the forward strand.
TTTTCCCATGAAGATAGGATACATAGCACAAGGCTGAAATGAAGAGAAGATATATTGTGAAGATTCCATATGATTAGATGCTCCTGAATCTAGAAGCTATCTCCCTGATCTTGGAACTGAACAAGCACAAAGATCTTGTCCTTTATATTCTGATGATGATGCTTGATCTTTGTCCCTTTTAGGAGAAGGTGATCCAGACATTCTAGAGGGTAAATCAATGTGATTCCTTCTGAGAATATTTTTTAACTCATCAATATCCTTCTTAATACAATAGTGTTCTTCATGTCCATCATTCTTGCAATATGCACAAAAAGGTCTCTCCTTAGATGATTCCCCTTTGGAAGAAGATTTTTTCTTTGCTTCATCTGAATATGGATTATTCTTTGCTTTCTTCTATTTCTTATCTGATTCTAATTCTTTCACCTGACTAACCAACAATTCCATAGATTTAGAAGTCTTGATGAGACCCATTGAGATAAGATTTTGTTGCTCATGTATCAACATCTCCAAAAATGATGCAAATGAAGGTGTAGTATATGTAGACCCCATAGTTAATCTATGAGTATGAAAGATAGAAACAAAAGAAGCATAATCAAGACCAAGTTTGTTCATTGTATTGTAGACCAACTAGATTTCCTTCTTATAAATTCCACATGCTTTACATTTCTCTCTTAGATCATTAAACTTAGTGATGTAGTCCTGGATGTTGCCAAAGTTCTTAGGATGAAGGCTCATTAATTCATTATCAATTTCATAGCCTCTTACTTCATCTATAGTATCATACAATGTTTTTCAATTTGTCCCCAACTTCATGAGAATTTTTACATGATTCAATTTGGAACAACAAATCTTGAGAAACAAGTCTACAAAGGCACCTAAGAGCTTTGGTATGTTTAATCATCCATTTTAATTTTTTATCTGCATCTGTAGGTTCAGATACATATAGAGAGTGAGCTTCTATCATTAGAATACTTCATTCATTTTGATGCCATGTTGAATAATTATATGATGTGAGCAAAGGAACCTTAGAATGATCCATGAAAATAAGAGAGCACAAGCAAACAAATCAAAAGAATGCACCAAGAGACCCCCCCCCAAATCACCCAATCAAGAAACCCCCCAAGAAATATCTTATTTTTGGAGCTTTATATTTAGTGCGATTACAGTTGCTAGATGCCAAAAATAGCAAGGTAGACTTGATCTTAGTGCTTACATATGCTAAAATAGGCCATAGAATCAAGTGCAATTTTTGGTACAAAATGAGATTAATCTAATCATACCACTAAGAAGTACATGAAAAATCATGCACTCTAAAAAAAAACTGCACACAAAAATGTTACCATAGGAGTAAGAGACGAGCTCCTGAAGTTCCCAAAATGAGGATGAAACAACAACACGTATGAGAATCTGCAATCTCTAGAGGAAAAAAACACGAAAAACAAAAAAATATTGCACAATTGTATAGAGCATGAAAAATTAACCCAAATAATAAAAAAATGCTTGAAAAAAGGAGTTCGTATGACTGAGATATTGATCTTCAAAGTTTTCCTATGAAAACCAAAATGCAAACCGTGAGGTGGGCAAAATTTTTATTACCATGTTGATGTCACACTAATGCAAAGCTGATGTCAACAATTTGCATGATTAAAATTTTCCGTTATTCCACCGTCAAAAGGAATATGCTCCTCCAGTGATGGAATATTCTCTAGACTGCTGGTGATCGAAATATGCTTAGAGGAACCAGAATATTTTATGTACTTCACTAGATTTCTGAAGAATGCATTCATTCCAAATTTCTAGAAATGTGTGTTGGTCAATGTATATGGTGGGCCCATAGCTACAAATAGAAGGTGTCCAAGTGGCAACCTATAAATGGCTCAGTACCCACCTAGTACGAAGTCTGCAATTGCAATACTAAGTGTCTAGGGTACACAAAGTACCCTGGTACACTTATATATTTTGTTTTTGTTTTTTTTTTTTTTAAATTCCAATGAACTGCAAAATTTTTAAAACAAAATTTGAAAAATTATTCTGCAAAAAATAACATATTATTATTTTTTTATAAAACTGTACCGATTGTAATAATGATGCTTGGTGGGCCATACGACTCTCTGGGCAAATTTTTTTTGCCTCACTGGACAACTGCTCTGATTTGGATGAATTGACAATCAATATTAGGGTTTTTGGCCCTTCTGGACGTGATGGCAGGGTCAAATTTGACCCAAAATGCTCCAAAATTGCAGCTACCTTCTACATTTGGCAACCACACTTCAACTTCAAACCCTCATAAATTTTGCCTCGTATGTCTGATTTAGACAAAACAAAAGGAAAAATCAACTTTCTCGATCCTTCTGGACATAATGATGAGCTTAGATTTGCATCAAAATATCCTTGATTTGAACCTGCAATAAAGAGCCACAAATGGAACACCCCCAAATCTAATATCTCTTTTCAAAAAAAAGACTCTCCAATGGCACCCAACCAAATTTGATATCATGTTAGAATCAAACATGCTCTGATACCATGTTAGAATTGGATGTGGATTCCAAGATCTTGAGACCAAATGGAAAGCACAAAAAGAGAGAAAATGATGTGACAAGAATAAACTGTATTCAATGTCAATGATATGATATGATTTTCTACAATGAAAGAGACCCCTTTGATATATAGCCAAGGTGAGATGTAAGATGTCATAGGATTATGACAAGTGTCTTAATCATATGACATGATAAAACTAATTACATTTACCTAGGTTCACATGTAGTAGTTGTCAAAAGATAAGATAACAACTAATGACAACTATAGCTTTCTAGAAAGATTCCTTCCTATGACCTAAGTAAACTCAACATGCGTAAATAAGTCCCCTAGTAATAAATTAACTAGGTACAAGACTTTATTTACACCAACAATTATGAAACCTTTATAGTCCATTAGTGAAATTGGTTCTTCTTCATCTCTAGGGAGTTTCTTTCCTAAAGAAACAATCAGTGAGTTGGAAAAGATGAAGAATTCCAAACAAGCCACACATGATTGGTTACAAGGAGTGGGAACTAGAGGAGATGATATGATCAAGGAAATCTTGTCAACATGAGGGGATGCACATAGGTCATTTGAGTGGTTGAAGAATATGTTGGCACAAGATAAGGATGATCTATATTTCATTCTGTAGAAAACAAAGGCAATCATGGACCATACTAAAGAGAGGTTGATAGGTGGTGGGATCCTATCTTCATCAAAGGTGTCAGAACCTTGGTAATGGTATGAGACCCTAGAAATTAGGAAAAGGGTGCTTAAGAAGATCCATAAATAGAGTAAGTAGGTAGAAGGCACGTTGACTGATATTTACAATAAATGCATCTCATTCTTTGAGGTTATGACTAGCAAGAAGAAATTTGCACTGAGGCATTTGAGCTTAGAATATTTAAGGAAGTGGTGGCATGAATTCTATGCCCCAATTGATGATGGGCCAATCACTATTCACCACCTAGATGATGCAACCAATTATATTGTTGTTATGGAAAAATATCAAGCCCTCAAGGTGGAATGGAACAGGGTTATTAAAGAATCAAGGGATGAAATTAAATCAATTGAAAGAAGATTTAAGATATTAGTCATCCCACTAGTGGCCAACTTGGAGAAGATTTTCTTGATTGTGCAAGATAAATTTGGTCAAGATAAGGATAAGGGGCTAGTTAATGCATGATTACATTGGAATTTGTGCTTCCCATTATTTATTCCTCTTACCTTTGCATACATTGGAGTGAATCTAGGCTGACCTAGAAGAGTCACAAGCATTAAATGCTAGGGGCATTATTTTATTAAAATATTTCTAGGCCGACCTATTTTCTGGCTGGCCATCTTTTTAACCCTAATTGGGTCGACATGTTGTAAATTTTATAAATAGGGTATTCACCCTAATTTCTAAAGGTTAGATTCTAGAGAAAACTAAGTAATTGAGAAAGAGTTGTAGTTAGGTGTTAGTTTATTTTCAAGGAAGTGTTATAATACATAATACAGGAATTGTTGCTAATTTGGGTGATTTAATACAAGTAAAGACATTGTGATTTGGTGGTTTTTTTTGTGTTAATTTATCTTGCATGGTTCTCGTCATTATATATTTTATGATTGCTTTAAGAAATAGTTGATGAATGTTAGATTTAGAGTTAGATTTATTTCAATGGTGTTTATGGTTTGATGTTTGAAGTGTTTGTAGCAATCCCTGGTCCATACTTTTAGCAATTTACCGAGTGTGAATTGCTATATAAAGTTAGCCTAGACCTTAAATTTGTGCACTAAATTCAATTGTGAGTATTTATTCATTTCAATTGCCAAATAGGGTTGTTGTGGATGAATGTCTCATGAGTTGAAAATATTTAGATCCTTAGAAGATTGTATTGTTTCTATAAGATTGTAGATGAAATCTTGGTTAAGCAGGAATTCATTTTGAGGGATTGGTCCATTTCAAATATTTTATCATCTACATTGTTCATCTTAGGAGTAATTCCAGTCTTAGGATTTCTCTTAAACCCTTATATTTTGCTACTTCTTTTATGATTGAAGTTAGATTAGGATTCCAAGTATCAATACATTGAAAAATATGATATGTTTTGAGTTCCAATGTTTGTTTGTAAGCCCCCCTTGTGATTACTAACATTTTTCACATTATCTTTGAGTAGTTTCATTGCATTGTCAAAACTTGACATTAGAGACCTTGGGGTTATCTCTTGAGACTTGCTGAAGAGATTTAACTTCCAAGAGAGATAGGATTTCAAACATTCTGTTTGAGTTGTTGTGTAGAAAACACCATAAAAAAATTGGCGCTAGAAGGAGGGCCTAAATTATCAAGCTAGAGCATTTCCTGAACGCGATTTCTCTTGAGAGATACAAAGGAGGACCAGATCTACACTAGGAGAGGAAAATTTTCAAGAATTATCTTTCCCTACCAGGTCAAGAAGAATCCAATTAAGGGAAGAATCTTCATCCACCCACTCATTTCTATCCCCTTCATTATTCTCACCTACATCTAGCCATTCTTCATCAGATTATGAGGTAGTTCATATCACTGAGGAAGCTCCTGTTCAACAACCCCAACCTGTCATAAATCAACCTTTACTACCTCCATCTCTACCAATGACCTTCCTCAAAAATAACCCATCTCCATTATCCTTCAACAATTACAATGTTATGCCTAAAAATCCTGAACACTTTTGTTCCAAGTTTCATGCAATTGACCCTAATAGAACTGTAGAGGAATACATCAGGATTTTTCAGACTTGTTTTAGGGACAGAGGGATTGACCATGAAGATCTTGCATGCAGTCTCTTCCCTTATTCCCTAGGAGATGATGCTTTTTATTGGTATAACCATCTTCTTGTTCGATCAATTCATAACTAGACTAAGCTAGAAATTGCCTTTCTAAAAAAATTTAAGATCCCCATCAGTGCAAATGAGTTGCATCTGTATTTCACCAAAGTTAAGAGAGAAGCTAATGAACCTATAGGAGCTTTCAATAATATATTTCATCATGCATATACTAGGTTGTAGGTTCCTTATGTTGTAGATGATACAACTCCTTTAGAAGTGTATTATGAGGTTCTTGAGAGTCTTACAACCACCTTTCTTAAGTGGAGAACCAACCCTTAGAATAGCTTGCTTAATGCATATATAGAGGCTGTCAAGGTTAATACAGATATACGACAACACTTGTCTGGACCTCTACCATCATTAGAACTGACTGCTCACCTATGGAAAGTTCAGGCTATCAATCAAGCCCTTACCAATCATATCCCTATTATGAACCTAGTGCCATAGTTTCCTTTGGTCCCACATCCTAGCCCTCCTATGAGTCAAGCCCCACCCATGGAAATTTCTTCTCAATAAAGTGCTAATATACCCCTTTATCAATAGCAACAAGCTAGCTTTCCCACATATCTACAAAATTTTGAAGTGTTAAATCAATCTTTAGGCTCTGGTGCAGTATCAGGCTTTCCTCAAAACAATCCAAATAAGAATCCTTATAGTAATCATGATAAGGAGAGAATAAATGAGCTAGCTGAGCAAGTGAATAAGCTTAAAATGGAGGTCACCTACCTGATAAATCATAATAGTTAGCTCCAAACTACTCAGAGGAGTATGTAGTCTAATTACAATAGATATAATTGGGAGCACCAACAAGGAAATTTTTTTGATAGAGGACAACATTTTTGGTAGAGGTCATAATTTCAATAGAGGATAGGCTAGTGGACAAGGATTTGAGAGGAGATTACCACCTAGGTAGAATAGAACATGGAATATGAGGCCAAATAATGGAGGTGTTCCTACCCCATTAGATCATCCTTCCAATCAAGAAAATCCTTCTAGTGGTGTATTTTTAGTAGAGGCAACCCTATCCGGTTGGTGTAGACTTCATAAGACAAGTCACCATTTTGAGTTGGATTGTCTAGAATTTTAGACTATTGCTTCCATTTTCCAGTATGAGGTGGAGAATAATTCCAACAATCAAGAGTTAGTACCATCCACTCCCCATGACTCACCTGTGCTAGTACTGAATCATGCCCCTTTCCCACAAAGTGAGGAGAATGGACCTAAAGAAGAGTCAAGTAAGCAAAAGGAGGAGGAAAAAAAAGTTTACAATGGAGATGAGGTTGGAAAACTATTCGATGAGGGTGTTGAGAATAAAAATGGTACCTTGGATGAAGGAGATGTTGGTGTTTGAAAAAGTACAGATGTTCTAGCAACCTACTAGAAAATACGACTTGAGGAATAGATGAAACTGAGGTCCATAGGCTGGAGGCCCATTTACCACTTCTATTCCTCTGAACAACTTCACCACACCTCCTAACCCCAGTTCCAACAATAATCCTACATATCCACATGTGCCTAAACAATACTTCTCTAAGGATGGGTCAGGACAAGATTCTTCAAAAGGGAAGAATGTTGATACGAGTAATGACAAGGTGGTGGAGTATCTTAGAGAAGCTCTTGCTGATATGAGTATAGAGCAACTAGGTGTATACATAGACAAGGAACTTAAAAAGATAAAGGTGAGACTTTTTGCATTTGAATTACTGAGAGTCCCTACTGTTAGAAATGTAGTCTTAGGAGCTTACAACATAAATATGGTATCACAAGATAGAGCAGTTAGTGCAACCACTAGTAAAACACCTAGTCATCTAGAGAAAAAAGATCATAGTCAAATTCCATCACATTCTAGGTACAAAGACAAAGAAAAGAATAAAAACCAAGTTGCACAAGTCGATACTAAGTTGTCTTTGTTCCAAGGAAGAACATAAACTCCCCCATTTCTAATTTTTATTCACATTTTTGGAAAAAATTGTACAATTGCTTGCTAGATTTAGGTGCCTCCACAAACATGGTGCCATTTTCTATCTATAGAGCCCTAGCTATTACCCCTATTGTATCTCAAAAGAAGGTCACCCAACTGGATAGAACAAAAGTGAATGTAGTGGGAGAACTGATCATGATTCCCATGTAGATAGCTTTAGACCCCAGAATCTAGTAGATTATCAATATGCAAGTAACATAAATTCCTAATACTTATGGTTTGATCTTGGGAAGAGAATTCACCAGGGCCCTAAATGGATACGTATCAACTGATCAGTCCCATATGTGGCTTCCAAAGAAAAGATTACCAAATAAAATTAGAATTGAGAGGGAGGCTAGAATGAAATATGTAATCACAAAGTACTAGAATATTTCAAATGAAATATTGGTATCAAAAGTAAGTATCAAAAATTATATGTTGGTAGCCCTTGTTGAGTAATTAGATGTGGAGGAAATTCTCATGTTGCACACTGCACCCATTGATTTCACTGCAAAATCCAGTAATTCTAGAACCTTGATAGAACTAGTTGAAGAAGATGAAGACATAGAAGATGGATAGCTTAGCTTGTTAGAAAACTTTCAGGAGTTCATCCTGAAATGCATAGAAGATCAGATTCACCTAGGTAGAGGCATGAATTTTGAGGAATTCCTACTTCCAAATTGGTGAAAATTTCATAATGTTAGTAATTTAGAACTTGAATTTTTCCTATTTCAAACAATAGTGGATCAAATTCAGAAGTGCATCACCCCACTCTTGCTATCAAAATGGAAGTCTAGATGGCTCAAGATAATCCCAAAGGGAAAGGCCCAATGTTGTTCGAGGACCCTTCCTGCAGTAGCAATACGAAAAATAACTCAAGAAAATCTAAAGCAAATGGTTGTTGGACATTAAGGTTTGATGGGTCCAAATCCAAACAAGGTTTTAGAGAAGGATTTGAGTTGATTATTTCTAAAGGTAAAACCTTCTTTGCTACTCACACACTTAAATTTCACTTTACTAATAATGTGGTTGAATATGAGTCCTTGATTAATGGACTTCTCATGGAATTAAGGAAGAAGGTTAATATCTTGCAAGTGTTTGGTGATTCTGAGTTGGTGGTCAAGCAAGTTAGGAAGCAATATTCATGCCATGACAGACGAATGACCAACTATAGACATAGAGTGTAGGACCTCATTAAAGAGTTTGATGCCTTCAACATCCAGCTGATACCCCACTATAAAAACCAAACTACAGATACTTTGGCCCAAGCAGCTAGTCCCTTGTATCCCACGTGTCTTTTTGGATTGAAGAAGTTTACTGTAGAACTCACACCCATACCTTCAATACTTGACAATGTGACCAACTTCCAGTTATTTCAAGATGGCAAGCATATACTAGATTTTATCATTGGCTTAGATGTGTTTACTTCCTAGGTTATTGATGAAGTTGAACCTCAAGAAGCCAAAATGGACCTAGAAGAGGTTATAAATATGAAGACCAAAACTATTCCAATGGGAATGGTGTAGTTAGAAATAATTTTTGATCTTGACAAGATCAAAGATTGGGAACAAGAAGTTAAGAATAAGTCCATCAGTAGTCAATGTGATACATACAACTTGGGGACTTCAGATAATGTCATAAATGTCTTTATTGGAAAAGTATGTACTCTAGAGGAGAGGAAAGGAATCATAGATGCACTGCATATGTACCATGATGTGATATCTTGGAGCTATGAAGACTTGAAAACATATGATACTTCAATTATCACTCACACCATTCCTATTAAGCTAGGAGCAAGACCTTTTAGAAAAAGGAAAATTCCAATCAATGCCTTGCTAGAGCCCATAAATCAAAAGGAGGTGTAGAAATTGCTATTTTCCCATATCATATTTCCACTCATACATTCAACCTGGGTAGTGAATTTGGTGCTAGTGAGGATGAAGAATGGGGGGATCTGAATTTGTGTTAATTTCAAGAACCTTAATCGAGCATTAGGAAAGGATAACTATCCACTTCCTTCACTGGATGAAGTGCTTCAAATTGTCAATGGATCAGAAATGATGCCATTTCTTGATGGATATTTTGGATATAACCAAGTTATGGTGCAATATAAAGATAGGCATAAAACTACTTTCACTACTAAATGGGGTATGCTCACCTATAGGAGAATACCTTTTGGGTTGATACATGCTAGAGTAACTTTCTAGAGGGTTATGGACATTGCCTTCGAGGACATAATTGGTAAGTGTGAAACTAGTTTGACTGTAGGATGATGGAGAATGTGACATAATTTTTTTGGTCATACTTATTAAGGAACCACAGTCGATCCTATTGTAGGGAAAGAAAAACCATTTTGTGTATTGATCCATTCTTTTGGTTTATCATAGTCATCTTGATAAATTTCATGTAATACTAAGAATTCCTCGGTGACCATGTTCTCTCCACAAGTGGGATCTATAAATATCCCATTAGTGGGTTTGTCATAGATACAGTCGGCTATGTAAATAGGACCATTAGGTAGATCATGTTTAATTATATCCTTAGAGAAGAAAGCAATATCAAGGGCTTTCTTAGGTTGGCCCTTATGAGGGATAATGTCTATCACACCTACCATTTCATCCATAGGATTAACATGGGTAATATGTGGAATAGGATGAGGATGTTCATTAGAAACATTCATCACATCATTCTTTGTAGTTTCACTAGCTTTGACAAATGAAATATTATGTTTGGGAATTGGATTGATGAAAATTTGCAAACTTTTATTTTGAGGGGCAATAGATTTATTACCTTGATCATTAACACCTATAACGGATAGATGGCCAAAGTCAATGAGTTCTTGCACAAGATGTTTAAGATTCTTGAAATGTTCTATGTCATGGACCCATTTTGATGATAATAATGGCAATAAGTATTAGATTTAAAGTTCAAAGGTAAAAGACTTAGTAGGGTCAGGTGCTTTGATGGTAGGTAAGGTAATCATTTGTTGTTGTAAAATTTGGGACATTGTGTTATGAAGGGTGTCAGGTAAAGGAGTGAATTGTCTTTTTGGATCTCCATAACTAACAGGCACTATAGTTTCAACAACTACTTGGTTGTTGACAATTTGAGTTATTTTTGAGGGGGATTGAATTGCAAGAACCCTTTGTTTTTATTTCTAAATTGTTGGGAATTATTTGGGTTGATAAGCTCAGATTTCTTAGTTCGGCTAGAAGTTGACCTTGTATCTCAACTATTAACTGAATTGTGATAATAACAAAGGGAAGTACACAAATGCATGAAGGAGGGGAATTTCATCATGGTGAGTTTTTCCTGAAATTTAGTTTGCAAGGATTTTGTAAACATCTTTTGAAGATGCGGGTTAGGGATCTTTGCATAGATTTGGGAATAAAGTGATTGATAGCATGAGATAAAATCATATTTTCTTCCTCATTTTGCTTGCATCACATCAAATCAGCCAAGGTCTTCTTTAGAGTCATATGCACTTCAAAATTATTTATAAATGCATCAAAAATTTCATTAAATGAATGAATTAAATTGTTATATAAAGATGAAAACCATTCCAAGGTTGTATCTGGGTATGTTCAAGATCATGATGGGCCAAAAAGTGGCGATATGATGGGTATGTGTAGGGTATGTGGCTGACGATTATTTTTTAACCCAAAATTGATGAAACAAAAAGGGTTTTTAAAGGAGATTCTCAGCTTTCCACCAATATAAATTATGCTTTACTTTGAATTTAATAAATAATTATTATTCATTTTCTATTTGAATTATGACTAAATTCCTTATTTATAGGTTGATTGAAAAACATCTGTAGCTTTCAAATGGTATCACATTTTTTGAATCCAAAACATGCATAACATTCTATGCTTCACATACTATAGTATTAAAAGAAGAAAATTTGAATTTCATGAAGATTTGACCAAGTTAAGGTGGTTAGACATATGAGTTTTTATATTTTTTAAAATTTGTAATAAAAAATTCATAATTAATTATTTGCATGGAAAAAAATTACAAAAAAATATGCATCACATCAGTACATGATTCCTCTACTTATATCTAAAATATTATAAAAAAAAATATTATCATTTTGTTGTGCTTAGGGTGGTCAGAAAGACACCTACTTCTTATTTTTTCACTAAAATTTAAGTACTACTGCATTGAAATTTCAAAATTTCAAGAAATAGATTTTTTATTTTTTAAAATATACCTAGTAGTTTAGAAACTACTTTCAATTTTCTATAGATTATATTCTTACATATTTTTGAAATAATATACATAAATTATTCAAATTTTTACGTCAAGTTTCCTAACCTTGATTTTTCTGAATTTTTTGCCACTTAAGGGCCTATTTTTCCATGATGATCCTGCACATACCCATCTTTTAAATTCCTAGGGAACAATTTTGCTAACAATTTATCATTAAGGAAAAAATCACTATATAAGCCACTATAGGCATTAACATGGTTAGAAGGATCTCCCTTCCCCCATATTTCTAAAATATAGGAATCTCTACTCCTTGTGGCATTGGTGTTTGCAATATTTCGAAAGACAATGGGTTGCTTCAAACATAATTTATGTGGGTGGGCCATTCTGATTTTGGTTTATGGTGGAGATTTGTTTTTGCATAGAGGGAATGGTTTTTTTGTTATGAGAGGGTCATTATAAGTGGTATGAGGTGGAAGTGAAAGTGGCAATGGAGTGTATGTAGTTGTAGGGAAAGTGAAAGGAATGCTTATAGGTGGTAATGTGGTAGAAGATAGAACATGTGATGCCACATAGGAACTAGGGATGCTAGCAGGAATACCCATGGAAGGAATCATGTTATTAACTTGTTGCATTGTTGTTGTGATTTGAGGAGTGGTATAGGTAGGTATTGATGCTATTGTTGAGGGAGGAGGAATTTGAGTTCCTCCTTGGTTGGAAATATTGTTTGCTAGTGTAGGAGTACTAGATGTTGAAGGAAGATGTTTTCGAAAGATTTGAACTATTCTTTTCACAAGGTCAGGCCTTCATCACTTTCAAGCATGTGGTGAATGTTTTCTATGGTAGGAATTGCAGTAGTATAAATTTTTTCATGAATTTGAATTATTTTTTCTTGTGGAATATCATCAGTTCTTGGTTCAACATGTATACTACCTAAAGGAAAAGAGTTGCTAAGGATATTTTCCATGCCTAGTGCACTATTTTCCATATTAGGAATGGAAGCTCTAGATAACCTAAGATCCACAATGATTGTGTTATTGTGAGATGACATGAGTCTTGAACTTCTTCTCTCTAAGGTATTAGCAATAGGACACCAAACACTCATGCAAAGGCTTCTAAATGCAGGGTGAATGAAAATGTAATGTAAACTAACAAGAATTAAATGCTTCAAACTAAAATTATAGAAAGTAAAACTAAAATGCAGAAACAATAATAAAAAACTCATAAAATGAACTATAGATGATAGAAAATGTAGTGTAAAATATGCAACTAGACTAAGTCACCCAGGTTGCCGAATGAGTCCAAGGAGTGATTTTTTTGAATTTTTTTATAATTTTAGAATTGGTTTTTATGGTTATTTATGTTTTCTAATGTAGATATTATATGGAAATGTAGATTTTAAATAATTTTTAATGAAATGAAATGCAAAAATGCAAGCTATATGAGCTTTTCACTAATGCAAATTTGGAAACCCTAGAATGCAATTTAAATAATGCAAAATGCAATGCAATGCTAAAGGAAGTTATTCCTAGGATGAAAATGCACTCTTAAATCAGAAATATGAGGTTAAAAATTCAAGTTCACTAAAATGGGGACTATGGAAATGGAATGCATAAATTCCTTTATCCACACCTAAAAGGGGAATAAAGGAAGAGGAATCTGATTTCACAAAGTTCACACTCAAGAACAAATCCTTGAGATTCCAATACAAAGGAGATTGAAATATGTCAAATGATATTGTTCTTAAGGCTTGAAAGTGATAGAGAAGATTGATTATTAATGCAAATCCAAGGAAATGCAAAATGTTTGAAAACACATTGTGATATGAAAAATGACTTAAAAATGTAAATAAACTATAACATAAATTTACGAAATCAAAAGTGTGCACCTAGAAACTAGAAAGTGATGGAGAGGAGCTCTATAATCATGTAGAATTCACTGTTGAAGCCCACTGGGACTCATACGCCAAGTTGGACGACTTAGTCCTCTTTTAAGGAAATTCTACCAGAACAGGTTTTAAACAACTTGGTACTCAAAACTACAAAAAATTCTATTTTGGACCTAGAAATGGGACTCATTCACCAAGCTAGCAAACTTAGTCCACTTCCATATTTTTAGAAAATCAAAAGTGGAATATGTACCTCTTAGTCTAAACTTCTACTCTTGACAGTTTTTTGAATCCGAAACTGCAAAATTTGACTTGTAGGTGTTTTCCAAGCTTCTTTTAGGGCTTTCATCACTTTGAATGACATTGAAATTTTTTTGAAAACTTTTCCAACCTTTCTCTTTAGCAAATATGTACACTAGACCTACAAAACACATGCAAAGAGGGGAAAAAGTGTTGAGGGTTAATGAAAAGGGGTTTGCCTTAGTCAAACTCCAGTTTAGTAATTAAACCCTTCAAAATGAAATGAAATGAAAAGATAATTATGAATGAACAACATGCAATGCTAAAACTCACCAAACCCTTGAATTAGAAATCTAAATATATGTAGGTAATGGCTCCAAAGTGCTTGAATGCTCTTGTAAATAATATACTTGAATGAAAAATCACTTGATTGCTTGATTAGAAAATTAAGAGAATTAGGGAGGTTGAAATTAGAGGAAAAACCCTATATTTATACACAATTATGAAATATTTCCCAAAAATACCACATCACAAGCCAACCTCAGGTCTTAGAAAATAATATCTTTCTAGAATTTTGAATTTATTTGTATTTTTGAGCCAAAGAAGACTCATTCGCCTCTAGTGGAAAATGCATCCCACTTGGGTATTTTAAGTGGGTGTGATAAATTAAGTGTATTAAATGATGTTTATTAGGATTATTTTGAAAAATACACTTAAGTAAGGCCTGCACGTGTAAAATGGGTCCAATTAAACCATAAGAAAGGGTTAGATTATTGATGAAAGCCTAGAAAAGCATGAAAATTTGTTACAACACTTTTAAATAAGGCTTGGTAAATGATAAAAAGAGGTTGTTTAGATGAAATACATTAACAAGACCCTATAAAAGTGTGAAAGCATGTTACAACACTTTACAACACTTAAGTAAGGTACTACTTGAATTCTTTTAGTCCACTAGAACCCAAGACCTAATTTGAATGTGTTGACAACATTAAATCAAGGCATAATTGATCTAAAGTCATAAGGAGGACCCAAATGAGACAAAAAAAGTAGAAGGGTTACTTTTTTGTTGTCCATAGAAACTCAACCTCATAAGGGAAAAAATAAAAATCCTCTTGACATTGCTTTATCATCTAAAGATATAATTAGAAATGCACTCGATGGTCCTCTTGTATCATTTAAAAATGTTGTATGTAACATTTTCACACTTGTTTGGGTCCCTCTTATTAACTTGATCTTAATTTTTCCATGATTTAGTGTTGTAATGTGTTTAATGCATTCACATTAGGGCTTGGGACCTTGTGAAATAGGTGAAGTTAATTATACATTATTTTAAGTAATGTAAAGTGTTGTAACATGCTTTAACACTTTTCTAGGGTTCTATTAAATAATTTGACTTCTTTAAGCTTTAATTGTCCTTATTTTGCTTTCACAAGCCTTGATTAATGTACCTTTTCAAGGATAATCCTGACATAAATCAACATCCAATTATAATTTAGGTGTTTTCAGGTTTTGTGGCCTAGATTTAGTGATTTGAAACTCCTACACCACCTTGGGAATATGGGTCCCACCTAGGCTTTTGTGTCCCAATTTGAATTTTACACCTTTTTAGGCACTTTTAAAAATGGTCCCATAAATTATGCTTAATGGGACTCATACACCACCTTGGGCGTATGAGTTTCATGTGGGCCAAAATTAAAATTAATTCAAATTCTTGGTTGGATTTTATCCTTCTAGATTTGATGTTGGCTTGTAGTGTTGTAAGTTTGAGAATTTTAGCACAATTAAGTATAAATACAAGGCTTATTCACTCATTTCCACCTAATACTTTTGTGACAACATTCATACTTGCAAATTGAAGTTCACAAAATCATTCAAGTGTTTAGAAGAGAATTCAAGGGTAGATTATCAAGTGTTTTAGAGCATTCTTCAAGCACCAAGCATCATTTCAAAGTCTTCATGCATCATGTTTTTTTTTAGCTAACATTTTTGATGTAGGGTTTTATGATTCAAGCAAGTGTCCAATACAATATATATCACATTCAAGCAAGATTCAACATCTACATCTATTAGAGCGACTTCATACATGTTTTTAACACTTTATTGTTAGGTTTTGGTGAGTTTCAACATTAAATTTTGTTCATTCATCATTCTCCATTCTTATTCCACTTCATTTCAAGGTTTGATTACCAAAATAGGGTTTGACCAAGGAAAATCCATTTCCACTAAAAAAACAACATTTTCCCCTGTCTTTAGTGTGTGATTTACAGGTCTAGGTTGATGACACATTGAAGAGAAAGTTTCGAGAAAGTTGTCAAATTTGTCACCTTGCATTGAAGATCATTGGAAGACTTTTACATGTTGAAAATTAGGGTTTCAAATATGAAGATCAATTAGAAAGGATAGGGTATACATTGAGGAGTGGATTCAGGCCTTGAAGCTTTAAAAAAACCTAACTAGACTAATATGCTAATTTTGGAATATGAGTCCCAATTTAGGTCATTTTCTAGGTTTTTGTGGTTTTAGACACCTATTTTCCATATTCCAATTTCTACACAAAAAACCTAGATCTAGGACTAAATCACCCAATCTGGCATATGAGTCCCAACAAGCCTTAAAATTAGTGTTTTCAACATTCGAGGCCTTCATTTAGTCATCTTCATATTTCCAGGTGCACACATTTCATCTTGCAGTTTTGTGTTTTGTTTTACATGATTTTCTAGGTCATTTAGTGAAATATCACATCATGATAGGGTTAAGTATTTCATCTTTAATTTCATTTGTCTTTCCAAGCCATAGTTTGGTGTAAAATCCCTCAGTAGTTTATAATCAGATCTTAGGACAACCCTATTGCGAGATCTTTTTCTTCTTTACTTACTTTAGATTGAGATATCTAGGGTTTCCCGTGAATAAAAGAGATTGAAGATCATTATTCTATCTCCTAAGCATATAACTAAGAAAAATTAACCTTTCATTTTCATGAACCTGCATTTAGAACATCATAAGGCTGATTTGGAGTGCATTATCATCCTAGATCTTGCTTGTATTAACATTGCATTGCATTTTGTATTAGTTAATTCACACTCTAGGGTTTCTAAATCTTGCATTAGTGAAAGTTAATTTAGGTTTCATTTTTTCATCTTGCATCATTTAAAATCATCTAAAAACTGCATTTGAATCTAGTCTATAGATCATACAAACTAAAAAGCATAAAAATCAATTGAAATTTTCTGATTTTTTTGAAAAACACTCTCACTGGGATTCATACACCCCTCTAGGTGATTTACTCCTAGTATAGATTTTAAACTTCATTTTCTAGAATTTAGAACTCTACTTATGTGCTCCTATTCATTGTTGTTACCTTTTTGTTTCAGTTTATAGAGTTTCTATTATATTGAATTCATTACATTTAGCATACATTGCATATGCATTCATTTAAGTATCCCTTGCATGAGCATGTCCACTTGGTGTCCTATTGCTAATACTATAGTGATACAAAGTTTGAGACACATGTCTTCCTAGGATAACACAATCATCATGGATCTTGGGTTATCTAGCTCTTTCACTACTAGTGTTGACAGTAGCTCACTAGGTATGGACCATACCCTTACTAATTTATTTCCTTCAAGTAGCATGACACATCTTGATACAATGGTTACTAGTGTTCCGCAAGAAAAAATAATACAAATACATGAATACCTAGAAAACCTAAAACATCAAGTGAGCAATGAAAAAATTTCAACCACTGCTATCTCGATTATATATACCTTCCACGTTATTGAAAATGAAGATGGGATAGAGCTTGCACATGAGATAATGAAGATCTAAAAACCTTACATAAAACACTAGTTGTCTTTTACCCTCAAGCAATGTTACAAGCCAAGGAGGAATTCAAATTCTTCCTCTCATAACAATTAACTTTAGTCCCACCTATACCAACCCTCAAGTTACAACAACAATGCAACCAACTAGTAATGTGATCTCTTCCTTAGGTATTTTCACCAGCATCCCTAGTACCTTTGTGGAATTACACATCATATCTCCTACCACTCTACCACCTATATGAATTCCTTTCACTTGTCCCTTGAATACATACACATCTCCACTGTATTCATCTTCATCTCATAATACAAGTAATGAACCTCTCATAAACCAACTTTTCCAAACTGTTTCAACCCTTCAAAAACAAGTATACATCATAAACCAAAATCAAAATGGCCCACCTACATATTATGTCAAAATCAATCCCTTGTCCTTTGAGATTATGAACACCGATTCCAAAAGGTATGAACACCAATTCCAAAAGGTGTAGAGGTTCCAAGATTCAATAAATATGGCTGGAAGGGAGATCCTTCTAACCATGTTTGCACCTATATTGCCTTGTGTAGTGACTTTTTCCTTGATGATAAACTCTTGGCTAAATTTTTTCATTCAATGAGCTTGTTGAGGCATATATAAACCATTCCCAAGTGCATGACTCCTAAGAAGACCTTGGTCAATCTAAGGAGATGTAAGAAAAAAGAAGAAGAAAAGATTACTGACTTTATCTTGCATTATCAATTTCTTTGTTCCCAAATTGATGTCAAGGTTCTTGAACCTCACCTTCAAAAGATGTTCATAGAAAATTTGAAAACCAAGATACAAGATAATCTTACCATGATTAAATTCCCCTCCTTCATGCACTTATGTATTGCCCTCTATGATTATCAAAACTTGGTTAGTAGTTGTGATACAAAATACTCCTCTAGCCAACCTAAGAAGTCTAAGTCGACAAATAAAAAACTATTCTCAACCTTTCAAAAAAAAAGGCTTACTTCAATTCAATCCACCTCAACAAATGTCTCAAATTTTCAATAACCAAGTAGCTTCTTTTAAATTTGTGATACCCTTTAGCTATGGAGACTCAAAAAGATAATTCACTCCCTTACCTGGTACCCTTCATAATATCATGACACAACTTTTAGAACAAAAAATGATCTCCTTACCTCCTATTAAAGCACCTAATCCTAGTAAACCTTTACCTTTGAGCTTTATATTGAATGGTTATTTCCATTATCACTAACACAATGGACATGATACGAAACATTGCAAGCATCGTAAACATCATGTACAAGACCTCATTAATTCCGGTCAACTTTCCATTGGAGGTGTTAATTATTAGGGAAATAAGTTTGTTGCCCCTCCTAACCAAACTTACAAATTTTTACCAATCCCATGCCTAAAAAAAATGTTTCATTCATTAAAGTTAGTGAAACTACAAAGAATGATGTGATGAATTTTGACACAGATGATGAGAACATGGATACAATTCAACAAGAAAAAAAATTTATTGAAAAAGGTTTGATTGCATTGATCAAAATTTAACCTCATAAGGGTAAAAATAAAATTCCTATTGAGATTTATTTCTCTTCACAATATATACTTAATCATGCACCTCATGGTCCTCTTTACATATCCAACCACATCTATGATAAGCCCACTTATGGGATATTAATAGATCTCGTTTGTGGAGAGAATGTGATCACTGAGGAATTCTTACTTCTACATGAGCTTTACCAAGATATATATGATTAAATGAAGGCATGGATCAAAATGCACAAAGGTTTTTCTTTCTCTACGATGGGATCAATCACTCTTCCTTTACAAATATGACTAAAAAAATTAGATGTCTCATTCTCCATCATATTGCAATTAGACCAATTTTGTGTAAAGCTAGGCTATCCATGGCTTCACTCCATGGATGTCGTCCCATTGGTTGTGCATAAATGCTTAAAGTTTCCCTTTGACAATGACATTTTCATTGTGCATCATAGTGGGTTTAATCCTTTATCTTCCAAAGGAAGTTTTTCATTGGATCTATTTTGGCCTAAGCCTATAGGACCTATTAAACCCTGTGAGGACTTCTTTTTAAAATCTTACCAAAATTTCAAGGCAGAGAAAATAATACAATTATCCCTTCAAAAAATGCCTCAACCTCCAAATGAGCCTACCATTCTTGACGAGACCATGATTGAGCCTAAAGATGTTCCAAACAACTAAGAACAAATTAAAATAGATCCTTTGAAAATTTCATACAAAAGACCCAAAGATAACAAAAACAACCTCGTAATGCCTCCTAGAATAAAACAAGTCTACAAAGTTAAAGAGAAAGTGGTTGAAAAACCTTCCAGGGATCCTTTCATTGCTCCCCTTAGGGAAGAAAAGAAACCTATGGTTGATCATCCTACTCCTACACAAATGCAACTTGAAAATTGAACTAAAAGAAATAGAGGTTCTAGAGAGTGTAGGTGGAGATGTCATGCTTTTGCTTGAAATTTAAACAAATAAAGAAGTAAAGAAAATCAAAATCCAAACTTTATTGAAGCAATGCATGATGATTCCACCAGTTTTCCACTGAAACAAGAGTTGAACACTTCTTTAGAAATTATCATTAGACCTCATGTGATTAAATTAGATGATGATAACGAGGTTGCTAAAATTGATGAGGAGGTGCATAATGAATTAAATAAATTGTTTTCCTCTTCCATGAGCTTACATGACAATTCTCCTAAGAAGAGTATTGAATCTATTGATGGTCTTGGTTAGGCACTTGCTATTGTCCCTTTGGATAGTTGTCTACCTTCTGATCACAATTGGGATGTAGATGACTTGCAAGATGGTTGACTCACATTTTCATTATTATTTTCTTGCATTATTTCCTTTTTGTTTAGCTTTGTGTGATTGTATCTGCGTAATGTGATCCCCTATTTTGTTTTGTTTGATGTATCTCTCTTTTTATGCATTCCTCTCTATGTTGTAAATATCCCAAAAGATTTTCTTTATCTTTTTTAATTTGTCTTGTGTTTTCCTTTTGGGCATGATGCAAGGTGTCAAGAAATCCATGTCTCTTCCATGTTGAACTGAAAAAATTTCTTTATATTTTTATTTGGCTTGTATTTTCCTTTTGCTGATGATGCAAGGCATCAAAAATTCATGTCTCTTCCATGTTGACCCAAAATCTTTTTCTTTATCTTTTTCATTTGTCTTATGCTTTCCTTTTGGGGATGATGCAAGGCATCGAGACATTCATGTTGACCCAAAATATTTTTCTTTATCTTTTATTTGTTTTCTAATTTTCTTTCAAGGATGATGCAAGGCAACAACAAATTTAGGTTTCTTCCATGTTGATATGAAAATATTTTATGTGTTTTCACTCTCTTTGTGTCATTCTTCTTGTTCCATGAGTATTTTTGGAATGATAATTTTTTTGAGATCTCTAAACAACATTGTAGCAAGAACATACTAACCCCAAATCCATAGATACCTCATGTGTTTGGAGTCTCATTTTTGGTGGAAGCACCTCTCTTTTCTTTACATGACATAGCTTCATTTGGAAACATATGAATTGGCATAGGGATTTCCAAGTTAGCTCTCATGTCTTCTTTATTATTGCTAGCATTTATCATTTTCTACTTTAAAGTAACTTCTCACAACATGGTGTTTAGAAATTTCTTTAAAGTGGGGGCATACATTTGCATTATCCTTTTTACATTTTCATTTCATGTTTCATGGTCCAGTCTTCTTATTTCATGCAATGTGTTTTTCAGTTTGTGGTGACATTGGGTGTGATGTTCCTCAAGAGTGTGATCTCTCTTAGCATATTACATTCCTCTTAGTGACTTGATGCTACACATTGCATCCCCTAAATTGTGAATCTTCTATTATTCAACAAGTCCTTTGTTGGAGAAATTAGGAATGATGCACCCTAAGTTAAAGACCTTACATGAACTAAGCAAGACTCCTTTGAATGTTCTTTACATTATTTTTACATTCAAAAATTTAGTTATATGGCCACCTTGCATAAAAAACTTTGTATTCTTGTGGATCCATCCCTTCAGTTCATGAGTTCCAAGCATACAAATCTTTGCTTGCCTCATTATGCTCGAGGTTCATTTTTGTGTGTCACCTTATCAAAATTATTAGGAGGTATAACTTTGGTATGGTTGAGTGGGAAGCGGATCTATGGCATGAATTTCCCAATAGAAACTTGTGTGTGTGTGTGAGCACATACTATCCAAGTGTGTATGTTTCTAACCTCTTTGGATACTCACCCAACAGATAGCCTAAAGTTTTGTTGCCTCAGAATGAGCATGCATTTTTTCAGACAAACAACCTAGATCTTATCTCTAATCTACAAGACAAATGGTTGAAGCTTGATCCATACCTTTTTCTTGTCTTCCTTTCTCTTTCTCGTTGGAAGTGTATGCTTGTGCTTCGTTTTTGATCTTATATCATTCTCATGTGTGTTCTTTTGTGCTTATGTTGGTTTGTTATAGGATCTTGATCATGGGGGTTTGATCATCCCTCTTCATCGTTGTCATCTTATCTTATTGGCATTTGGTGCATTTGATCCCCTCTTTATGTGAATTCATCTACTTTAGTGTGAGTTTGAAGCAAATTCATCTTCTCACTAAAGTAGGGGATAAATTTAGTGTCAAAAAATGTTGTTCGTAAAATTTTCACACTTGGTTGCATCCCTCTTGTTAATTTGAGCTCAATGTTGCCTTGATTGAGTGTTGTAATGTGTTTAACGCATTCACATTAGGTCTTGGGCCCTTGTTAACTAGGTGAACTTAATTATAAATTATTTTAAGTGTTGTAAAGTGTTGTAAAACATTTTTACACTTTTATAGGGTTCTATGAAATAATTGGGCTTCTTTATGCTTTAATTAGCCTTATTTTGCATCCACAAGCATTAATTAATGCACCTTTTCAAGGATAATCCTGATAATCCTGACATAAATCAACATCCAATCATAACTCAGGAATTTTTAGGTTGTGTGGCCTAGATTTAGTGATCTAGGACTCATACACCACCTTGTGTGTATGGCTCCCACCTAGGTTTTTGGGTCCCAATCTAAATTTTACACCTTTCTAAGAATTTTAAAAAATATCCCATAAATTATTCCTAATGGGACTCATACACCTCATTGGCCATATGAGTCCCATGTAGCCTACAAATAAAATTAATTCAAATTCTTGGTGGGATTTTATCCTCCTAGATATGATGTTGTCTTGTAGTGTTGCAATTTTAGGAAATTTGGCATAATTAAGTATAAATACAATTTTTATTCACTCATTTCCACCTAAGACTTTTGTGAGAGAATTCATACTATCAAAATGGAGTTCAAAAGAGAATTCAAGTTCTTACAACATCATTCAAGGATAAATTATCAAGTGTTTTAGAGTATTCTTCAAGGATAAAGTATCATGTCAAAGTCTTCATGCATAATTTTTTTTTTTAGCTAAAATTTCTGATGTAGGGTTTTATGATTTAACCAAGTGTTTAATTCAAGATTTATCATATTCAAGAAAGATTCAAGTGTTGGAATCAAGGAACACTAAGAGGGGGAGTGAATCAGTGTTCTACAATTTTTAACTTTATTAATCTAATCCTTAAAGTACTGATAACATTCAACCAAAATAAAGATGCATCATTATAAGAAAAATAACCACAACACCATAACACAAGGATTTTTACATGGAAACCCCTCTAGGGGAAAAACCACGGTGGAGGTCAATCCACAAGATTATCTGAGTATACTCAAAAATAAATTTTACAAAAAGGCAATGCACTTGCATTCAGGAACACTGCCTGGAGCTTAGTGGTCATAAAATGAAAGGATTACTAGCTTACAAAAGTTTGGATATCTTCAAAATAATTTGAACTAAGAAACTAGCATCCACTAATTCCTAATTACAGTTCTGGTTAGGCTCATCGATTGAATTCTAGACATTCTGACTGATTATGCACTTTTTCTCTATTCTACTTCAACTTGCATAAAAAATCCTTAATGTACAAGTGAAACTGTGCATAATCACTCTACTGACCTTCTGACATTTGCAACATACATCAACTCACTTCTAGTATACATAAAAATGATTCAATCAATCACTTATATATATATGAGCTACTATGGATTTAATCGCTTCATGTTGGCTTCAATAAAATGAGAAATATTTACAAACTGTCGGCTTAAATCATGCATAATATTTAATACAAATCCACAAAAGTCAGCCACAACATAGTGAGGACCTAAATAAAATTGCTCGAACACAAAAATACTTAAACAATAACTCCTCAAATATCCGCGGCACGCTACATTTACCAAGTCGGCCTTCATACACTGATGAACAAAAAATTAGTCAACTAGATCTTCTAACGTACACTCAAATTGATACGAGGAACCAAGATTTACATCTAACATAGATCATGCATAAAAAAATCCTCCCTGAGATCCACAACACAAAATAATAACATAAAATTTTCATATGAATCGAAGAACACAAATCTCCCAGATGCTTTGTTCTAGCTTAATAGATAATCACTTATCTTCAATCTATCTGCCGGTATGATCAAATGGCGACATGCAGATTGACTTACTGACAAGGGTTTCCATCAACAATAACACCAGAAAACATGTGCAGTGTCTCTTTCCAACATCAAGATCTACATTCATTGGAGCCACTTCATACATGTTTTCAACACTTTATTGCAAAGGTTTGGTGAGTTGCAACATCGCATTTTGTTTATTCATAATTCTCCATTCATATTTCACTTCATTTCAAGTTTTTTTTACCAAAACGAGGTTTGACAAAGGAAAGCCCCTTTCCACTAACAAAACAACATTTTTCCCTCTCTCTAGTGTGGTATTTGCAGGTCTATATTGAAGACACATTGAAGAGAAATTTTTGAGAAAGTTGTCAAAGTGTTCAAAGTTGTCAAAGTTGTCACCTTACATAGGAGATCATATAGGTTGTAAATTAGGGTTTCAAATTTGAAAATCAATTGAAATGGATAAAGAAGACATTGAGGAGAAAATTTAGGCCTCAAAGCTTTAGAAAACCCTAACTGTACTCATACGCCAATTATGGCATATGAGTCCTAGTTTAAGTCATTTTCCAAGTTTTTGCAATTTCAAACACCCATTTTCCAGATTCTAGTTTTTGCACAAAACCCCAGATCTGGGACTAAATCACCCATTCTAGTGTATGAGTCCTAACAGGCCTCAAATTCAATGTTTTTAGCATTCTAGGCCTTCAATCAATCATCTTCAAATTTCTAGGTGCACATATTTCATCTTGTAGCTTTCTTTTATGATTTTCATGCATTTGTAGTTCATTTAGTGAAAGATTGCATCATATTAGGGTAAAGTATTGCATCTTGCATTTCATTTTTCTTTCCAAGCCCTACCTAGTGGTGAACCCCTCATTAGTTTATAATCAAATCTTAGGACAACCCTATTGCAAGATCTATTTCTCCTTTAGATACTTTAGATTGAGATCTCTGGGGCTTTCCTTAAATGAAAGATAGATAAGATTGAACATTATTCTATCTCACAAGCATAGAAGCAACAAAATTCCACCTTTCGCCCCTTTATATAGTCAGTGGAATCAATGACAAGCCTACTAATGGGATATTAATTGATCTTGTCTTTGGAGAGAATGTGATCACTAATGAATTCTTGCTCATGCATGAACTCCATCTAGAAACATATGATAAAATGAAAGTATGGATAAAAATGCATAATGGCTTCGCTTTCCCTATGATGGGATCAATCACCTTTCCTTTAAATTTTGGACAAAAACAATTATATGTCTCATTCTCCATCATCTAGATGTCAGAATAATTCCTCGTGAAGATTGGTTATCCATGGATATGATCCATGGAATTCATCCTGTTGGTTGTGCATAAATGCTTAAATTTTCCCTTTGACAATGAGATTTTTATTGTGCACAATAGTGGCTTTAATCCTTTATCTTCCTAGGGGAATTTCTCATTGGATTTCTTCTAGCCCGAGCCTATCGACCTATTAAACTTCATACAAACTTCTTCTTCAAATCATATCAAAATTTTAAGGTGAAATGCATAGCAAAACTATCCCTTAGAAACTTTCCTCAACCGATGATTGAGCCTCCTATCCTTGACAAAACCATGATTGAACCTAAAGACATTTCAAGCAACCAAGACCAAACTAAGAGAGAACCTTTTCCCATCTCCTATAAAAGACCAAGAGATGACCAAAACAATCCTATCATGTCTCCTAAGATAAAAAAAAGTCTACAAAGCTAAAGATAAAGTGCTTGAACAACCTCTTATGGTTCCTTCTATTCCTACCCTTAGGGAAGAAAAGAACCTATGGTTGATAAATTCACTCCTACACAAACACAACTTGAAAATTGTACTAAAAGAAACCAAAATTGTAGAGAGTGTAGGTGTAGACATTGTGCTTTTGATAAAAGGTTAAAGGAATATAAAAAAAAAGGAAAGTAAACATCCAACCTTTACTGAAGCAATACACAATGAGTCTCCCTCTTTCCTGCAACAAAAAATCCTATACTACAACTATAACAAGAGCTAAATCTTTCTTTGGACATTATCATTTGACCTCCTATTGTGATTTTAAATCTAGATGATGGCATTGATATTGTAAATATGAACAAGTGAATAATGAATTGAATACATTGTTTTCCTCTTCTATGAATTTAATAAAAATCCTAGGAAGAGTGTTGAACTTGGTGATGACCCTAGTACAACACTTGTTGTTGTCCCTTTGGCTAGTTGTCTTTATTTTGTATATGACAAAAAATATTGGGATGCTGATGACTTGCTATAGGTTGACTCACATTTTCCTTACTAGTCTTTTTCATTATTTTCAATTTCATGTTTTTTTTTTATTGCATGTGCATAATGTGATCTCTCCCACACTGTTCTATTTGATGTATCTCTCTCTTTGTGAAATTCCTCTATTTGTATCTAAATTCTTCTATATGTTGTAAACACTTTATCTTTTCATTTGTCTTGTGCTTTCCTTTTGGAGATTATGCAAGGAGTTGGGACATTTAGGTCTCTTCCATGTTGACTGAAGAGGCTTTTCTTTTTTTTCACTCTCTTTGTGTCATTCTTCCTATTCCATGAGTATTTGGGGAATGATGATAGTTTTGAGCTCTATAAAAACATTGTAGCAAAGAAATATTGACCCCAAATCCATGGATCCCTTACGTGTTTGGGCTTTCATTTTTGGGGTAACTCCTTTTCATGTCATAGCTTTATTTGGAAACATATGACTTGGCATAGGGCTTTCCAAATAAGCTCTTATGTGATCTTTATTGTTAGCATCTATCGTTTTCTACAAGTTAAACTAATTTCTCACAATATGGTGTTTAGAAATTTATTTAAAGTGAGGGAATACATTGGAATTATTCTTTCTCAACTCATGTTTCATTGTGTATTCTTCTTACTTCATGTGATGCTTCATTCTCTTTGTGGTGAAAATGGGTGCAATGTCCTTCAAGATCTTGCTAACTCTTAGCATATTATATTCCCCTTAATGGCTTGATGTGACACATTGAATCCCCTAAGTTGTGAATCTTTTATTCTTTGATTGGTCCTCTCTTGGATACATTAGGCACAATGTTCCCTAAGTTAAGACCTTACATGAACTAAGAAAAAATCCTTTGAATGTACCTTGCATAACACACTTTTCTCACCTGTGGAGCCATCTTGTTTATTCGTGGGTGTTAAGCATATGAAGCTTTACATGCCTTATGGTTTTGTTGTTCATGTTGTGTGGAACCTTATCAAATTTATCAGGAGGTATAGCTTTGGTATGGTTGTACATACGGGACCTAAACTTAGGAGTGACCTTCCCATAGCCACTTTCCTTTCTGTGTGAGCACATACAAGCCATGTGCATATGTGTCTCGCTAGGGTCTCACCTAATGGATGGCATGAGGTTCCACTATCCCTTGAAAGCATGTGCTTGGTGTGCATATTGGACATACTCTTCCACTTGTAAATGTTCTTAGACAAACAACTTAGATCTGATCCACATTCTGCAGGACAAATGGTTGAATCTTGATCCACCCCTTTTTTTTTCCTTTTTTTTCTTTGGTAGTGTATGCTTGTGCCTTGTTTGTCATAGGATATTTGTCATGGGGGCTTGCATAACCCTCTTGATTTTTTTCATCCTATCTCACTATCATTGAAACATGTAGACCCCTCTTGATTTGAATTTGTCCACTTTAGTGTGACTTTGAAGAAATTTCCTCCTCTCACTAAAGTGGGTGCTAAATTTTGTGTAGAAAAATGTATCCCTTTACATTTTCACACTTTTTGGGCCCTCCTTACTAAAATTGGGCTTCTTTATGCCTTATTTGGTCCTATTTTGCATCCACAATCCTTATTTAATGCATCTTTCTGAGGATAATATCAACACATATCAGATGACCAATCATAATTTAATGATTTTAGATTATATGGCCTAGATTTAGTGATTTGGGACTCATACGACACCTTGGGCATATGGGTCCCACCTATGTTTTGAGGTCTAGTCTTGAATTTTGCATTAAACTTAAGCTCTCTTGAAATTTGTGTCCCAATCTTAGCTTATTAGGATTCATATGCCCTAACTAGCATATGAGTCCCACTTAGCCTTGGGCCTAATTTTGAATTCTATTAGATTGGTGGGATTTTATTCTCCTAGATTTGATACTGGCATAAACAGGTATAAATGCAAGGTTATTTCACATAAATTCACTTACACAATCCTAACAAGATCTAGAAACCTTTATAAGGAAGTATTCTAGAAAGGTTATAAGATCAAGAGCATTCATTAGTTGATTATCAAGTGTTTTGGAACTATATTCAAGATTCAAGAATCATGTCAAAGTCATTGATGCAGGAGCATCAAGACACAAATATGACACCATATTGAAGCCTAAGAAATATTTGATGTTTCAACATTATTAAAGGGTCATTCAAGAAATTAGGAGGTTATTTTAATATGTTTAGGTCATTAGGAGATTTCAAAACTATTTTTTGTGTCAAAATGTAAAAGTGGTCCAAAATTTGTCAATTCATTCAAAAGTTATCACACTATTGCAAAATTACAAAAAAAAGATGTAATATTTGGAAGGTGAAGGGTAATTTCAGTTTTAGGCATTTGAAAGTAGTTGGAAGTTTTAGAATCAGTTGAAATTCCTTTAAAAAGGCCTTGTAGACACTTTTATAACTCATGGGTGATTGAAAATAAGGAACAAAATGAATAAAGTCTTTGTTTTATGCATATTTCTTATAAATTCTTTGTTCTCTTGTTGTGTATGTCTCTATATAGGCTCAAATTCTTGGATAAGTGTTTGAAACTTATGGTACACCCAATCACCTTCCATTTGGTTTTTTTTTCATGTAGATTGGTGGAGTTTTGAATGAGATATTGCTATTCTTGTAAAAACTATCAAAACCCTCTTTTAGGGTAATCAATGTATAATATAAATTTCTTTTCTCAAATTCCAACTATGGAAAACCTCTATAAACTGGTGGATAAGAATATTGTTAGGTATTTTAAATGTTCACAAAGTGGCAGGGTCTGTGGTGAGGGTTTTGTGTAGTTTTAATCAAGACCTAGGTATGAATTTGTATAAAAATTTAGAAAAGACAATGTAAAGTGATATTTTCAAGAGATTTGATTGTTGTGTATGGTTCCTCCTACTTATATTGATTATGAAAGGTTTCCATAATGTGTTGTAACCCTGTTTCAAATTGGGATTGATGAAAAATATGAGGATTTGCATGACTATGTTTACTGTCTTGTGTATACAGAGTATAGGAATAGTCATGAACTTTGGTTTGATGATGTAAAATGTGTTCAATTTGAATGGAAGTGAAATACAAGATTGTAAGGAAGGTGTGAAGCCCTCTAGACAAGTTTTGGGAGGATTAAAAATAGGTTTTTGAGCTCGTTCATATATTGATTTTGTTTGACAATCACTTTTGAAGCAAGAAAAGGGAAGTTCAAAGTAGGTATTGTTGTAAATTCACGTAAAAAGTTTGGAACATGGTCTAACCATATTGTGTAGGCCTATATTTCCTAGAACTGTCATGATAGACTTGTTTTTGGAATTGAAGGTTTAGAGTAGTGATTTGTTAAAATACCCTAAATCAAGATTGGGAAAGGGTCTAATGAGATTTTGTAGGCTTATTTATACATGCTTGTGGCTTTAGGAAGGATGAATAGAATTGGAAATGTGAAGTGGTTGTTTGATGGGGTCTATTTAGGCCTAATTGTTGATTTGGACAGTCATCTTGGATAGTTCACTTGTTGGGATTGTTTATGTGGATTGAAAGGTATGGGCTAGTTTTGTTGATGTTATTTAAAGTGTTTTGTAGAATCAATAAGTGGTTTGAGTCCTATTGTCAACTGGGGTGCTTTGAATCAAGGATTTTGTGAATGAAAATGGGTCCTAATTATAAGGACATGAAAGAAAATGTTTTGAGTAAATTGACTAATGAGATTGAGTGAGTTGAATTTTCTTCCTCTAGCACTGCATCAAAGTGGTATAAGAGCTAGAAGGATCTGGGAAAAGAGAGAAAGTTGGTTTGTGGTTTTGTGGTTGTGTGTAGGTTGAGTAGATAACCTAGTGGTTGCTAAATAAAGGAAGAGAAATTCGAGAGATTTGTGAAGCAAGAAGAAGCTTGCTTGAAGAGGAGAAGATGGATGTGTTAAAGAGACATTTGTAGGAAGAAGAAGAATGGAAAAAGAGAAAGGGACAAGAAAATTTTGAAAAAGAGATAGCTGAGTTGAAACAAGCCATTGAAAGAATAGAGTTGGAGTTCCAAATGAAGATGGAACAATTGTATAGACAAGCATTCAGTTAATATTTGATAGTGAGAAAGAGAATTGCATGGCCCATAGAGAAGATTGTTAGGAGGAAAAGACAAGAAAGAAGATAAATGAAGATGAGAGAGAAAGAAGAAGTGTTTGAAGATGCAAGTGAAGAATTAAAAAATGAAGAAGAAAAAGGCATGCCCAAGCACAAGGGTATGTGCAGGGTCATCATGGAAAAAATAGGCCCTTAAGTGGCAAAAAGTCGAGAAAAATCAGTTAGGCAACTTGACGTAAAAATTTCAATAAGTTATCTATATTATTTCAAAAATATGTAAGAATAGAATCTATAGCAAATTGAATGTAGTTTCTAAACTACTAGGTTTGTTAAACAAAAAAAATCTATTTGGTGAAAATTTGAAATTTCAATGCAATGGTACTTAAATTTCAGGGAAAAATAAGAAGTAGGTATTTGTCTGACCACCCTAACCACAATAAAATGATAATATTTTTTTATAATATTTTAGATATAATTAGAGGACACACCCAATGTGATGCATTTTTTGTAATTGTTTTCCAAGTTAATAATTAATTATGATTTTTTATTACAAAGTTTTAAAAAATATAAAAACTTGTATGTCTGACCACCTAGACTTAGTCAAAACTTCATGAAATTCATGTTTTCTTTTTTTAATCCTAT
The DNA here is from genome assembly GCA_007258455.2 of Sequoia sempervirens. NCBI lineage: Eukaryota > Viridiplantae > Streptophyta > Pinopsida > Cupressales > Cupressaceae > Sequoia > Sequoia sempervirens. Next base: position 337,211,747 of record VDFB02000017.1, read on the forward strand.
AGTGTGCGAAGTATAGAATGTGACACATGTTTTGGATTCAAAAAATGTGATAATGTTTGAAAGCTATAGATGTTTTTCAATCAGCCTATCAATCAAGACTTTAGTCATAATTTGAATAGAAAATGAATAATATTTACTTATTAAATTCAAAGTACAGAATAATTTATATCAGTTGAAAGCTGAGAATCTTCTTTAAAAACCCTTTTTGTTTCATCAATTTTGGGTAAAAAAGTAGTCACCAGCCACATACCCATCATATTGCTACTTTTTGGCCCATTATGATCCTACACATACCCACAAAGATGAAGGAGAAACAAAGACAAAGGACTTGATTTTAGAGAATGAATACTTTGAGACGGTGACAAGAATGGATGAAGAAATGATCAAGGTTGAATTTCTTATGGAGATTTTCAAAGAGATGAGGACTAATGGATGTATTGTGATCAAGATAATGTTTCATTTCTTTATTGTGTTGATGTTTTTGAGAGGAAACAAGTTGAAGGTAAAAGGACAAAGGGAGAAACAAGATCTTCAGATGCAACAAAGTATGGAGAATCTGATTATAGTTGTCAAAAAAAGAAGCCTAATTTGTATGGACAAAATGAAACCAAAGGTGAAGATGAAGGAAACTAGGAAGAAATTCATGGTGGAATAGAAGCAAAGCATGCAAAAGAGTGCAAATTTGTTAATAACTTCACATTCAAGTGGACTTGAAATTCTTTTGGCCAGGAGAATGATGCAAGAGCATCAAGACACAAATATGACACCATCTTGAAGCCTGAGCAATTTTTGATGTTTCAACATTAGTCAAGGGTCATTCAAGACAATAGGAGGCAATTTTCATATGTTTAGCTCATTATGATATTTCAACAATAAGTTTTGTGTCAAAATGTAAAGTGGTCCAAAAGTTGTCACAATATTGCAAAATTGCAAAAAAAGATGTAATCTTTGGAAGGTGAAGGGTCATTTCAGTTTTAGGTGTTTGAAAGTAGTTGGAATTTTTAAATTCAATTTAAATTCCTTTAAAAAGTCCTTGTTGACACTTTTGTAACTTGTGGGTGATTGAAAATAAGGAATGGAATGAATAAAGTTTATGTTTTATGCATATTTCTAAAAAAAAAATTGTTCTCGTATTGTGTACGGCTCTAAAAGTGCTCAAATTTTTGGATAAGTGTTTGGAACTGATGGTACACTCAATCACCTTTCATTTGGTTTTCTTTTCATGTAGATTGGTGGAGTTTTGAATCATATATTGCTATTTTTGTAAAAACTGTCAAAACACTCTTTTAGGATAATTAGTGCATAATAGAAATTGTTTTTCTCAAATTCCAACCATGGAAAACCTCTGTAAATTGGTGGATAAGAATATTGTTAGGAATTTTAAATGTTCACAAAGTGGCAGGGTCTATGGTGAAGGTTTTGGGTAGTTTTAATCAAGCCCTAGGTCTAAATTTGTATAAAAATCTGGAAAAGACATTGTAAAGTGAGATTTTCAAGAGATTTGGTTGTTGTGTATGGTTCCTCTTGCTTGTATTGATTATAAAAGCTTACCATAATGTGTTGCAACACTGTTTCAAATTGGGATTGATGAAAAATATAAGGATTTGCATGATTTTGTTTAATGTCCTGTGAATACAGAGTACATAGGACAATCATGTACTTTGGTTTGATCATGTAAAAGGTTTTCAATTTGAATGGAATTTAACTAGAAGATTTTAAGGAAGGTGGGAAGCCCTCTAGACAAGTTTTGGGAGGACTAAGCAAAGGTTTTTGATCTCGTTCATACACTAATTTTATTTGGCAGTCTGTTGACAATCACTTTTGAAGCAAGAAAAGGAAAGTTCAAAGAAGGTATTGTTGTAAATTCATGTACAAAGTTTGGAACATGTTCTAACCATATTGTGCATGCCTGTATACACTGGCTTGGTGGATTAAAATAAATTGTGCACCTTTAGTTACTGATCTTTTCCTAGTACTATTATGACAAACTTGTTTTTGGAATTAAAGGTTTAGAGTGGTGGTTTGTTAAAATACCTCGAATCAAGATTGGGAAAGGGTCTAATGAGATTGTAAAAGCTTATTTATGCATGCTTGTGGCTTTAGCAAGGAGGAATAGAACTGGGAATGTAAAGTGGCTATTTGATGGTGTCTATTTAGGCCTAATTACTAATTTGGATATTCATCTTGGAGAGTTCACTTGTTGGGATTGTTTATGTGGATTGAAAGGTATGGGCCAGTTTTGTTGATGGTGTTTTGTAGAATCCATAAGTGGTTTGAGTCCTATTCTCAATTGGAGTTCTTTGAATCAAGTATTTTATGAAGGGAAATAGGTCCTAATTATAGGGATATGAAAGAAAACAAATTAGTTTTGACTAATGAGATTGAGTGAGTTGAGTTTTCTTCCTCTAACATTGCATCAATCATCATACAACATCTTTGTTTTTGAGATAAAATTTGTGATGTAGGTTCTTATGATTCAAGCAAGAATTCAAGTCAATATCCACAACATATAATCAATAGCCAAGATCTAAATTCATGCTATCCATTATATACAAGATTCTAGTCTTTGTTACAAGGGTTAGGTGATTTGCACCATAGCATATTTTTTCATTCATCATTCCTTCATTATATTTGATTTCATTTCAAGGTTTGATTACCAAAATGGGGTATGAGCAAGGAAAACCCCTATTTAGTAACAAAAAAACATGTTTTCCTCTTTTTGAGGTGTGATTTGTAGATCTAGGTTGGAGATCCATTGAAGAGAAAGATTGGAAAAAGTTTTCAAAGTTGTGAAAGTTGTCATCTTTGTTGCAACATCATGGAAAGTCACGTACAAAGAAAAAATTAGTGTTTTAGACTTGGAGATTGGAAGGGAGAGAAGCTACAGGAGAACACTAAAGGATACTAGAGTTTCAAATCAATCATGATACTGGGACTAAATCACCACTTGTGGCATATGAGTCCCAGTATACCATATTTTGAACATTTTCTATAGATCTTGGTTTAGCATTTCTAGATTTTGGTTTCAGCCTGAAACCCTAAATTGGGACTAAATTGCCACTACTGGTGTATGAGTCCCAGTGTACATTAAAAGCTATATTTTTGGGAGTTCATATCTTGTTCAAGCTTCCTCAACTCACTATTCTAATTTTTAGTTTCATATTCTAGATTGCATTATTAGGTTTGCATATCATTTGCATCTTCTTCTTTCCAAGCCCTTGCTTAGTGGTGAATCCACTTTTGGCTTTAATCACACCCCTAGGACACCCTATTTTAGATCTCTTTTCCCAATTCCATCCTTAGATTGATATATCTCTAGTTTCCTTTAATGAATTGAAACTAAAATAAGACCCCCCTTGTATGTTCCATCTCCTAAAAGGTGGAACCTACCTCCTATTCCATTCATTCCACTAAGTATGTTGATTTTTATTATCAATTTGTGCAATAAATGGTTGAGAATGGTAAGGAATTGATTGAAAAGGTTGAAACCTTAGATAATGTTCTAAATTCTCTTATAAATCTAGTGACCATAGATAAGTTCTCCAAGTGTAGGAAGGTCATGGGTCTTGATCACTGGACATTGTCAACAATGTGAACATGGAGGTTGTCCATTGAAGAGAAGAAAATATGGGGGCTCTCTTTTGCTTATGTGGTTTAGAACCTAAAAGGAGAGAGGTTATTTCCAACCTTTCAATCAAGATTAAACCCTTGAGATTTCAATGCAAAGGAGATTGAAATCTAACAAAGGGGTTGTTCTAAGGATTGAATGAGATATAATGAGGGGTTCACCACCAAGTGTAAACTTGGAAAAGATAATGAAATGTAAAATATAGTGTGATATGTAAATGAATACTAAATGACCTAAAAAGATGAAAAAAATGTAGTAAGAAGATATGATATTGACAGTGTGCACCTAGAATATTGAAGAAGGCAGAATGGAGGTCTGCATCATTGAAAATTCTAATGTAAATGATAACTAGGCCTCGTTCACCAATCTAAGTGAATAAATCCAATTTCAGGAAAATGATTTGGAATAGGTTTCAACCAAAAGGGTATCACAATCTACAAAAACCTTAGTTATGCCTATACAATGAGACTCATTCGCCAATACTGGAGAATCTGTCCACTTCTACTTTTTTGGAAATTCAAGACTGCATTCTATGCCTCTTGGTCTACTTTGCTCCTCTTGACTAGTTTCAGGATCCGAAAATTTAAAATACCACTTGTAGGTATTTTTCAAGCTTCTTTAAGGCTTGATGAAAAATTTGACAACTTTTAGGGATTTGACAACTTTTCTCCACCTTTTCTTCTTGGAAAATATACAACCTAGCCTTGCAAATCACATACAAGAAGAGAAAAATGTTGTGGGGTTAGTGAATAGGTGTTTATGTTGGTCAAACCCCTTGTTTGTAATTAAACCTTGAAATGAAAGAAAATATGAAAGGAGAATGATGAATGAACAAATATTAATGTTGAAACTCACCAAAATCTTGTAATTAAGTTTTATAATTATGCTTGAAATGGTTGTAATCGATGAGGTTCTTGACTCTAGTTCTAAGGAGAAAGATCTTGAATGCAATGCTTTCTTGGATCATGGATTTCTACATCACAAATGTTGGCACAATAACAAACATGAAGAATGTAATCTTTGACATGATGAATGACACTTGAAGAATGCTCTTGAAATATTGATAATATACCCTTTAAATGCCTTGAATTTTCTTGTGAATGCTCAAATGCTCTCGTGAACTCTTGAATGCTTGTAAAGTTTTCTAGCTGAAAATATGAGTGAAAGAACCTTGTATTTATACTTAATTATGCAAGAATTCCTAAAATTACAACACTACGAGCTGACATTAGATCTAGGAGAATAAAATCCCACAAAAAATTTGATTTAAATTTAAATTTTGGTCACACGGGACTCATTCACCCAAGGTGGTGAATGAGTCCCATCACACATAATGTATGGGACCAAAAATAAAAAGTGCCTAAAAATGTGTGAAACCTACATCAGGACCAAAAAGACCTAGATGGGACTCATTCGCCCAAGGTAGCGAATGAGTCTTAGAAACTAAATTTGGGCCACACAAGTTAGGAACACTCAAATTTTGATTGGTTACTGATTGGTGCCAAGATTATCCTCAAAAGATGCAATAAATGAGGCTTGTGGATGCAAAATAGGTCCATTAAAGCATAACAAAGTCCAATTATTAATGGAAAGCCCAAAGGAATGTGAAAGTGTGTTATAAGAATTTACAACACTCCAAATAAGGAAAGATTAAGATAAATTATGATTAAAATTATATTCATTATGCTTAGTTAATTGATAAAACCCTAGAAAAATGTGAAAGTATGTTACAACACTTCACAACACTTTTTCAAGGCACCATTAAATTACATTAGTTCACAAGGGCCCAAGACCTAATGTGAATGTGTTATCAATATTACAACACTAAATCAAGGCAAAATTAAGCCAAAATCCATAAGGAGGATGCAAACAAGTTTGAAAAAGTCGAAGGACCCTTTTATTGACACTAAATTTAGCCTGCACTTTAGTGAGAGGATGAACCTACTTCAAACTCACACTAAAGTAGACAAACATACACCAAGAGGGGTTCCAATGAACAAGTGCTAGCAAGGTGAGACGATAATGATCAAGAGGGGTGATCAAGCCCCTAGGATCAAGATCCAATGGGAAACCAACATAGGCACAAAGGAATGCATATGAAAATGATATAAAGAAAAACAACAAGGACAATCATACACTACCAAAGAAAGAGAAAGGAGAAAGGAGATAAAAGAATCATATCAAGCTTCAATCATTTTTCCATCCCGATGTGCATCAGATCTAGGTTGTTTCAAGTCTGGAAAACACATACTCACTCTGAGGTGATGGAAGTCTTGGTTCTCCGCTAGGTGAGAAGTCCTAAAAGGTGAGAAACATTCACTCATGGATGGTATGCACTCACACACATGCAAATGGACATGAGGAAAGCCATGCCTCAAATTGGGCTTCCCACTCAACCATACGAAAGTTATACCTCCTAATAAATTTATTAAGGTGCCACACAAAAATGATTTTAGAGTTTCATGAGACAAGAAAAACTTCATATGCTTGGAGCTCATGAACAAGCATGATGGCACTACAAGCATGCAAGCTGTATTATTCAAGGTGGCCTATAAAAAAAATGCAAAATTCAACATGCAAACAATGTTCAAAGGAGTCTTGCTTAGTTAAATTTTGATATTTCTTTTTGAATCTTTCTTCTAATTAATTAAATATTTTATTTAATTAATTTCATTTGCATGTCATTTCTTAAATTTTTTTATTAAATATCTTTATTTAATTAAATATCTTCCATATCTTTTCAAATCATAATTAAATATTTTATTTAATTATGAAATCCTTCATTATTCTTCAAATCTGGGTTAAATATTCTATTTTTAGAAAAATATCCGTGTCACCCATAAATGTATAATTGAATTTAATAATTCATTATTTATCTTCTTCAAGATCTTTCCAAAATCTCATAAAAAGATGATTTTTACAATTCATCTTTATGATCTCATCTTATCTCTTTTTCCAATAAAAAAGGAAACAAAGCTTGCTTTCTGTTTTCTTCTATTTTCTCTTCAGTCTCATCCATCTTCAACCTTTCGATATGGCAGGAATTTTCAAAAAGGTTTATCACATCAACCAATCAGATTCTTTTGAAAACTCTATAAATACCTCTGTGAATCCAAGCATTGGTTACACTTGCATACATTTATATTCACATGCACACGTTATTTTAATATCATCTAGCATTTATCAGTTTTGGAAATCATGACATTTAGTAATCTCACATTTTAGCTATCATTTTTTAGTTTTGTTAATTACATCTCAGCATAAACATGCATTCATTCTAAATCTCATTCTCTAGGAAGACATTTTATTGAAATTAATACACAAAATCTGTGAGCAAGCTAGGTTCAGCAAAAACACTAGAGATAGAGGACAATGAGACATCTTTGAAGCATAAATGGCGTTTGTTTTCTCTTCTTTTAGTTTATTCTCTGATTTAAAGTTTCATTGGTGTGTTTGATTCAATTTTTTATTTACATATTTGATATGTATTGTTTCATTCACACACTCTCAACAACAAACCCCTTAATCCACACTAGCTAATCTTCAATGTATAGAGTGAAACACCTTTATGACTTTCACTGAACCATTAGGAACCTAGAACACTTTCTCTTACAATTTTCTCAATATCCTCAACATATACAACAACTGATACAATCAAATGCTAATAGTGTTGACATCAATGACAACCACATATCAGCAACACATCCACAACATCCAACAGGATTTGGAAACCTTGAAAGAAGAGAATGTGATGAGGAAACCCAACTACTATTTTTCTATTTCATGAAGTGGCCTAAAGCCACTCGACGTATCGAGGACTTAATGGACCCAATTGATTCTCAAATTTTCGATGCCTCTAGAGATTACAATGTTGCAGATGATAGAAACTATGTTGGTTGGGTTTCTATTGCAAATCCCTAGAGAAAATGTTTCATCCTATAGAGGAAAAAGGGAGATTATATGAGATGGTATTCCTAGCTTGGAGACTTGGTTATGTCCATACATGTCTCTATATCATATGTGTTGATTGAAGTAGAAAAACTTGAAAAGATGAACCTGATTTCATCCACTTTAGAAAGAGAAGAATACCTCGTTGAACTAGAATCTCTGCACAAAACTATTTCTAGGGAAAAAGGAGTTTGGGATGATGGAAATCCAACTTGGGAAGAAATTCTCAAGGAGTTATAGGGTGCCCCTGGTTCTTGAATTAAATTTTTTTTTCCTAGTCCTTTGTCCTTGATGTCAAAGGGGGAGAAGAAGAGAAGAGTTTGTATAAAGAAGGGTATGTTATGCTTTGGTGTTCTTGTATATATGATATGGGGAGTTGAGTACATTAGTGTTGCATAATATTTTGTTTTGAATTAAGTCTCATTTTTGGCACATGTTACCATCCATGAAAAAGTGGGAGATTTTTGGAAGAATGAAGAAGATGACCTTCAAGTTTGTTTTCATTGATGCCAACACTGTTTGGTAATTGGCTAAAGTAAACTCTATATCTATAATGATTTGATATTTTGATTTTGAAATCCTCTCAGTAAAAGATAATTATATGATTTTTTGATATGTTGCTTAGAATTGTTTGTTGTACAAATATAAAAAAGATTTCAACAATTTTGGTTGATCCAGTTGAGTTACCTAAATGACAGAGGTTTGGCATTCTTTTGGTTGATAGGGTTATGAACTAATTATCTTATAAATTCCTAAAGTGTCCCTTACTAGGTCTAGGCCAACCTAATTTGTGTTTATAATGATTTTTTTTGTGTTCCAAATAGGACTTGCAATTTAAGCCAACAAGTCATTTTGAATTATGCATGTTCACATTCAATTAGGCTAACCTAATTGATGTATAAATATGTAGCCATGTATATATATGTGTGTGGTTGTGATGAGAATGATGATGAAGACACATATAGATCAAGTAATATTGTATGGTGTATAGTGACGTGAAAGTTATTGTAGTGCAAAGGTTTTGATAGTTGTTGTAGGCCTACAACTAGAGAAATATTGTATTTCAAAGCTTAACCACAATTGATTCCTACAGTTTGAAGGTGTACTTATTTAGTTCATCATTTGGAAACAAGTCATACTTTTGGTATCTTGGAAATAAGCCATTTTGTAGTGAGTCCTAGCAGTGAGACTATAATATCTTGTAACTGATTATAATATATTCTAAGCTAATCCTCACTGTGGTTTTTCCCATTTTGGTTTTTCCATGGAAAAATCATAGTTTCAATGTGTTATGAGATGGTATGATTGATTTTATGTTTTGGTTTACAGCTATATGTGGATTGATAATTGGATGGTTAGTAATTAATTGTGCTAGCAAAATATTGATTCAGCCCCCCCTCTCAATATTCGGTGTATTCAATAACTACGAGGGAAAGAGCATACTATTTTGAGGGTCATCGAGAAGTATCAGAATTAATGAATATGCCTTATGTTTTCAACCAACCATCAGTGCTATGGTGAGCCCTCATACTAATGAATTTTATGAGAAGAAGATAGAATTTCATGTTGATTGCTATAAAAAATTTCTTGATGCCATCATAGTTTGTAGAGAAGTAGCAGAACGTGAAGAGTAGGGAAGTCGTGGAGTCCTTTATTTCCTATTGCCCATCACTGAAAGGTTGTGTTGTCTCCTTTTTACTTTAGTGATGCACGATATCACCTCTCCCATATCATCCATCATTGTAATCTTTCTTCCTTTCCACATCATTTTGGTGATATGTGTTGCTTCACTCTCTCTCTCACCCATCACTGTAAATTGTCTCCTAGTCCTCTTTATTTTTGCAATACATGATGTGATGCTTTCTTTATGAGTATGAGTAATCAAAGATTGCCAAAAATTTGTCTTGTCTTTCCTCAAATGTTTTTTCAATGTTATTACTCTCATTCAAATAATGAGCTAAACTATATTACCATAAATAAAGGTTTATGCATCTATGTGTTGTGACTACTAAGTATGACTAGTTGAGTTTTTGGTGTCAATGGTGTAAGGAATCATCTGATAGGAATAGTTATGATAGGATAAATGTTATGTATTTTAAATTAAATGGTTTAGGTGATATTGAACTAGTCTTTAAACATTGTAGTATCTTGGGATTGTTTGTCGTAGCTACAAATTAAAATTAACCTTAATTTTCTATCTCTATATGATTGTGTGTGGATTTTAATGCATTATATTTCTCATGTTTAAATTAGAAATTACCATGAAGTTCATCCAAACCTTTAGGATAATATGTCTATTTAACAATTGAAGGATAATTATATTTTTATAGTGTTATGGATGCTTGGCATACAAGTATCTATAAGCACATTGTCAGGATCAGCCTCCCAAGTTTCATAGAGCCCAAAGTGTAGGTGAGGGATATTTGATATCAATCTCCCATTTGTTGGTCAAATCTCTCATTGAATCTGACCATTAGGATTGGAACCCCTTTAGGATTTAAGTTGATTGTAGATTTGGGAACTAAGAGATTGGTGACTCTGCTCGGGAAGCTCCAGAATTATGCATTTGGAAAAGAGTCTATAAGTTTTTAGATATGAGGATTTGGTTCAAACTATTGAAGGATTTCATACCTGGAGAAATAAATTGTTGTAGTATACTTTAACATTTCACAATCTATGGTGCTCTACTAGTGAAAAGAACTCAAAAGGAAATCTCATTATTGAAGATGTTTCAATTGCTTGAATATTTTTTCCTCTTAAAAGAGGTGGTGAATTTGCTAAAGAACATGGTGAAAATGTGAAGAAAGTTTTAGATCTATAAATATTTCCTATCATAAAGAAGAATTTGCAGTATCTACAACACATCCAGGTATTCTTATGTTTTGGTTTTCATGAAGAATAAATAGGTATATGAAAACATATTTGAAATTCCTAGAAAACTTTGGTTCCCTTATTTAGTAAAATTTAGCACTACATGAAAGGGATAAAGGGATATTCAGAATTGAATATTTGTGGAGGGAATAAATTTTATTTGCAAATATGTATGATTTTCCTACTTCTCCCTCCACAAACTTTAATGTCATGCCTAAAACACAAGCATGTCCTCAAATAATGGTGTTCACTAGTGAGAGATATAACCCTCTATATTTTAGTAAAATCCAAGGTTATCCACATTCTATCCCAAGAAGAATTAATGAATATTTTCCTAAGTTTAGAGGAGATTTTGAAGAGTTAGCATCACATGTACAGGGTTTTATTGATTTAATGAGGGATTGTAAAATAATATAAAAGGATGCTATTATGAATTTTTTTGTAAAAAATTTAGAAGAAGCTATTGGATATTGGTTTTCCTTTTTATCATTGCATTCCTTAGATTCATGGTGTGAGCTTAGAATACATTTCATTGATTATTTTGAAGGAAAATCAATAAACAATGAATGATTATTTAAGGGTAGAAATCTTCATATTTGTGGAGAATTTGAAAAAAAAAATGAGAACAAAGTTGAATCCATATCACATATTGAAGCATTTTGTGGTAAAAAAAATGTAAGGGTGAACCCACCTATGATTTTCATGATAGGTTCATGGAAATTTTGTTTCATATACTAGAACTAGAAAGATCTGATGAATCATTTTACATTGATTTATTTTGTGAGAATTGTGAGCCAGGTATGAGTACCATGCTAGCTAACTTGAATCCCCCTAGCCTTAAATTCAAATATCAATGGCTCATAGTGATTGGAAAAATGATGCAACACTATGGAAGTGATCTCCTAACTCAACTATGTGATGGTACTTTTTTCCAGATTTAGTTAAATAAATATGGACGGTATAGTAGAAGATAATGATAATGCATCTTGTAGTGATGAGGATATTGTTTTTGAACAAACTACTAAGACAAAATATCTAGATGAAGATTGAAACCATAAAAATCATGATGAAATGTGTGAAGTTTCTTCTATTTTCTTTGAGTACAAAAATAGAGAGCCAATTTTCTATATATGATGAAGGGTGCAAGGATGCTAGGTATGTTGATTTTGAAGTTTCATCTATTCATGATGATAACAGTAGTATTGCTAATGTGAGTATGCAATTAGTTGAGGAGTATCCTTATTCGGGTGATCAAGATGATTACAATTTTGTTTGCAACCCTTACGACTGTGATTCCTTTCATAATGAGGAGGCGCCACTAATTTCCCTAAGTGAAAAGTGTTCCAACGAAGATGATGAAAATACTTTTAAAGGCTTACAAGAAGAAGATAGTGGATATGAACTAAATATCTTATTTGAAGAAGAAATGTGTAATCAGAAGTGTTATGATACACTTGGTCATACCAATTCTACAAGTGAGTGTAGCATTGATGAAAATTTTCATGGTGATGAGACAAAGGAGCCTATTGATTTGAGGAATAATTTTGATAATGTAAGTGTATCAAATGAAAATGAAAAAGTATAAAATAAATTTTATCTAGAAAAATCATTCATGAGCAGCTATAATGAAGAAACAAATGATGTTTTTTAGATTGACAGTGAGGAATGTAGTGCGGAGCACGTAGGCAATTTTGTCAAATTGATGTAAATAGGAGTCTAATGTTCAGTTTGGTGTGTATAATCACATTCTTGATGTAATAAGGTCTAATTGAGACCATTTTTTGTGTTTTAAAGTAATATATGGTCATTTTTTCAAGTTGTGTCAATTTTGGAAGAAAGTTGAAAAAGTTTCTTGTGCAACTTTGCATTTTTTGTCATAGCTGGAAGTTGAAGAGTCATATATTAAAAAAGTATTTTTAAACTTTTTTTTTTGGTTTGGAAAGTTTAAATACACCTTAAAAAATGAGGCAAGGTTTGGAAGTTGATTTTGGTGAACAAACAATAAAACAATTTGCCTTTTTGTTAATTTCCTAGGTTTTCTATTGTTTCAATGAATAATATAGATTTGTACTATTGATTTATGACATAAAAAACATGTGTGAGATGTTAAGGAAATAAATCTACTATAATTTGGCTTTGGTTGTGTTTAATTTCATTGAAATTGAAGGTAGTTTGAAGTGCTTTTTTGGAAACTACTTGTAAACCCTAAGGTGAGGGTTTGTAGACCAAAATAATGTTTTGAAGCCCATTCAACCATTGAGATTTGGAAAAAATTAGTTGAATGGAGGGGTTTAGTGTGCTCTTTGATATTTTTAATTTTTTTAGAGCGAGAGATGGACTTTTGGGCAGATTTGAGCAAGACCTAGCCTAACATCCTCATGTGTTAGGCTTAGGAAACTAGGTAGGTTCATAATTTTGTGTGACAACAAATTTGTGATGGATTATGGTGATGAAAATTGCATAAAGGGACCCTATATGTTGTGTTAGAGCCTTTCGAAAGGAGATTTGAAAATTTGTGTTTGAATTTCATACACTTGCTTTGCAAAAGTGGCCTAATTTGGCCTTGGAGTAGTGTAGCTAACTTGATTTGAAGGATTTGTTACAAAATTACCCTAGTCCCAATTTAGATATGTTGAAAAGGGGCCTAATGGGTATCTAGAATGGTATTTGAGAATTGGTATTGAGGACTTCACAAAGAGATATGTTCAAGAAACTAGTTTTATAGACCTATAAGGAGAATTGAGAGATTGTGTGAGAAACCACCATAGTTAGGGTTTTGAAACATTAAATAGTTGTCAATTGTGATTATGTGAACACACTTCACCCTTATCTAGAACAATTAGTATTAGAGCATAGGATTTGATCATTTCAAGGAAGAAAGGTTGAAGTTTAAATAAAGAAAAATTTTAACCTGAAGGACAAGATGCCTCCTAAAGGTAGTGCAATCAGTGCTAGAGAGATTAGGATGATGAAAGAATCTCAAGAAGTAATTTTGGATAGCATTGGAAATCAATAAGAGGAGAGGAAATGCCACTAAAGAGGAAAGTGATAGAGAGGAATAAGAAGAGGATGAGAATAAAAACCCTCAGAGAGGAGTCAAAGGTGATGATGAGTTGGAACTTGATGAAAGAAGGATGGTGAAAATATTGAAGGCTATCAAAGGAGAGAATACTTAAGTCAAAATTTATTTTCCAATGTATGGTGGAAAGTTGGATGTTGAAGAAGTGTTGAACTGGATAAATGCAATGAAAAACTACTTTGAGTACAAGGAGGTTGCAGAGGAACAAAAGGTAAAGTTTACAAATACTAAGTTAAAGGGCCCTGCCCTAACATGGTGGAACTATGTGCAAGAGGAGAGAGTAAAAAAGGGAAAAGAAAAGATAAGATCATGGGATAGAATAGTAGCTAACATGAAGGGACAATTTCTACCTACAGATTATGAAATTTATACCTTTAGGAAACTACAAAACGTAAAACAAAAGGAGTTATATGTCATGGCATACACTAAGGAATTCCATACATTAAGTATTAGAGCAACACATGTTGAGGATGAAAGAGAAAAGGCAGAAAGGTACTTAAATGGCCTAAGGTACATCATCTAGGATGAGATTAGCCTCACAACACCTAGGATATTTGAAGAGTATTTTAAAATGGCTATCAATGAAGATGAAAGGATAAAAAGGAGACAAGAGCAACAAGGAAGGGGTAGAGGAAATAATTTCATAGGTAGAGGCAACTTTGGTGGAAGAGGACAGTCACAAAAGTAGCAAGGAGAGTCAAGCAACCAACAAAATAAAAGTGGTGAATCAAGAGGCAATTTCAGAGGTAGAAAACTTAATGGTAGAGGTAGATTTGGTGGACAAGGGAGAGGGTCAAATACCTTCTCAGGTAGATGCTATCAGTGCTATCAATTTGGTCATCCAACATGGAAGTGCCCAGACAAGCAAGCTTAAAGTTCACATGGAGGTGAAAGAAGAACCCAAATTGTGCATGACAAAGACAATGAAAGTGTTACCTTCCCTTCACAACATGATGTTCTAGAAATAGGTGTCTTTGATGATGAGAAGGATACTAATTAAGGTGCCAATAGTCAAAGAGCCTCCACAATGCAAATCATTGTTTAGAACCACTTGTAAATCACATGGAAAGGTATCTAAGGTAGTTTTTGATTCATGTTCTACTGATAATTTGGTTTCCTTAGAGATGGTAGAAAAGTTAAATATGAAGAGAATTCCACACCCCACACCTTACTAAGTATCTTGGATGAGTAGGGGTCAACAACTCTTGGTCAATGAGCAAACATGGGTAGAGTTTAACATTGTGGGGTATAAATACAAGATTTTATGTGACATGATCTGTAATGCCCCGCTAAGCAACCCCAAAGGATACTAATATATCTAACATTTATGGCACCAATTTTTAAAAAAAAAGACTAACAGACATCATAATAATCATATATCACATGAAATGAAAAATAAACATGAACTACATATAACAAATCCCTCGGGTTTACATGACTGCATTACTTTTCACAACAACATTATTACATCACATGAAAGGTAAGTATACACCAGTAATCATAAGATAACATGAACATGGTCAACACATTAATCAAGGGTTACAATATTACAATGCTTCTTCCCAACATGAATGGGAAAGATACAATAAAATGGAATGGTACATTTGAAATGAAGGAGTACAAAGCTACAATATTGGATTCAACTCAGGTGTCATTGCAAGGTACAATTTTGCACTTCTCGATTGACGATTGGGGACCCAATGGGGTGCATAGCACGTTCCACCCAACCACATGGACCCGAAGGCCCACCCCACATGCTAAGAGATGACAAGAAGGACCCCAACAATAGCCATCAAACAAAACAAGGATACAAGACTTCACAACAAGATCCACAATAACATAACGCAATCTCAATACAAGATATAACCAACACAAGATGTGCCCAACATAAGGAATAACCAATAAAGCATCAACATACAAATGCCACATGTGCTTCTAGAGGCCCAAGAATGACATAGAGGGAAACAAAGCATACATGGTTGTTAAAGGAAGAGTGTCATCACGATGTTGCATGGGTTACCCTGGCGAATCTTCCTAGGCCCTGGCCCCCAACTTGGGTTACCCTGGTGACCTCTTACAAAACCCGGCCCCACATGCAATCCAATGCGGAATCGATTATCTTTCACAAGGACAAGACAATGATTTTTCCATTCCAGGCCTTCTCAACTCATCTCAAGCCCATACAAGCACTTGAGCCATGAGTGAGACATTCACTTATATCTTGTTAATGTGTGATTCTATCCAAAACCCCTAATTAAATATTAACGTTTTAACTTGATTAATAAACTTCCAATGAGTTACCTTGGGACCTCTTCCAGGTCTCGTCCCCCATTGAAAGCCACTTCCCCTATGAGCAACAAAACTCAAAAGACACTATTAGGGTAAGCCCCCATGCACAACATATAAAGCCACATGATAAATTGCATTAAGCAAGGCATACACCATCCTACACAAAATCTTCATAACGTATCTATTTTCAAGTGCAAGGCTAAAACCCATAACATCAAATAGATCATACGAGCAATAGTTCACAAAGATCCAAAAGTGAAGACCAATAATAAAGCAACACCTTTATTTCCCTTTCTCTG